>BLKM01002051.1:964027-1276531 GCA_013340265.1 Coptotermes formosanus
AGGACGGAAGCAGAGACAGCTTCCGAAACGTCGTGATTTTAATTTTTAATTTTTTAATATTTTACTCTTCGGACGATGGATAAAGTCCATAAAACCACCAGCACATAATATTATACACCATCGTCAAAACCTTTTAGAAAGTAAGTTTTGTTCGCCCATATGCTGTACAGCTCAGACAACAGCCACCTTTCTACCTTCATACTCCTATATTTGACTTTCACAACCTGTGCCATGAATGTATGCAACACGATTGACATCTCAGCGTTCACAGAGTATAGACTGCAGCTGTCAATCAAGTTGCATCTTCTCCTATCTTGCGCACAGCCTGCTTCTGGCTTGTTGAAAGGCTGCAACATGTAGCTGGGTGACACCTCAAAAAGATGCCTGTGTAGCTAGCGTGGCAGTTGGCTTTATTGCTTTAGCGGTCAGAAAGTGCTGTATGGGGAAATAACCCCTGTTTGTTCTGAGATCCGTAGAGAACACATAAATACGCTGTGTGTGCAGAACGTAGAATTTGTGAATGTTAAAACTGGCGGTGCATAAAGTAACCACTGGGTTTTGTAAAGCAGTTAGCACACATCAGCTGTTCATTTCAGTTTTATTTATATCTCACTTAACGGTGCACTGAGCTCCATCACGTGATGGCCTTATCAGTAAAGTGGTCGTGGGCTGATTCAAGGCACAAACCCGGCACTGCCAGAGACCACTGAGGGTAATCGCGAGAACTCTGCCAAGATCTGCAGCAAAGGCCTCAGAAATACGCAACACGAGGAATAATCGGCAGGTAAAGTCGTTGTGTATTGCGGCACAGCCTATAGTAACTACCGTCTATTGCGACACAGCCTATAGCAACTACCGTCTATTGCGACACAGCCTATAGCAACTACCATCTATTGCGACACAGTCTAGTGACCACCGGGTATTGCGGCACAACCTATAGTAACCACCGTGTATTGCGACACAGCCTATAGCAACTACCGTCTATTGCGACACAGCCTATAGCAACTACCATCTGTTGCGACACAGTCTAGTGACCACCGGGTATTGCGGCACAGCCTATAGTAACCACCGTGTATTGCGACACAACCTATAGTAACTACCGTCTATTGCGGCACAGCCTATAGTAACTACCGTCTATTGCGACACAGCCTATAGCAACTACCGTCTATTGCGACACAGCCTATAGCAACTACCATCTATTGCGACACAGTCTATAGCAACTACCATCTATTGCGACACAGCCTATAGTAACTACCATCTATTGCGACACAGCCTATAGCAACTACCATCTATTGCGACACAGTCTAGTGACCACCGGGTATTGCGGCACAGCCTATAGTAACTACCGTGTATTGAGTCACAGCCTATGGTGACCACCCAGCGCATATTAACTCTTTAAAGACGAAGCATATCTGCTTTATATAAGGACTCAGTGCGTACCGCGCTGTAAACACTCTCCGCTTCGGTTATAAAAACCAGTCTCTTAATGTTTTATAAGGCAAAAGTTGCTGTTTGTTCTGAGATCCGTACAAAACACATAAACGCAATGTGGGCACCACGTAGAATTTTTTAATTTTAAACCTGGTCGTACGTAAAGTTACCGCTAGGCTTTAAAAGGTTAAAGCGTTACACATTCTACCTACAAAACCACTAGAAGCACGGTGAATTTTCTCCGTATTTTAGCAACAGATTTCGAGTCGATCATGGCCGATTATTTTGTCTGGGCCTTGAACTATCTCTTCACCCGTCACAGCGAACACAGTCTGTCACAGTTGCTACTTTCAAACAGTCAATTCTTTCCTCGGCTTCATCTCGTACCTCACAGATAACGGTTTCCATTGTGAAGACCAAGTTACATAAATGTCCGTACGTCTTCATGTAAAATATCCGTTATTTTTGTCGGACTTTATCAGAATCGCAATATGTAGACAGGATTTCAGTTGTAATGCCAAATATGAGATTTCATAAAATGGCGCCCGGTGGGAATAGCACTGTTCTATGCGGGCGGATGGACAGACATAGAGAAGCTAACAGCAAGTTCTCGCAACTGCTTTGTGAACGCGCCCAAACATTATGCGAATTAAACTACGGACCAACTGTAAACACAGCTTTGAAATTAATTAAATCCTATCACTTTATCAATTTTCATAAACACAGGCATTCGGTTAATAAACACAGCCAGCAATCATTATAAAAGGTAATATGTTAAATGTAAGTGTACTGCTTTGTACAAATGGCGGTTCAGCACAGCCGCGCGATTATAATGCAGCACAAAACAGGGTGACAAACCTTTGACAAATGTAATGTTGGTAATTCATCAGATATGACAGCGATATAAAAGAACATATGCTATATGTGTTGATTTGATCAATCATCATTAATTCCAGCAGCCATCACTGATACGGCAACTGTTAAACACAACTTTACAGTAAATGCCACTAAATTTATAACTCAGTGTTGTAACAGAATCTGACAGTTCCTCAGCCGGTCATATGAACTTCTATGGAACCCGAATATTCGTTACCTTCTTCAGAAGAGTACACAACTACGTAATACTCTCAGCCAGATGAAAACACTCCACGTTGGCACATTAAGATCCTTTTGAATATTATCCTTCCATTTATTCCTAGGTCTCCCAAGTGGACAGCAACTATGATTTTGTATTCTTTACGTAGCTCATTCCCGCGCATATATTTATATTTCAGTAAAATTAAACCAACAGTGCACAGTGCTTTGTATTGTATTTATTTAGTTCTTATTCTCACTTCTTCCCCGCCATCTTTTGGCACTTTTATTGCCATTTTCAAGGGGGTTCACTTTAGTTACATAAAAGTTTTTTAGCGTGCCGTATGACTTCAGAGAATTACATCTTATAGAAGGATTTTAGTCGTTAACTTTTAAGGTTTTAGACATTTTAAGAGTCAGGTGTTACGGCACACTAAATAAAGATTTATGTAATTAAAGTGAACCCCCTTAAAAATGGCAATATAAATGCCGAAACATGTCGCGGGGAAATTAATAATAACAACTAAATAAATACAATACAAAATACTGTGCACTGTTGGTTTAATTTTTCCTGACTTTGTATTAATTTCTCATCTGCTCCATAAATCTGCGTGCTACATGTATCGCCAATTCATTATGTCTGTGCATACTTCTCTTACCTTAAGGCTCCTTGTCACAATACTCTGTGGCCCGCACTCTCCACTGACGGTACTTCACGAAACAGTTGTGAAGTCAATAAATCTAACACGATTTTAACAAGTTATAAACGTGTCTTCAAACAACAGTTACTGTGATAGTTTTCCTCAGTGTTTGTCGACTCCTCTGGCAACGCGGAACCCATGCAAAGTTTCATCAATGTGGGGGGAACCTCTCCCTCAGACTCCCCAATATTGAAACTTGCAGTGACATTTATACTTCCAATATTTACAAACTCCGAAACTATTATTACTATCATCATCATCATCATCATCATCATCATCATCATCATCATCCCCTTTATGCAGGGTATTCACACTTATGTACCTGAAACAAACCACGTTTCTAGGGCACACAGTGTCGCAGCTACTCTGCGCGTACTGTTAATGCTGCATATAGCGCTGTCTGCAATATTAAACTCCTTTGTGCTTCTACATTAGCACTTTCCGCAGTGTGTGTGCTGTGCCCAATATGGCTGTTTTCTGCAGTTCCTTGATATCGTGCTTTCCCGGTATGCTGCTCAAGTATCTTCTGAAGGATTTTGAAATGGTTATTATTATTATTATTATTATTATTATTATTATTATTATTATTATTATTATTATTATTATTATTATTATTACACAAAGTGTGATTTTCCCAGCAGCAGCGACAATGTCGCTACGAAACTGTAAAACCTAAAGCAAACAACTTAACGCTGTGCTGAGCTGCATCTACTAGGCGGTGTATCATGACCACAAACAGCTTTTGTAAAGGATTTGTTCCTTCTAACGTATACAAGGGGAAAAACAATGTTGTGGCTCCCCACGAGTGTCTAGAGCACGCTGTGATAACCGCTGGATTAAACTGTGCAACATAAAGAGTGCGAAGACATAAAGGCTCCAGACATAAGTACTAACGTTACTGTGGGCTGTGTTTGTGGCTGTTACACGCTGTCACAGGTCAACTGCGGCACTAACAGTCCTAATGTTACGGCACTCAAGTCAATGTGTTGCGCATACTTTCACTCTACTGTACAGTACGGAATAATTTTTTGCGGAAATTCTTCCAACAGCAGGAAGATATTTACGTTGCGAAAGAAAATAATCAGAAGTACGGTTGGTGCACACCCCAGAACTCCATGTGGAAGTCTATTTAAAGAACCAGAGATTTTGCCTGTTCCGTGCCAATATATATCGTCACTAATGAACTGCTTTGTTAATAATCAAGAAAATTTCCAAACAAATCCACCAGTACACACTATTAACACAAGGAATGAGCACCGCCTGCATAGACCAATTGCCAGCCTATCGTGCTTTCAGAACAGTGCATTCTATTCTAGCATCAGAATTTTCAACAGTTTGCCTACCGAACAGTGTCACAAATGTTACGAATGAAAAGCACAATTTAAAGTAGCACTAAGAAGACACTGAAATGCACACGGCTTTTACTGTGCAGATGAATTTCTCATGTGTACTGATAAACTGTATTAATGTCCTCTAAGACGGCACATAAAATGTTTAAAGTATTTTGCAATGTACATTTTTGTATGTTTATGACTTATTCCACATCCTGTTGTCTTGTGATAAAATTATGTATGTATGTATGTATGTATGTATGTATGTATGTATGTATGTATGTATGTATGCATGCATGCATGTATGTATGTATGTATGTATGTATGTATGTATGTATGTATGTATGTATGCATGTATGTATGTATGTATGTATGTATGTATGTATGTATGTATGTATGTATGTATGTATGTATGTATGTATGTATGTATGTACGTATGTATGTATGTATGTATGTATGTATATGTATGTATGTATGTATGTATGTACGTATGTATGTATCTATGTACGTATGTATGTACGTACGTATGTATTTATGTATGTATGTATGTATGTATGTATGTATGTACGTACGTATGTATGTACATATGTATGTATGTATGTGTGTATGTATGTATGTGTGTATGTATGTATGTGTGTATGTATGTATGTAGGCATGTGCAGAACAACGGGTAAACAATACGACACACTGCAAACTGAGGATACGGCAGACGTAAACAAATACGAATTAAACGAGACGCAGTATGTAAATACGGGGCAACACGGCAGCCTGCCGAAACTGACTCACTTGTACGGTCTGCGTTCAGTAGGGAAGGTGCAGTGGGTCAACATCATTAAGTGATACATCGTTACAATGTTAAATGCAGTTCTCTTATTGCAACAGCGTATCGTCATTTGTCATCATAATCCTCCAGCACTTTGATGCATTTGTCCCATCTTGGCACATTCCACTATCATGAGGAAATGGAAATGGCTGTCTGTGAATGGTTTCAAATGCAAGAGCCTGATTTATACTGTCACAGAATTTAAGCTCATTCCAAGATGGGACAAATGCATCAAAGTGCTTGAGGACTGTGTTGAAAAATGATGATACTTAAGTGCAATAAAGACGCCACATTTAGTGTTGTAACGAATTATCATTTAATTTTTATGATAAGTGGCACCTTACTTATCGAGCACCCTTCGTATAGACTTGGAGCGCACTGAAACCTCGAAGTGAAGGGAAAAATTCATATTAAATCTTCTAAAAAGCTGAACAAATCTGTAGTACTCAAAATATTTTACTTTGAAGAAGAAAAAGAACAAGAAATGTCAGATTGTTGGATATATGATCTGCTGCGAATATACTTAAAGTGTAAACGAGCACAACTTTTCTCACGTAACAAAAATTCATATTACATCCACTTTATTTGCAGAAAATATATCCTGGTTTTGTATAAAAAGTGTTGAAACAAGAAATGTACAGACGGCTAGGTGCACATTTAAGTTCATTACCCTGATGCAGGAAACGCAGACTACCCGCCTTGCATTCAGACGTTATTAATAAAATGGCTACTCGGCGTTTGTTTGCACCAAATTATATGGACTTGTGCGCGTTTTGTTCTGTTAGAATAGTACTGCATTGATGAGAGCGAAAGAGACTATTTGGGGACAAGTTGGGTAACAATAGACCATCTGTTGTTGTAAAAAGAGAACAGAATATGGGGGAGGGGCTGTTGCTTTGGTTCAGACTTGCAGAGGCACACAATCGAGCGTCCCCCCCCCCCACCCCTGCAATTCATTGTCAGGACAGACCACTTGTTAATGGAGTGTAGCTGATGAAAGCTAAACACTGTGAAATGTTCCCATTATTAGAAATATTTACATTCATGAAAGGCTGACTTGGTAGCTACAATGACTGCGCTATGGGTTTGACGTGAGAGGGATCGTGGTTCGATTCCACGCATGTGCAAAACGCTTGTCTCTCGTCCAAAATGTCTGGACCTGCTATGGGGCCCACCCAGCCCCCTATTCAATGGGTACTGGGGGATTTTTGCCCTGGGGTAAAGCGGCCGGCGTATGAAAGTCGCCACGTCTAGCCAGTGCCGAGGTTAAGAATACGTGGGGCAATACCTCCACCTCAGTATACACGTTCATGGCGTACAAAGGTACAACTTCTGCTTTTTACCCCCACGAAAACGGACACACTACAAGCGTAACAAGACGAAACTGTAAGAGATAACAAAACACGGTCCTTATTTTATCTGACAACTGTCGTTCGTCACGTCCCGCCGCTACGCTGTTACGCGTGTGGGGCGTTCGGATGAGTGGGCTACGTAAATACGACAAACGAGCCGACAGGAAGTGGATACCGGTATTTGTCACCTAAATAATGACCCTACATCAGGGTGTTGAGCAGTGGTTCTTAACCTGTGGTCTACGGACTCCCGGCCCCCCCCCCCCCCCCGTCCGTGGACAGATTGCAGAGACTCCGTGAACTTGGATGGCAAAAATTGCAACTTTATTTTCATTAACCTCTAACTGAAATTCAGCTTTTTATTCCGTAATAAATTTAGGCAACAAAGTAATTTACGGCCTCTAAACCCCAAAAATGTTTGTTAACTTCAACAAAACTCACTATCAAATTACTCTACCCTAAGAAAGGCAAACTACGTAGAACACATGTGGCTGTGTGACGTACCTTTGTCTCCCAAAACGTGTAGCAGATGCCAGTCAACACGGTTTGCATTTTTCTGAGAAGGGGTCCGAGGGTTTCACCAGGCTCTCAAAGAAGTCCACAGCACAAAAAAGATTAAGACCCACCGGTATAGAGTCTAACCTTAACAACAAACAGGCCTTCCCGCAACAATATGACGTACGAGTATATCAACATACGCAGCGGAGTCACGGACGTTAACTGATGACTCGCAGAAATTGTGAACGGCAAGATTGGGGTTGGTGTGGCTTCTTATTCTTCTTCTTCTTCTTCTTCTTCTTCTTCTTCTTTGTCGTCTTCTTATTTTTCTTCTTCTCTTCTTCTTTTTCGTCTTCTTTTTCTTTTTCGTCTTCTTTTTCTTCTTCGTCTTTCTCGTCTTCTTCTTTTTCTTTTTCTTCTTCTTTTTCGTCTTCTTCTTCTGTTTTCTTCCTCTTCTTTTTCTTCTTCTTCTTCTTTTTCGTCTTCTTCTTTTTCGTCATATTTTTCGTCTTCTTCTTCTTCATCTTCTTCTTCCTTGGCGCTACAGCCCTCACAATTGATCCGCATTCCCCTCTTTTCCATATCCTCTCCCACCATCTTTTAACTTGCATTATTTTCAGATTTCCTCTATCCTGCATCCATCCCTTCCTTGGCCTTCCACTTCTCTTTCCTTCCATTGTCCCACGCAGCATTTTCCGTTGCAGTCCTTCTACTTCCAACCTTTCAACATGCCCTAACCATGCCAGCCGTCGCGATTTTTGGGTGTGGCTCATAATGGGGCCAAGTGGTGGGCTTTTGTGAACATGGTAATGAAACGTCGGGTTCCGTAAGGTGTCAGCTGAGGGAATATTTCAACTGTGTACCTGCGGACGTATGATTTTAAATATTTACTCGACTAGCAAATGAAGTGTTTCCACAGCTCACTCATCATCACAGTTGACGGTTTCGAGCCGTCTGCCAGGCCAGTTGCAGTTCAGTGTCGTCACCTGACGGGCGTCCAGTAGTTTACTGGTCAAAACGTCATTCGCAAGCAGGCCCACATCTCTGGGATTTGAGTCATCCGTCGTGAGGTCTCGAGGATGTTCTAAACGGGATTCCACGCACACAATATCGCACCACACACATTGAGGCGCAGTGGTTGCAAAGTATACCGCCGGTTTAACACTCACAAATTCTACATTCTGCCCACAGAGTGTATTTATGTGTTTTGTGTGGATCTCAGAACAAACAGCGATTATTTCCCTATACAGCATTAACTGGCTGGTTTTTATAACCGAGACGTAGTGTGATTACTGCGCGGTACGAACTGGGTCTTTAAATGCCACGTTCTGCCCACACAGTGTATTTATGTGTTTTGTGTGGATCTCAGAACAAACAGCGATTATTTCCCTATACAGCATTAACTGGCTGGTTTTTATAACTGAGACGGAGTGTGTTTACTGCGCGGTACGAACTGGGCCTTTAAATGCCACGTTCTGCCCACAGAGTGTATGTGTTTTGTGTGGATCTCAGAACAAACAGCGATTACTTCCCTATACAGCATTAACTGGCTGGTTTTTATAACCGAGATGGATCGTGTTTACTGGGCGGTAGGAAATGAATCTTTAAATATAACTCAGGCTCGTTTTAGTGTTAAAGTTTCAAATAAAACTGTAAAATGCATATACATATGTCCTATTTTGCTTTAAACTACGTTATGTATTTAACAGAATATTTGTTAAAAACAATTTGCTGTCTAACGAAAAAATGTTTTTCAACATAACAAACTCGCACGTTAGCTGCCGAGAAAGCAATGCCCCGTGTTTTTTTCTTCGCCAGCTAGGAAGGTGAGATTTTAGAGGAAACAAATCTGAACTTTCCAGCATTTATGTATGAATTTGTAAAAATTTCTGACAGATCGCACCACTGCAGAAGCGTCTCAAAATGGAGTCGGTCAATGGTGTGCGGCACAAAAACGGCTGTGACACAATTCCTTGTTGTCGAGACACAGCCATTAACAAATATCCACAAACGCCTTTGCAGTGCTTATGGAAGGCCTAAGAGGGACGAGGCGACAGGGGAGTGAAGAAGACTACATAACGAGGAACTTAATGGCCTGTACTCATCACCAAATATTATTCGGGTAATCAAATCGAGAAGAATGAGATGGGCGGGGCATGTAGCACGTATGGGGGAAAGGAGAGGCGTATACAGGATTTTGGTGGGGAGACCTGAGGGAAGGCGACCACTTGGGAGACCCAGGCGTAGATGGGAGGATAATATTAAAATGGATCTTCAAGAAGTGGGATGGGGCATGGACTGGATTGAGCTGGCTCAGGATAGGGACAGGTGGCGGGCTCTTGTGAATGCGGTAATGAACCTCCGGGTTCCATAAAATGGTGGGGATTTCTTGACTAGCTGAGAAACTGTTAGCTTCTCAAGAAGGCCTCTGCTCCATGGAGTTAGTTAGTTAGTTTAGTTAGTTTAGTTAGTTTAGTTAGTTAGTTAGTTTAGTTAGTTAGTTAGTTAGTCAGTTAGCTAGTTAGTTAGCTAGTTAGTTAGTTAGTTAGTTAGTTAGTTAGTTAGTTAGTTAGTTAGTGCTTTAGAAGTGCTGCGGACGTCAACAGGAGCACCGTCGGTCGCTGGGCGAGAATACTGACGGCTTCCGAAACAGGAAAAGCACAACTTCCCGATTCGCCTCTCTCAAGCCGTCCTGTCGCAGCTTTAGTCCTGAAATGCTGCAGCGTGATGACGCCATTGTACGCGTGGATCGACGCATCTCAACCGGACAACTGGCGCCCAATGTTCCGGTCAGGGAACGTAGCGTTAGGGGCCCTTTACGCGCCCAGTTCAGTTGTCAGTTCCGTTTTAGTTTCAGTTAAGGTATCAGATAAACGTACATGTAAGGGCTGTGCCATGGCTCAGGCGGTTAGTCGCCGGCCTCCCACCGCGGAGGCCCGGGTTCGATCCCGGGTCAGGCCATGTGGTGTACAAAATAGCACTGGGACAGGTTTTTCCCCGAGTACTTCGGTTTTCCCCTGTCAATATCATTCCACTGGTGCTCCATTACTAGGAAAAGGACAAAAAATAACAACCATCGTCACCTTCATCACAGGGTTGCACAAGAAGCCTCAAGGCTGCGGTGCGTCCGTAGCGCCTGCTGCGGGGCCCTTCAGCAAAAGAAAAATGGAAGCTTCGAACTGAAACTGATACGTGCCAGCATAGGTCAGCCTCCAGTTATATCAGTTGTCCGATAAATGACCGTGTAAACAGACGTGTCCGTTCATGCCTCAGTTGAAGAGAGATTCGCTTAGAATGCACGTTTAAACGATGTGGAACGATTTTTATGGTTTTATTGAAATTTATCGTAGTTTCTCACGCTTATGGAAGAAGGCTGACCCACACTATCACAAGACAGTTAAAAGTGAAAACGCTTACAAGATTTTGTTTGAAAAGCACAATGAATATGATCTAAATGCGACGCAACAAAGTGTGTTAAGAAAAATTAACAGTTTACGTTGTGCCTACAGCAAATAATACAAACACATTAAAGAATCCTAGCGCAGTGGTTCGAAGTGCCGTTCTGTTAGTAAATCCGCGTGAGATAGTGACTGCGTTGTAAGATGCCGATCTTTACTCAATTTGACTCTTTTTTCCCTTCGCTTCTTTAATGTCACAGCCAAGGCAAGTGAAATGAGCATTTCTCCGTCCGTGTTTCACTCTGAATTTTACTGAGCACAAATGAGAACTGGCCTGAATCGTGTAAATACACCGCTCTTTGCAAACGGAACTGAACTGAACGGACAACCGAACTGACTGTGTCAAAGGCACCTCAGTTACATAATTTGAAATCCTGGATATTCGAAGGTGTGCGAGGGATGGATTTCCCGGAGACTAACAGTAGAACACAAACCGAGAGAAAGGCCGTTTCTTACGACTTCCTGGTATGTTTTGAAGCTGAGGGAGAGACCTTCTTATCCCGGATTGTTACAGCAGATGAAACCTGCATCAATCATTTTGAACCGAAGACAAAAAATAAATCCATGGAATGGCACCATCCTCAATCTACCCGGGGGGGAAAAAAATTCAAAAGTTCTCCGTCAGCGAGCAATGTCATTAACGCTGTCTTCTGAGACTGTGAAGGAGTGATTCTCGTGGTTGCGATGCTGATAGGGGAGACGGGCAACTCCGACGCCTACATCAGGACGCGTTTCAAACAAGAATCCAACAGAAATGCTATTGCAGCGTGAAAAAGCAAGACCGCACACAAGTAGGAAGACTCGGGAAGGCATCAAAAACTTTCATTTGACAGTGTTACCCCATAAACCCTACAGCCCCGACCTAGCACCCTCAGATTTCCACCTATTTGGAGCCCTGAAGGATGCAATCCGCCGTACGGAGTCCAAGACTGCTGGCCATGCGATTTGAGCAGTGAAAACTTGACTACGTGAGCAGGACAAGGCGTGGTACCGACAAGATATGCACATAAACGCGCGCGCGCACACAGACACACACACACTTATTCGTCGTTGATGCGAGGCCGTAGAAGTGGACGGAGACTTTGTGGAAATATAGTGTATGGAGTCAAAACATCACCCTTCATAACGCGAAATTTTCACGATTCAGAAACAAATATTTATTGAAAAAATAAGGGACATTACCTTCTGGTTATCCCCCGTAGAATAAGCTGATCAAGGCTCCAGCGCCGTCTGTAACTTGTGTCACTTTTACACTTCAAATGAGACCCATGATACAAAGTGCGTCTCATTACAAGTGTCTAAACTCACCCGACAACATAAACGACATAAACGACAGCCGTCTTTCCTTTTCAATACAGCATCTGTCGAAATGCCAAGTGAATTACCGAAACTTTCACAACACATCAAAAGTTTTCATTTCTTTCGTGTAAACAGACAGGCGATATGACGTGACACGTCGCTGGCTGCTACGCGCTTTTCTTTTCTTCAAGATAACTAACTAACTAACTAACTAACTAACTAACTAACTAACTAACTAAAAAACTAACTAACTAACTAACTAACCCCACGGAGCAGAGTCCTTCTTGAGAAACTTACAGTTCGTCAACGAGTAAAAAAAATTGTCTGCATCTTATAAAACACCAAGGTTCCTTTCCGCGTTCACAAAAGCCAGCCACTTCCCTATCCGGAGCCAGCTCAATCCAGTCTACGTCCTCCCGTCCCCTATCCCTAAGATACCTTTCAATATTATCCTCCCATTTATGCCTAGGTCTTCCAAGTGGTCTCCTTCTTTCAGGTTTCCCACCAGAATCATTCTCCTCCCCCATACGTGCCACATGCACTGCCCACCTCATCTCGATCTCATCACCCTAATAACAGTTAATGAGGAGCACAGATCCTGAAGCGCCTCATTATGCAGTTTTCTCCAGTATCCTGTCACTACCTCCCCTTTACACTGAAATACCTCCCTCAACACCCTGTTCTCGAACACCCTCAGCCTATGTTCATTTAATGTGACAGACCAAGTTTCACACCCATACAAAACAAAAGGGGACATTACAGCTCCATAGTTTTTGTCTTTAAGTTTATAACAATAAACCGAAAGACAAAAGATTCCGAACCGAATGTCTCCACTGTATCTGAGACGCGCCAGACCACCGCCAGCACTGCGTTGTCTTTGTTTCATATGCCCACCGTCATAATGAAGTGGTGATTAACGGACCGGAAAAAAAAGCATCCATGCAGATACGTGCACAAATCTCGTCTCAGCTTCTCGGCATATCCAGATTAATACGAGGTGCACATCTACAGTCAGAACGCTCTTAACTTGGCTTCATCTTCCCAACAGACAGAACTGTGTAAGCTAACGACGCAGTAATTGCTAATTTCATACAGCATCGGCGGTAGATGAATGAAATATTAGTATGGAGCAATGGTGGAATGATACTGACAGGGGGAAACCGGCATACTTCGAGGTAAATACAGAAACAACACTTCGCGGGTCACAAATCTCACATGAACCGGTCTGGGATTGAACCCGATTTCAGCGCAGGAGTCGTGCTGACACAGGCACTGATGTACAACAGGAACTGGCCATGCGGTCCACAGATGGAGCCGTCTTTTTATACTGACAGCAAACCGAGCGCTAATCAATGTTCGATGTGCAACTGACATTCCGCCTCAGCGTGCACCGAAGAACAAGCACAGTCACCGTTGTGACAACTGTTTCTTTGGCATCAGCCCGGACCTCACAGTGAACACAGTCTACCTGCACTGTAAAATCTCAAATGCTCCATCATCATTAACCTTTTAAAGCCTAGCGGTAACTTTACGTACCACCAGGTTTAACATTAAACAATTCTACGTGGTGCCCACATTGCGTTTATGTGTTTTGTACGGATCTCAGAACAAACGGCAACTTTTGCCTTATAAAACATTAAGAGACTGGTTTTTATAACCGAAGTGGAGAGTGTTTACGGCGCGGTACGCACTGAGTCCTTATATAAAACAGATACGCTTCGTCTGTAAAGGGTTAATTCCCCATCGACACTAAATAACTTTAGCAACTGATGGCGTCGTTAAATAAATACACTGGAATATATTACTACACAACTACACGGCGTCACATACCCGAAGCCGGTCTGACGCAGGGAGAAACAAAAATCCGATGGCCACGGTACGAATCGAACCCCGGTCACCCAGTTCGCAGTCTGTCGTTATGACTACTCACTGAACTCTTCGTTCTACTTCGGGGGTTTTTACGAAAATAAACAGTACGAGACAGGCGAACTTTGAGGTTCCCACAGCAGTGCCGCCGCTAAAGACTCAAGCCTTCTGGGGTGTGAGGCTGCGTCTTTTGTCGGGTAAATAGTTACCGACGTTTCGAAGGATCGTACTGCCTCCATCTAGGGGGTCCCAAGCAGACGCCACTCTTTACACCCCACAATACTTAAATCTTCAATATGAGACGTCGCAACGCCAGAAATAATATTTTATTGGATAACAAAAGCCAAAATATTATTGACGTTTCGCAAGCACCAACACCAAAGCACATTATCAGACCCTTTTCAACCTGACAAGAGTTGTGGACGCTCGCTGATCACAGACCTCTGACCTTCTAAGCAACCACAAGATTCATTACAAAGGTCACAGTTTGTATCGAGAGCCAGCTGAATCCAGCCCATACCGTCACACCGTATATACGCGTTACACAATATTATTACTGTTGTTGCGCCCTGTCACTCTATTTCTGTGCCTAACTTGTTATCGAAACTAACGTCCGCGTTCAAAATATGTACACAATTTGCAGCCATATTCACAACACGGAAACACAGTGCACTAGACTTCATATTACTACAGACAATCAGTAAGCACACTAAACACTTTGAACCCGCGTTTTGGTTGTTCTTACTCACGCGTCATGTAATTCGCAGAAATATCGAGAGCTTAATATCGATTACTACTCTTACCGATTACATCGAAGGCAGCCACAGCAGTGGTACATGTAGCCTACACAAACCTTCATGGCCAGAGACTGTTCTATTTGTCCGAGTGCAACTAACCCTGAATTTTCTCGACAGATTTATCAGAACCTGATTATATAAAACTCCACGGAAACCCGTGCAGCAGGATTCAACTTGTTCCACGCGGACGAACAGACAGACGTGATGAAGCTGCGAGTAGTATTCCGCAACTTCGGGAAAGCGCTTGAAACGTCTTTAAGCCGATGTAAAAATTACTTAAAAACTACTATGTTGCTATCAGTAATGACAGTACAGCTAAGAAGAGGAAAGCTAAAGGGAAAGAACACTGTTCTACTGAACAGGATGTACTGTAGCCACTTGAGGACCAAGCAGGCACAACTCCCTTGCCCCTGGTCAAGAACCGCCGAGTTAGACCACTAATCTCGACAACGTTACAAATAAGTCTCCCCTTCTGACTTGCATTAGAAAGACCCAACGGATACAGAGGGTGTACAAGACCGACCGCGTAAGAACTTGTGTCCCGGCGGTGTGCAGTTGGAATGTCCGAGGCTTTCCTCAGGACATCCAGGCAAATGTCAGAACAGTAACTGAAACAGACCACGACCGCTTCTTTCCACTTCCTTTCTAATTCATTATCCATTGTCAATTATCGACGCTATTAGTCTCAGCTCCTAACATCGCCGTTAAATAACCTAAAAATGAATGACACAGCATAGCGCTAATGCAAAGTTAACGCATACAGAGGCTAATATTAACTGCAACCTGGTGTTACACTCAGTCCCTTTTATCGTGTCCCCAAGCACGGAAAGTTTATCGCATTGGGAGCCTGCATCAGGCGCGACATCCAGTGACAGCTGTCATGCTCGCAGACATGGTAAAAGATACATCCTGTCTTAAACCTTATTTCAATACATAAGCACCAATATACGTATTTATAAAAATGTGAACATCCCATAAGCAACAGTCATAATGGAAAGACGACCGGAGGGGGGGGGGAATGCGTTTAATTTCTCCGAGTTGCCGTCGCATTCATAAACTAATGGGCGGATGGAACCTTCAGGATGTAGCAGTAAAAAGTGGAAGACAATATTTCAAACAAATAAGATCTTCTGGAGCTGAAATAAGTTAGGTACAAAGGCTTTGAAAATAACAGAACAGAAAAAAATGGTAATAAATAAAATGTGAGAGAAGCGCACGTGTATGCACAACCCCCCCCCCCCCCCCACAATTACAGTTCACAGACAGCAATTTTGGTGGGACACGGCGAATTCGCCTTCACGGAAGACTTTTTATTTAACTGCAATGAATGGGTTTCTAACAAAACTGGCAAAGAAAAATGTTACATCAATCAAAATTGAAAAATCCACTTTCAGTGATTCGAATCTACAGAAATAAGGGAAAAATGAACAGGAAGTAGGGGCGGCGGGGGGAGGAATCAAAGCGCGCTTCGATCTTTTCAAGGCCCTGTAACATTTCTTAGAAAATGAGACAGAAAACCAGAACAAATCAGTCGATTAACTTGATTTGAACACAAAGTCCGCTGCTGTCTGTCCGGCTTCTTGCATAGCCCCAAGAAGAGGGATTTACTGGCTAGCTATTGGCTGTTTGTGGCTTGTTTAACGACACTTACCGTCGACAGCTAGGGTTATTATTAACCCTTTAAAGACCGAAGGTAATCTGTTTTATGTAAGGACTCAGTGCGTACCGCGCTGTAAACACTCTCCACTTCGGTTATAAAAACCAGTCTGTTAATGTTTTATAAGGCAAAAGTTGCTGTTTGTTCTGAGATCCGTACAAAACACATAAACGCAATGTGGGCACCACGTAGAATTTTTTAATGTTAAACCTGGTCGTATGCAAAGTTACCGCTATGCTTTAAAAGGTAAGCAACTACAGACAGTTCTGTGACATGCCGGGGTTGATACAATATTCTTCACACGCCAATGCACGGCGTTTCTCGCTGTGATGTCCATAGCCAACACTTCAGTTTTTCTGTTCGCGTACATTACAGCTCTTCACAGGTGTTACGCAACCACAATTTCACCGAATATTCACGCGATGAATTTGAAAATCTCTCAGATTCATTCACGTCAACGGCAAAGCAGAAGGGTGCAATGCCGATTGAGGCGCAGATGCCTCTTGACTGCTTCGCAACTTAATAAAATTTCGCTGAATATTCATACCTGTACCGAACAATAAATGGGTTCGAATCCCTGTCAGAACACCCTCAGCATTAAAAACATTTTTAACATGCTGGAGGCGCAGACTCCTATCTGTGCAGCCCCTCCCCTGCGACCTTCCCGAATTACATAAAAAGCTGCACGGCGTCAGATTCCAGAACAAACCAATCTTCGCGTATATAAATATCGTCTGAGAAGGAGTCAGACGTCCCGGTTCTTTAGAAAAGCCCCAGATGTGACCAACAGATATTAACCTTTTAAAGCCTAGCGGTAACTTTACGTACCACCAGGTTTAACATTAAAAAATTCTACGTGGTGCCCACATTGCGTTTATGTGTTTTGTACGGATCTCAGAACAAACAGCAACTTTTGCCTTGTAAAACATTAAGAGACTGGTTTTTATAACCGAAGTGGAGAGTGTTTACAGCGCGGTACGCACTGAGTCCTTATATAAAACAGATACGCTTCGTCTTTAAAGGGTTAAAGCCAAGCGGTAACTTTACGTACCACCAGGTTTAACATTAAAAAATTCTACGTGGTGCCCACATTGCGTTTATGTGTTTTGTACGGATCTCAGAACAAACAGCAACTTTTGCCTTATAAAACATTAAGAGATTGGTTTTTATAACCGAAGTGGAGAGTGTTTACAGCGCGGTACGCACTGAGTCCTTATATAAAACACATACGCTTCGTCTTTAAAGGGTTAAGGCGGCGGAAGCAGATTGTAACACAAATACCTGTCGGTTGAGGCATTAGATCGGGTGAACAGTCAGTTCCACGCCGTGGTGTGCGTCGTACCCTTGGATAAAAGAGGCTGGGTGAGTTCCAGAAGCGGTTTTGACACACAGATGAAGATACCATGTCTTACTGAAAGTGTCGGCGAAACCGAACGACGGTTCTTTGGTCTTCCAGCCCGTAGGCTAAGCACTACACCGACCGAGCTATCATAGCACACTAAATACCATTGGAGGAGCTGTAAATAAGTGTAACAATATAACGCATTGTTGTTACTTTGCCTGATGACCATTTTATTATCATTCAATAATATATTCACCCATCCCAAACAATAAAACTCCATTCCATCACTGAAGATGATTCAAGTGTTTTGGGGTTATGCCGTGTAGATTCATAAGAAAGGGTTCTGAAGCCGAAAACACTAATACCCTTCGAAAAGTCGGTAGCTTGTTACCAATCTACACGTCGTGTCAACCCAGAGGACTTGGCTATTCAAGAACATCTTCATGAGAACCTAAAACCTCGCATCAATCATTAATATTTAAGGCTATTGTCAACTGGCGTTCATATGTGTTACGTGACAATAAGTTTTTGTGGACAACTTTAAAACTGTGCTATGTGATATTAAGTGTTTTTTGAAAAGTGTTTCTAAACAGTGCCCCCTGAAGATGGTACTTTAAAGCATTGAAACATGTTGGGGTGTATATAAAGGTTGAATATTGGATTTTAACACTTGGGTACGAGTTGGCTGTTAGCACACATCATTCTAAATGAGCACGTACACGGTACGGACACTGTAAAATTCATGTTATAAGTGTCATGCCACTGCTGCCCATTTCCAGCTGCAGCTGCAATCCCTGTCACTGGGTGCCTATTCATCGCTGGCACCCACAGCTCAGCATGCTATGAGATGGAAGAACACATTCTCACGTTACCTGCTCACACACAAAACAGGTGTGTGTGGTCAGCTGGTGCATGGCACTCACTGCCTTGACCTGCATGTGGGGTACTATCCCCCTGGTAACAAAGACTCAAACAAACGGTCATGGAACCAGGTATGTTCCAAACCAACTCGTACTACTGTACCTGAAGTTAGAGAAAATCTGCAGCCTTAAGGAAAAGTGAAAGTACGTTTCCATCCGATTATACTCAATTTCTGAAAAAGCATTCCTCTGCTTGAAGATTCCAATGCTTCACCCACTTGTCTTTCTGGTAAGAGCAATGTGTAGATGAAGACGAGCATGGAGCACTGCTGGAATAGTATGTAAAATGGAACAATGCTGGAATAGTGTGTAAAATGGCGCACTGCTGGAATAGTATGTAAAATGGAGCAATGTTGGAATAGTATGTAACATGGAGCAATGCTGGAATAGTATGTAAAATGGAACAATGCTGGAATAGTATGTAAAATGGAACAATGCTGGAATAGTATGTAAAATGGAGCAATGCTGGAATAGTGTGTAAAATGGAGGAATGCTGGAATAGTGTGTAAAATGGAGCACTGCTGGAATAGTGTGTAAAATGGAGCACTGCTGGAATAGTGTGTAAAATGGAGCAATGCTGGAATAGTATGTAACATGGAGCAATGCTGGAATAGTATGTAACACGGAGCAATGCTGGAATAGTATGTAAAATGGAGCAATGCTGGAATAGTATGTAAAATGGAGCAACGCTGGAATAGTGTGTAAAATGGAGCAATGCTGGAATAGTATGTAACATGGAGCAATGCTGGAACAGTATGTAACACGGAGCAATGCTGGAATAGTATGTAAAATGGAGCAATGCTGGAATAGTATATAAAATGGAGCAATGCTGGAATAGTGTGTAAAATGGAGCAATGCTGGAATAGTGTGTAAAATGGAGGAATGCTGGAATAGTGTGTAAAATGGAGCAATGCTGGAATAGTACATAAAATGAAGCAATGCTGGAATAGTATGTAAAATGGAGCAATGCTGGAATAGTATGTAAAATGGATTGTAAGTAGTTAATAACAATAAAATAATTAGTTTTAAAAAAGGCGTTAATATATTTCAGTTTACATTACGTAATAATAGTTATGAACTTTAAAACTGATGAGTATAAACCAAGACCCTTAGACACTAGTACTATTAAAATATTCATCAATTTTATAAAATGACTCTGAACGAAGAAATCTCTTTAAGAACTAACTAACTAGCTAGCTAGCTCCAAGGAGCAGACTCCCTCTTGAAAAGCTAACAGTTTCTCAGCTAGTCAAGAAATTCCCCGCATTTTGTGGAACCCAAAGGTTCATTACATTTTCAAGAGCCCGCCATATCTCCGTATCCTGAGCCAGCTCAATGCAGTCCATGTCCCCCATCCCAGTTCTTTAAGATCCATTTTGATATTATCCTCCCATCTATGCCTGGGTCTCCCAAGTGACCTCCTTCCCTCAGGTCTCCTTACCAAAATCCTGTATGCACCTCTCCCCCTTCCAATAAGTGCCATATGCCCCACCCATCCCATTCTTCTTGATTTGATCACCCACACTACATTTGGTGATGAGTACAGGTCATTAAGTTCGTTATGTAGTCTTCTCCACTCCCCTGTCGCCTCATCCCTCTTACACCCAAATATCCTCCTCAGTACCCTGTTCTCGAACACCCTCAGTCTTTCTTCATCCCTCAGTGTGAGAGACCAAGTTTCACACCCATACAAAATAACAGGTAAAATTATACGTCTGTATACCCTAATCTTTGTATTTTTGGATAGCAACCTGCAGAACAAAAGATTCTGCACCGAATGATAGCAAGCATTCCCCGATTTCAGCCTGCTCTTAATTTCTTCATGAATCGAATTTCGATTCATTAGGGTTGTCCCCGAATACTTGAACTCTTCCACCCTTTCAAAGGATTTACTACCTACTTCATGCTGTGATTTTTTTCTGCATTCTGATCTCGAGACATGAACATGCACTTAGTTCTCTCAGCATTTACTTCTAGACCAATTTCCTTCCTAGCGACTACTAAGGCTTCTGTGCTTTTCTTTATACTATGTACGCTTCCACCCAAGATATTAACATCATCAGCATAAACCAGAAGCTGATGTGTACCATTTAATTTCAAGCCCTCCTGGTTCACCTCACGAGGAAGTGTACGCTGGTTCACTGCATTCCTCACATGGGCAGCTGATTAAATTGAGCAGTGAACCACACACTACAGTAGACTTACCCTAGGGAAAATAACTCCTGGTGTTCAATGGCTAGAAGGCAGGATGGGGGCCAGAACCAGTCTCGAGAAGTGGTGGAAACCGTAACAGTTGCCCCTCCCAGGAATCAAAACACAGTCATCCAGCCAACAGTCAGTCACATCTCATAATCAGACCCCAGATATATTGCTCCTGCTATTCACACTCTGAACAAGCTACTCCAACCTAACTCTTGGACACTAACCCTCAAACACCCAGTCCACACCCATTCACTAATACACTCACTCAATTACCGTCTTCATACAGCAGTAGACTTGTGTGTGTCAGCAACGAACATTTTTATATTCGTCCTTTTCAATGTTTGAGCTCTCCTGTAAGTCATATTGATTTCAGCATCTCTAAAGTCTATCACGATGAATTTTTGTTTAGTTTTTCCACACTACTTTTACAGAAAAGTATTCAAGACAATACCCTTCCACTTTGCCACTGCATAACTACTCATTAGTCTTTTTTAGTACACAACATTAAAAAATTTAAACATGACCTCCATGTGCCAAACTGTAACTTCACTATTTGACAAGTGTACTCAGCAGCAACCAAGTCTAACAATGCACTGCCAGCCAACATTACAACCTTAAACATGTACTTCATTCTCCCATGGT
The DNA here is from genome assembly GCA_013340265.1 of Coptotermes formosanus. Taxonomy (NCBI): domain Eukaryota; kingdom Metazoa; phylum Arthropoda; class Insecta; order Blattodea; family Rhinotermitidae; genus Coptotermes; species Coptotermes formosanus. Next base: position 985,421 of record BLKM01002051.1, read on the forward strand.
CATGTGCAAGTGTATATCCAGAGCCCAGCAAGCAGTTTTGCCTTGACACCGCCTATACACTGGCATGGCTAGTTTGCCTAACTTTGCTTCTGTTTTCTTGCATCGGGTATACGCAACCACCATTTCGTAAACTCTCTGATACAGTGCTGGAACTTGAGTAAAACAAATTGGCCAAACTGACTGGTGAGGTTTGAGACTGACCTTCATCAGTTATCCTAACACTTCCCATGTCATAAGAGTTTACAAAACCTTCCTCATTTCTATCACCCAGATTTCCAAATTTGATGTATTTCTTCTCACTCATGTCAAGCAAGTAGAGTTAAAGAAAAAAGCCACACCTTTGATCTAGGAAAATTCGCAGGTACTAAAATAAGAGCAACATACGCCAACAGCATACAGAAAATAAATTCTATATGGCAAATAAAGGCAGGAGTGTGCATGAGAATGTCAGAAGTAAGACAAGTACTGAGTATTACACATATCTCTGATGAGACTCTTATCTCACAATCTGGAGCTTTACACATTTAATTCTACTATTTGTAATTACAATACATGAAATAGAATACAGTTACATAAACCATCAGCAGCATTAACTATATACCAGAAAGGGCTCTATTATGAAAGCTTAAAAATGTTCAACAGATTACCATATGATATTGCTGAACTGATTTTACAGAAAAAAAATTTACTGGCAAAATTTTAAAAATTCTTGACAGCAAAAGCCTTTTATTCAACAGATGAATACGCACGATTGATCAGATGGATGATATGAGTGCTGGTGGGTTTTACACAGCACACACACCAATATGGTTAAATTGTTTTATACAGCACACACACCAGTATGGTTAAATTGTTTTTAATACATAAAATGCCTATTTTAATTACAATCTTATCAATATGTGTACAGGTCAACAGCATGCATACCAACTTGGTTAAACTGGTTTTTTAATAAGTAAAATCTCATCTTAATTATATTATTATCAATATGTTTAAAGTTTTAACCCTTAAAAGTAATGCTTCTAATTATAGACAATTTTACATTCAGTTTGCAGTATTTTTATCTGAATGTTATAAGATTATAACCATAAGGGTGTGTATGATTGCTGATGAATCCCTGTTAAACGTGTTTTCCCTTGACTTCTGATTGTTTCAGTTAATTGTTTTGCGATATAACGTGCTTTACATCATTGGGCCTGTGAGCTCTTGTGATTTAACACAGTGACGCGCGCGCGCGCGTGTGTGTGTGTGTGTGTGTGTGCGCATGTATCAAATGGCATGGATTAGCAGTATTTACTAAGAATTATTTCAACCCTGAAGGAAAAGGCAGCAAGTCATGCCAAAAAGTCAGTTATGGATCCAGGCAATGCCTGCTACCATTCAGTTCAGAATCACTCCACTTCATGTCATTTAACAGAACACGTAACCACTTAAACCTGTTCTCAATAGATGTGAAACTACATACCTACACTGACTGACAAGTACGGAGTGCAAACATCTAGGAACAGGGGGCTCACAAAAATATTTTGACCTAAGGTGAGAAGGGACATAACAAGACAGCAGAGACACCTGCATCTTGATGCAGTTTATAATTTGTCTTCCTTGCAAAATATTATTACAGCTAAAATCCAGGATGATGAGACTGATGTGGTTTTTTTCACACGTGGAGAAAAAATGACATGCATACACGGCTTTGGAAGGAAAACCTAAATGAAAGACGTCACTTGGAACACAATGACAGTAGGATAATATCAAACTGGATCTAAAAAACACAGGGCAGGGAGACATTAGCTGATTTTTGTCGCATTTGAGTTTTGAGTCATCATAAAACACAACAGATCTGACCTATAAGCTTCTCAACAAGGAACATGCTACGTCTAAATTTCTGGCTAAAAACAAATTGACTGTGGTTCTACACCCTCCATGCACAACACATTCAGCTTCCTATCGTTGTTAAACAAAAACAAAAAGATGGCATTAAAGGGGATATGACATCATCAGGGTTCAACCAAAATCATAGGACACGCTAGCCAACTTTCAAACAATGCACTGCACAAAATGCTTCAGGTAACGGAGTAACTGACGGGCGCCGCATGTCGCTCCCATGGAGATTACTTTCAAGGGAACAACATAAATTAGGTATAGCTTTTATGGACAAAGAAAAATATTAGTCTGGACACTTTGTTCAGGCTGGAAAATACACAACAGAAAGGCAAGTGAAATAAATGGAAACATAAAATACTGAAATAAATGCTGAGGTTTGGCTGCAAAGCAGGAAAGAGAGCAGAATTAGGTCACAATACATAGGTAGATGATTAAAAAGCCAAAGCCGACAGTTCAGGAAATTAGGAACAACTCAATTGACTAAGGGTGAACAAATGAAACACCACAGGTGAACGATATTAGATGGGAGGAAAAGCTGGATGAAGGATAGCATAAGACAGCAAAACAAAGGGAATAAAATGAGGAATAAAAAAATGAAGGGAAAGAAATGAAGACAAAGCAGATATGCAGACTATGAGAAATGGACAAGTGTATTAATACAAGAGAGGGGTTTATTAACATAAGCATTAAATAATGAGCAGATGGATTAGAAGAGAAGGAAGTATTAACAGGCCATGTTTTACACACACTTTTATTAACCTAACTAGTTTCATGGAGATACCAAACTCAATGAGCATAGTACAAGAAAAGGAGTCAAAAAATAAGTTTACAAGTAATATTTTCAGGACTATTTATTCTCAGTGCCAACAAAAACAATATACAAGGAAGTTTATGACAACCACTTCAATTTTCAAAGTAGCTGCCGCCACAACTTAGGCATCTGTTATATCACAAAACGTGCTTTTCAATTCCCTGTTGATACAACTCTGCATCTTCCAATTGCTACCACCATATCACAGCCTTTCCACTTCATCATTACTTTAAAATTTGGACCCCCAAGTTGATCCTTTAATGCAGAAAAGAGACGGCAGTGGCTGAGTGCCAGATCAGTGCTGTATGACACGTTCCAAGATTTCCTGTCAGAAGCACAGCACGAGTTGTTGAGCCGTTTCCACACTGTGTGGCCCAGCACTGTCATGCTGAAGCAAAACGCATGTTCTTACGGTCTCTGCGTGGGACATCCCATTATGCCATAAAAGCAATAAGGGAAAAATTGGCAGAGAATAAGCCTAACGGTGGCAAACACACACTGAACATAATATCCCTACCTATGTTCAGCACGGTTTGCTAGGTCTCATGACACAAAAGGCCTGAATGAGTTTGTTTTGCTTATTTCCATTCCACCATCTCACACAGAATAATTTTCTAGGTAAGTTCAACAAACAAAAAGTACTTCTATCTACTAGCAGGCCAAAAGAATTCTGGTAAGCACTAAAAGTAAGTCTTCTGTTTGGAATTATGTAATGTTTAATATTCCTCAACTTACCAGCAAAAACTCTCACAATTGCCATGGCTTGTGGGAAGCATCGAGAACATGGAAAAAATTTGATTAGGGTCATATATACACAATATATGTAAATGGCACAGACATAACCTTTATGTGCACAAACCTACTGTCTATAAATAATGGCAAAACATTTCATACAGGAATAGTGCTATTCAGTGAAGTTTACATGTCAGAAGTTATGATCCAAGGAGTACTTTACGCTAGCATTACCGCACTCCTTTTTCCCTCGTCAAAAATTTGCCTCAATACAGAACACAAATACTATATAACTAACTGCCTGATTTGTCAGTGCATTATATGACCTGGGTTGCAGGACACTTGTACATCACCGAACATACAAACAGAAGAAATTACAGATCATCAAAATGCTATCCCCAGCTGAAAGATGTCCTTCATTTCACATTACAATGACCAAAATAATTCACCAATGATGTTACCAAAATTAAGCAGTATTAAGTAGCGATGGTATCAACAGGCTAGTCTACTTTATAATTTAGCTCACACTGGTTCTCTAAACAAAATTCCATTTCTTTTTAAATTATCTGTTGCTGGCCTGCAATCTTCTGGTTAACGGCATTTAAATAACAGTGTTCCTTGACAGACAGTGGGAACCAAGTAAACTGCGACAAACATTCATGCAAAAGAGCAAATTCCATTCATGTAATACCTGTGTATAAATACCATAACCGGCACTCAAAGGACCACTTCACATCCCACACCTTGTGACAGCTTGAAACCACTTCTCCACGTCTTTGGAAATCTACAACAAATTACGATTATTCCCAGTACTTTATAGAATAACGTAATACTGCTGATCTGTTTAAGCTTGTTTCTTTACACAACCCCGTACGCTACTCACAAAAGAATGCAGCATTCTTTATGAAAAAAAAAATATTCAATTACAATATAGTTGCCAGTACCTTACTCCTATATCCTCTCACCCACCTATCAGTTTTCACTTGTCCCACAATTCCTGCCATCTGTTATAGTGCAAATTAAAATATACAGTTGAGGGTATAATAAAAATGACAAATAACCAAACAAAAAGTTGGAAAATGACAAACAATCACGCACAACAGCTTTATATAGACTTGAAGGAAACTGGACACATGCATATTCACTTACTGCACTCACTGGTGCTGATGTACTCTATGGAATCAAAAACAACCTGCACAGTGAAGATTCCAGTCTCCTGGGATATTTTGCTGGGACACTGGGAGAGTAGTTCCTGATGGTTCGAAGGATCACAGTGCCTTCAAACATCAGGAACTACTCACCCAATGAGACAGTGTCACATCCCAGAAAACCTGTCTTCAGAAAGAGCACTGTGCAAACCTCAAACGTTACGTACACCTACCTACACTATTACCACAGATACTCCTCTTTCATGTTACGCATTTCTATGATATGCAATACAGTACGTTTGCACCCATCACATTTGCGATGTACAGTACTATTGCACTAGGTCACAGCACAATGTGACAGGAACGGCCTTTTTCATGTGAGATTTTAGGTTCTTAGAGGAGGGTTAATGAATATTCAAGTCTTCTTGAATACAACAATGTGTCAATTGATATGGCTGCTGATGTTCTGAAAGAGACTGCCCTTTCCATCTTCAAGACCTAACAACCCCTGAGTAACAGCTGTGCCATTTTCCCAGCACTGCTACTCTCCTTGGACTGCCACATCCTGAAGATGGATGAAGCAAGCTTCTCTAAAATCTTTGTACCTATTAATTAACCCACTCTATATGATATCCCAGGAGACATGAACCTTCACCTTTCTTCATATACTTACAGGTCCAAGTTACCTTTGGAACAGCAACCCACTTTCTCACATCAAAATACAAAGTAATACGGAAATTAACTTTCAGCAGCGCAGCAAACTCTGGAAATAAAACATCTTTTCCATGGTCTCGATTCAGTGTGTAGTATCAGCCAATAAAACAAAGCATCTGAGAAAACAAAGAAGTTATTAGTTTTCATTAAGAATATCTCAAAACGGTCACCATATATTGGTTTACGCACCTGTAAGGAACAAACACGAGTTACACATTAATACTGACATATCTCACCCGAGTAACATCCGTAGTTGGACTGGGAAGCAAGCCATGTTTATGAATATGCCAACTGAAAAACAGTAATTTGTATTTGTATTTACTTCATTCAAATATATCCATACAGGCTGATAGAGCCACAGGATGCAGAATGCAAGTACAGTTGTGTCTTATGCTGTTTATCATCTGATGTATGAGTACTGTTCATACTACTAATAGTTCTCTTAAACTTCATGTCCCACACCTAATTTTTTATGTGTATTACACTTTAAAATGTCCAATAATATGTATCAAACAAAGTAATGTGACGGTTTTGTTGCACTATACTGTTTCTGTATGTTTTACTTAGAGTCAGCATAGTGACAAGACCATGTACTGGATGACGTGGGGGTTTGATTTCCAACAAAGGCAAGAGTGATCTCTTCTCTAACATCCAGACTGGCTTCACAGCCCACTGACACTTGTATGACTTGCATAGTCAGCACTGATCTCTTACATTTTCTTGCTCTTATGGTAAAGGTAAAGGTAAAGGTGCTCCCATACATGCCATGAAGGCATACAGGGGAAGGGGAGGAACAACTTCACTCAATCTTGACCCAAACACTACACAGATGCGAGTGGTCCGTGCCCCGGCTGCTTTACTCACAGCACCCACTGAATAAGGGGCTAGATGGGTCTCACAGAGGGTGTAGGTATTTTGCAGATGAGACAAATCTTTTGCCCCTGCCAGAATTCGAACCCGTATCATCCCAACCATAGCCCAGCCAGTATACTCACTACACCATCCAGGCTCCACGTTTTATAGTTCCCAAGTTTATTTCCTTTCCACTAGTATTAAAATATTGTATAAGTGCTCAAAAAGGACTAACAATAAGTTTCAAAGAACTTACTGCACTTGTTACATATTCAAAATATTAGTAAGATTTCCCGTCTTTAACGTGTCAGGTGCCTTTGTCTCTCTTGTAAATATTTTCCTTCTCAGCAAAAGATGCTTTACAGGTGCATTACAGCCTCTGCACTGACAGTGTCATGTGATCTGCAAACAAAACACACCAAACAGAAACTTAAGTCCCAGCTACCGATCCAATCCAGACAGGCAAAGCAACATATCCAGATGCCTGACAGCCCAGGTCACGGAATCTGTGTTGTGCCCAGTAAGGCATATTAAACACAATGCAAATGTGAAATACGCTAAAACATGTAATGCCGTATCAGGTACGACTCAAGGTACACGACACACTTTAACATAAGTAACATACCAGCAATGCACCCAGCCTGCAAGTTAGAAAATCATGACATTCATGAGAGGTTGACAGTGGAGAACGTATGTACATACATGTACACAGAGAACTGTAACATATGTTGCAGTCAGCCAGACAGGTTCCAACAGAATTACAATGGTACAGCACCTAGCCATCAACTGCACATACAGTAAAACCTAAATGTATGGCAACTGCCCCAATAGGGATAATTACCGATCAAATGTGACACACAAACACTACTTGGAGTTCAACAATGAACAGTTAAACAAGGGAAGTAATTGATCAAATACAAGTTCCTAAAATCATGCAGTTACAAAACATGCTACATGATTTCCAGCCCATCATATGGACTGCAATTTTTAACAGTAATTGATTCACTATACAATTTATTGGCACTGTCATGTGCAATCATAGTTTCTTTCTCCTCAAATCACACAAAAATTCACATATCTCAAGGTAATGCTAACTCCTGAAAAGATCACATTACTATTTTCTTCCTGTAGTATAACCATAATCTTTGTGGATTCCACAAATATAAACACCATAATGACATCTACAGAAATGTCCCACAATCACAGTTGCACATTTCTGTTGGTTTTACAACATAACCAGATTGCCTGAAATTAAATTACAGCAGCATAACTACTGACATAATTAAAATGACAACCAATGCCTAAAACCACATACCATACCAACAATTCATAAACATGATTTGCAAAATTCATCTGACTGGTTAACATACAAGTAACCATCAGAAATATACATGTTATGGAGAAAAAGGTACTTCATTATTATGGCTGCTTAGAACTCATGTACACCTCTCAAAATTTAATTCTGCCACCTTATATAGCTCTAACCCAGCGCCACATCGAAGAAGTCTGCAACACAAAATGTTCTTTATGTTTTTCCTGGAACACAAACATGTGAAGTGAAACACACATTACTGTTGTAAGGCGCATTTCATTTCAGACCTAATGTCTACACTCTGCATGTCCAAACATTCCACCATACATACAGCAGGAGTCCGCACATATGCCAGTCCATGCTCACTTACATATCAATGCAAATTATGCTGTGTAACTTCTTATGCTACAGTATCATAACCACATTATGTCGTTCAAATTAAGTGTTAACGGTTCAATTGCAATAATGGGAGGCACATAAGTCACTGTATACTTAAAATTACAGACATTACTTGCAAGACCTGGGGTTCTCACAGCGTTGCTGTCAAACTTCTAGGATTTGTGAGATGTTGTGCTTTGTCACTGGGTCAGTATTTGCCAATGTTTTTAAGTACCATAGTACCTTCAAACTGTTGGGAACTACCGACCCGATGACACAGCGTAACATCCCTCAATACTTGTCTTCAACAATGCTCTTCATTTAGCACTGCTAAATTTTGAGGCTTTTGACCATCATGCACTGTTTGATCTGTAAACGGCCAGGTTGGTACTTAACTTCTCGAGCATGGTTTATATAAAATATCTGAACAGCAAAAGATAAAGAAATAAACAGCATTTTGTAAAAAATAAAACAGATTATGCAGGACGTCATCCATCCTGAGATAGAAAGCATTGAGAGGTACACCTCCTAAGCTGGTCCCAATAGGCAAAGCAGTCCCCATCCTCAATTGTCGTGTTTAGTTTTGTATTTCTAAACAAGGGACAATGGAGGAAGTCCACAAACTAAATGGCGCTAAATGTGAAAGAGCACTGTCAGAACCGTACCGACCTGTAATATTATATATTGTAATCGTAACTCATTGTACAGTTGGTGGCAATGTCCCCTTACATGTAACCTGCACACACAGTACTGTTTTTTGTCATAATGGATGTTCTGTTTACTTCTGACATCACTGGAAAAATACAAGGGAACTCAACATATACAAAATAGTCTGTTTTTGAACTGACGGTACGAAAAAACAAAGCAACTGACGACAAAGAATGTTGGCCTTAACAGCTTCGTAACTTTAAAAGCTTACCGACTGGTTGGAACATAAAAGATCAGTTATGTGTGCACCCACAACTGGAAGGTTGTTGGTGGAATGATACCAACATGTGAATGCAGCAGTACTCAGACAGAAACCAGTCCCAGTGCCAGTTTGCCAACCACATCCCAATGTGAGATCAAACCCAGGCTTCTGATGTCAGAAACTGGTGACTAACTGCCTGAGCTATGGCATGGCCTTGGTTAGCTACTACTTGGTCTCTCATTCAAAGGCTTCTGAAGCCTCTTCCAGAGGCGGCAGCAGAACTTTGGTGAAAAACCTGAGAGAAACAGACCACTTGGAAGACCTAAGCACAGATGAGTGATTAATACTACAATGGGTCTTAAATAAACAGGATGGGAGAGTGTAGATGGGCTTCACCTGGCCTGGGATAGGCACAAGTGTTGTGCAGCAAGACTCGAGGTTCTCACAGATGCGCTGCTGAGAATCTCATTCTTCTTGGATGTAACGCTGTCATCAGGCATACAGTTTCTGATATTCTGGAGGATCACAGTACCTTCACCTCCAAGGTCAAGCAGTCCAAGAATAAAAAGGGCCTATGATTCCTCAAAATGTCAGGAACTACATATCCAACAACACAGCATCACATACACTAACAATTGAATCTTCACAAATGTTGGACTCTTGTAAACACCTCTGATGACTGTCACCCCACTGTGCATTTTATTACCATTCAATCCAAATTCAGGTTCAGTCTACACCGTGATCAACATGTGTTGAGAACATAAAGTGTATAAAACACTGAAGAAAACAAGCCAAAAAAAAAAACCCTCCATTCAACAAGGAAGACTTTAGTTCAAAATAATGAGACACCTGTAAGATTTTATAGAATATAAAACAACAGAATAGCTACTGTGATATTATTTTAAAAGAAACTTCAGAATATAAAAACTATAAATTATGAGATAACCACAGTGTGTAACACTATATGCCCTTCTTACCTTTTACATACTGTTTTCATACAAAACCTGACGACGATCCACATACAGGATCGAAACCTGTAGCTGCTTAACAATGCGAAATAAAATACAGGGTTGTGTGTAGACTGAACCTGAGTTTGTACTGAACGATCCTGTAAATAATAAACCATGAGGTTTCACAATTTGCAACGAGTTTCTTGACTACCCAAGGAAGAACTCGCTTCTCAAAGAGGACGCTGCTCTGCCAAGGTGGTAAGTAACCCACGTATCTCTGGGTTTACAGTCTTCAGTCACTCTACTGTCCTGATGTAACTGAGACGCCTACTGCAAGTGCCACGTGCTTTACAATTACTTGCCAATGACTTCAAAGATGGCGCACTTACACATTTTGCAAATGAGTCTGCTTTTACAAATACATATACCTTGTTTTTATAAAAACTGAGTACTCACTACACAACACTGATGGATAAAAATGTTTAAAAAAGAAGGAACTATTTAATGTACAGTGCCTGGAGTAACTGAAACTTGACTGTAGCAAATTTCACTATGTTGTTTACACCGTGCATTTTTCTAGTTGACTACAGTAGTTGTACCCAGTACCAGACGTCCAGCACATGCATGCTTTCCTATAAATATCTCAGTTTTTGTCAGAGTGGAAATGCATGTTTTTGATAAGCTCCTCACATGTTGTTGGTTCCTCTTTGAAAAACACTTTCCTGAATACACAAAGGACGGAGCGACGCCAGTGAGTGACAGCCTTGACGATGCATGTAATACTGATGGATTCCTACAAAGGACAATGCACTCACAAAGAAGCCAACAAATGTGAATCAGCTCTGACAGTAAACCACGAAGGGCATTCCATGCCTGCATGCAACCACAGAGCTTAAACAACTGTGAGCAGTGTCAAAGGAAGATTTCAAATGAGGGTAAATTCTGATGGTGAATATTTTGAAATAATGGTAAACACACTTCACTAGGTCTCAGGCTGTCTGTCACAACAGTCTTCTTTAACCTTTTAAAGCCTAGCGGTAACTTTACGTACCACCAGGTTTAACATTAAAAAATTCTACATGGTGCCCACATCGCGTTTATGTGTTCTGTACGGATCTCAGAACAAACAGCAACTTTTGCCTTATAAAACATTAAGAGACTGGTTTTTATAACCGAAGTGGAGAGTGTTTACAGCGCGGTACGCACTGAGTCCTTATATAAAACAGATACGCTTCGTCTTTAAGGGGTTAATGTGATGTTGTGTCACTGGCACATAGTTCCTGACATTCAGAGGCATCGTAGGACCTTGACTTTCAGGGTGCAGCAGTCCAAGAACAAAGTCTGCTTCACCCTGAAGATGAAGGCAATACACTCCTTCAAAACATCAGGGTCTAGTTTTCCAGTGACACACCATCAGAATCAAGAAGACTACGATTTTCAAAAGGTTTCCACTTGCCAGTTTCATGATTACAACAAATGACAGTAACTTGGATACAATACCACCTTACTATACCATTTCAAGTGCACAGGAGACTTACACACCTCCCAACACACAAGATCTGAATGATCTTGTATTTAACATGCAATATTATTAACAGATGTCCTAACAGAAATATTAAAATAATGTTACATTAAAACTTCCAATTTTTGTAATGAATATTCACTATGAACACTTCCAAGTGATTCTGCTGACACAAGATCAGGCTTGTTAATTACAACTACTACCTATAACCTGCAGCAAATGAAAGACATACTTTGTGTAACCAGGAATCACACCTAACTGATGTTAATTTGGAGAAAGAAAAAACTGGTACATGAAAACACGACTAGCATAAAAATATGTAGTGTCAAATTCATGTAAATCACTTATGAGTGTGAAATGTTCAATCGCCATATTTTAACAAATACATCACAGGATGTTTATCAACACAATAATATTTCACAGTACCAGATTATTGTACCAACGCTACACGACTGTCACTGGCCATGTGTACCAGAATACGCTTGAATATTTCCTTATGTCAAAAATTTACCAAGAATATGGACAAAACCATACAATTTTTCAACAAGGTGGGTGCATCTCTTATTTTCATATGTATGTACAACAGGTTCTCAACAGCAGGTTTGCAGGTCAGTACGTTGGTCGAAGTGGTGCAACTGTGTCCACCTTGCTCTACAGACTTGACCCCACCTCTGTCAATAAAAATGTATGTTACAGAGAACACATTCAGAGATACAACTGCAGATATCACACCTGACACCCCACATCGCACGTAGGAAGAAACTACCGTTACAGGTCGTGAAATGGGGGACACCACATACTGAAACCATGTAGTTGGTGGTGCTAGAACTTGGTATGTCTTAACCATATCACGCTAAGTTAGTAGCTGTGTATCATGTCGGTACACTGCTATATCCTTACAAATCTGTACAGCTCACCCTGTATTCTGTTCAATATACATTACTTTACTAGTATTTTAACACTTATTTTCACCAAATCATAATGTAGCTTAAAAAATTCTTTTCAGGCTATCAGTTTGTTACAATACAGTAATAAATTTTTTTTAATAAATACCGCTACACAAAATATGAAGAATCAGCTTTTGTCCACAAGTTTCCTAGCCAATGTACAAAGTGTAGCTCTAGCTTTTAGCTTTAGCTGTGTTGCATACTTTTAAGCTGTGAAGTAAACGGCAATGACAGTCTCTGGATGAGTACATGAGGACATGGGTTCATACCATAATTCATTTCTTCTCTAGTCTGGCGTGTGATATACTTTGGTATTATAGAAATGACTGGCCAACACCTACAACTGCAATCCCTGCATGATCAGGGACACAGCACACTCCCACAATCTGTTAAACTACCACGACAGAAACAAACAGCAAACAGCACAGTGTGGCTGAACCCATCCCTTCACCTTACCACCAGGTAGCACCAAAATCCACACACTTACCCCCACCATATGTCCACACATATGCCCACTTCCTCCTTCACACATTAAACTTGAACACTATAATGGTGGAACCACTCCAACACACAAGGCCTGTTCAAAAAGTTCCTGGACTGATAAAACATACATTTTATTAAACATCATCCCCTTAACGAAGTCCACTCCTGCATTAGTACAATGACTCCAATGAGAATTTTATTTTTCTCAGAATTCCACATATGACTTGAAGAAATTTGGTCTAGGTGCTCTAATGCTTTTCTTGGACTTCCTCTGATGATTAAAACTGACATCCTTTTAATCAAGCTTTCAATTCTGGAAGCAGGAAAAAGTCCAATCAGAGAGGCAGGGTTGTAAGGTGCCTGTGGAAATACCAAACGTCTGTTTGTTGCAAGAAACTTCTGACCTGTACAGCACTGTCACGAAGAGTGCAACTGTGTTCCAGCCAAAGTTCTGGTTGTTTCTTTCACAGTGCTTCTCACAGACAGAGCAAAACAAAGAAAAAAAATTCACACAAACACACTGCTCCATTAACATTTCTAAAAAATGGCTGAAGCACATGTTCCAAACAGAAAACAACCATCTTTACTCACCAACAAAACATGTTATGACTAAGAAGAAAACTGCAACAGGAGCCAGACAGCCCACTAAAATATGCACAGAAAACACACATCCTTTACACAATTTTGAAGGGAAGTTGCGAACACGGTCCAAGAACCTTCTGAAGGGACCTTGTATATTGCACCTAAATCCTAAAAGCTGAACTTACACCACCAGTCTGTCACTGAAAATAATACGTAAAAAAATGTTGGCAATTTAGCTGAAGTTCTACAGCTGTGGAACTAAATCATCTCTGTTACACTCAATGCACTAGCATCAGTGTTTGATGGAAACAGTTGCACACTGCACACAGCTTCATCCCACGTATCAGCTACAAGACTGTCAGACACTTTATGTTTGTGTCATTCCTTTTCCTGGCATTTATTTTTTACATCATTTTCTCACACATCTTTTAACATGGCATTATTAGTTGTCTGAACTTTATCAGTAACAGACAAAAAGCACTTATTTCATTACCCATGATTTAAAGTTTCATTTATCTGCCCTTTGAACCTTTCCAATAAAATTCTTTCAGGATATCACAGCTTTCAATTACCTTCTGTCTGTAAGTTTCTACCTAACATTCCCCAACTCAAAATACGGGAGGTAAAACTTCATCTGGCTCTCTGGGCCTAAGGGTTTAATTTTCATAAGAAACACATTCTACCCTTATCCGTGGATATAAGCAGCAGCTATATATATTAAATGAATGCTCAGAAACTATAAATCTCATCATAAATGCTTCAAACTTTTTGTTGTGTGTTCCAAGGTTCCTTACACCTTACTTTCCAGCAGAATTACAAAATAATTACTGGCAGTCATTCAATTTCAGGCACAGAGCTGTCACTAAAAGCACTGGCCATGAATGTGTATGTCACATGCACTTCTGTGTGCCTCTTGGAATTACAATTTTCTTAGAAGCAAATTCACTTCTGGTTAAGAATCACTGCTCTACAAACACTAAAGGACAAATCACCATCATATTATACATATCTCAATGTCAATCAGAAGAAAACACTCTTATCTATTATATAAACAAATGCTTATGGCATACACTTGCTTACTTAGTCCTCAATTATTATAAAAAATAACATGCATGTGCTTCATATAACCCTTTGAGTGCTATTTGCCTCTGATATATGGCAAAATGTCACTCCTATGTGCTTCTGTACCAGGTATATGCCTCCCACTTGTGCACAATTCCCCTCTTCACATTGACAATGGTACTGAAGCAATATGGCCAGCCAGCTGTGGGACAGCTGTAGCACGTGGTTCACTTGAGCATCTCTAGTTCTTGCATGTTTCAAAAGCAGCCTTGTAAGGTACTAATCTTGAACACTGATGGTGAGGCCACTTAAACCATGGCACTGAAAGGGTTAACATGAAGGTTCAGGTACCCAAAATTATGATTTTCACACATTATCCACACGTCCCATTTACCTGCAAATGCATTCATCCTGAAGACTTTGCCTTCTATGCACAAAAGATCAAGGACATGTCTACTGACAAAATTTAGTCCTTGCTATTTTCAGGCCGCAAAAAAACACACATATAGGGTAATATGAACAGAAAACAACACTTCCACATCCGAATAAAAAAAGTAATTGGTGAACCTATAATGACGTGGTATGTATAAACTGTCAAAGTGCAAACCACTTTTCCCATGTACTCTCCCGGGATGATTCACTACAAATGTGCAAACGCACCTTCTTTTGGAATTACCATTGTATACTTTAAACAACCAAGATTCATCAAAATAATGTGATAAGGTTCCCCTGCTGTAGCCCATACATGCACTTGCACATGTTCACACCTTGTCCCCAGTTCAATCACGTCTCAAGGAGTGCTACATACTACTGCACAGAACCTGAAGACTTTCACCTGCATTAATCACACGCAAATAAAGAACAGATGGCTGTTAAAATATCACACACTAACCACAATGTGATAAAAGTCATTCAAGGTAACACTTACTCTACAACTAGTATATCTTTAATGTGACTTTTTTTTAATATTTACTGGGTATAGTAACTAGGCTATGGGCTGGATAGTCCAAGGTTCAAACCCCAGTACAAGCAAGAGATTTTTCTCTTCTCCAAAAATGCCCAGACTCATTGTGGAGCCCACCCAGTCTTACTCAAAGGATATTGGGGTTCTTTCCCAGGTGTAAAGCAGCCAAGGTATGAAGTTAACCACTCACCTCCCATGGTATGAAGTTAACCACTCACCTCCATCTGGTGCCAATGTTAAAAATGAGTGCAGCTATACCTCTACTCCCCACATAAGCTGTCATGGCATGGAAAAGAAAAACTTTACCTTTTACTGGGGAGTACTACCTACATTTTGTTGGGCATCATTGAAAAAATAATTAACTCACAACTGAGCAAATCGCATTCAATATTCCATCAAACTCCTCAGCAACACAACATTTTTTAACTGGTTAGACATCTAAGTTTCTGTGCCACAGAGCCATGTTGCGTGTTTTTATTATTTAAGTATAAAGAAAATATGATTTTCCATCAAATACAAAATTTATCATAGGTTCCACATCTTCTGGCATGTGACACTGTGTTGCTACACAAGTAGTTCCTGACATTTTACACATTTCACTCTATGAGACATACACCAGAATCAGCTTCATTCTGTGAGATGTACAAATGAAACTTCATTCTGTGAGATGTATGAACAGAAAAAGCTTCATTCTGTGAGCTGCACAACAGAACAGCTTCATTCTGTGAGCTGCATGACAGAACAGCTTCATTCTGTGAGCTGCATGACAGAACAGCTTCATTCTGTGAGCTGCACGACAGAACAGCTTCATTCTGTGAGCTGCACAACAGAACAGCTTCATTCTGTGAGATGCACAACAGAACAGCTTCATTCTGTGAGCTGCATGACAGAACAGCTTCATTCTGTGAGCTGCATGACAGAACAACTTCATTCTGTGAGCTGCACAACAGAACAGCTTCATTCTGTGAGCTGCAAGACAGAAAGAGCTTCATTCTGAGATATATGACAGAAACAGCTTCATTCTGTGAGACATATGACAGAAACACCTTCATTCTGTGAGCTGTACCACCAAATCAGCTTTTGAGCTGTATCATCAATCACAGAATCACAAGTCAAGTTCTGTTGATTTCCAGCTAGCAGTCTCAGGTTTAAGCACAGCAGATCACAACGAACAGTGACCAAATGGACATCCAGTCTACCAAGTATAGAGGTACCCCTAAATACGTGTGTAAATAAATCATACTTTGTTAACAAATAACCACAAACTTATACACTGGTTCCAGTAATAACACCACAGAAATGACACAAGGTATTTTATACTTTAATAAGTGCAACAGTCGCCCCACAAGCAAAGAACATAGTACTGATGCACTAGATTTATTGTGACATTCATCTTATGCATAGACACTTAGCAGAACCACATTCACACTAGGCAATTCTTATTCATGTGGTAAGTTAATGGAGTAACTTAAGTCCATACAATGTTTACTTATCACCTACAACAAACTACATCAGTAATGTGTGTCTGACATTCAGCCACAAGCAATGGTAAACACAAATCCAATTTGCAACCACAAACATATTACAATATTCATATTTTAGTGTGCAACAGACTTTCAATTTCTCAGCATTTATCATGAGGAAAGTTCTGACAAACCTTGTCAATGCAGACCTTGAAACACCAGTATATTCCTATGAATACAGTAATGTTTCAGTTACCAGAAGGAAACACACTCTGTAATTAACCCTGTGCTGTTTTAAACAGAGTATGATGTAGAAAATGTCTGTGTTCAGGAATTTCTAATGAGCAGCAAAATTCCCTTAATCCCACTAGCATGGGACCACACAGGTGCCAAATTACCCAACATTCCAGATTATCACATGCTACCTACACTGACTGTCAGGATATAACAAACCCTTGTACAACCCGTTCTGATGTATCGACTTCAAAGACAAACATCATGTAATTATATGGTCCAGTGCAAGAAAAAGGCGAATGGGGACTAAGGTACAATCAAGAACTGTGCCAGCTTCACCAGATCTTATCACAACAATTCAAGCAGCAAGCTTGCAATGGGAGGGGCACCAACAAAGAATGAAATACCAAGAAGAATCATGAACTCCAAACTCGAAAGAAGCAGGAGAGGGGGGAGACCTACAGTTCAGTGGATGGTCATCAGGGATAGGCAGTCTTGGATGAGGATTCTACAAGAAGACTCACAGTGGCCTGTAGTACTGCTCCTGCTGCTGCTGATGATGACGACCTGTACTGACCTAAGTTTTTACAATTATTTGTTACTGTTCCAATTAGTGGACTGTACAACTAATCACAGGAGTATTCCATCTGGATATCTCCTTCACCTGCTTGTTCAAAGTGACCAGGGTCCTCTTGTAGCCTTCATAGCGGATGAAGTTGGCGGAGTAGGGGATAAAAAGTCAGTAGATACAACTGTTGATGTACAGACACAATTGGAGGCCTTTTTGAACATCCCGAGACCTGCGCCTGTTTCATTAAGCTCTTCCTCTGGTAAAAAGCAAAACTTCTGGTCTTGAGACTACCCTCCTCAAGTGCTGGATTATCAGGATTTTTTAATTACAAGAAGTTGGATTAATGGAATTTTGTTGTAATATGCATTCTAAGGTTACTTTTAAAGTAAGTCGTGAGTCATGAAAGTTAAACCGCATAATGAAGTGCCAAGTGCCTACATAATAAATTTAGTTTATATGTGACCTATAGTATTGCGGTTCTGAATATTCTGAGATCTAGCAAGTTTTTTGTGAATATGAGATGCAATAAATAAGCCCAGAAACGTCGAACACTGGACAAGTCTTAGGTGCCACAGAAGAGAAACTCTACAACAATGAAGTCAACTGCATGTGGAACCACTAAAAAAAAGACTATTTGGTATACTTAGATGGGAGTATTTGCAAACAAATTCAACAAAATATAAAAATTAATTTGAACAAATCTGATATTATTCATTCCGTGTGCTATTCTTATAATCAATCACATCCACTAACAAATGCACCTAATGGGACTAAACTTATGTACTGTTTATAATCCTATCATATGTATTTGTCGGTAGAGATGATTGAGTAATTTGAACAAATTCTGCATACATAAACATTATACATGAGGTTTTTATGGTAATCAACATTCATACTGTTGCCGTAAGGGATGACACCACATTATCTGCCAGGTGGTGGTACCATGGCAACATCCTAGAGGAACATTCAACTTCTACCACACTGGTACTAATGTGTCAGACTACACAGTGAAGATTATAAAGACTTTTGGGATATGATGCCACATCAGCTGTAAATAGCAAGAGTAGCCACTCACCAAACAACATGGCATAATTTTCACACGCACTTGTATCAACACCACCACTACGTGAACCTCAAACCTCACACACCTGGTGTCACATTCCAGCACGCCATAAGATAAAAGTTTTATCCTGAGACTGTATAGACCATATCCAGTATTTCAACCACAATCACAAAAAACTTGCATCACTGTACACAATCCAGTGCAAAGGAGAGGTTAATTACAAACCCCAAGCCAAGTAAACATATTCTGACTTTGGCCTTATGTAATATCTGTGTCAAATTTTTCACACGTAAAACTGCAAGAATATTTTATAGGGTTTCGCGATGATGTATCACAGCACCGTTCAACTTTCTTTGTCTCAGATCCATTGTTTAATAATACAATACTTAAAACACATTTTGCAGACAGGCTCAGCCAGTTCAGTTCAGTTCACACTGTCCAACACGAGGCAACAGGAATTTTCACAATGCATATCATGTCAATAGCCTTGATGGCATAAAACAGAATCACACAACAGTCACATTAAATGCTGACCCAACCACCACATCACTAACATAAACCCTACTTCATGCAAATCGACCAACTGCTGTTGGCACCATGTATGGGAAGAGTTGCACCTATCTGACCCAACAATGTTATGTCCTCTGAAACCTTTTATATCTGAGGATAGAGACAGCCATATTTAACACCTGAATTTCTAAACAACGGACCACGGACACACCAAACAGTGCTAACAACAGCTGAATGCTGTTATAACGATTTATGCAACACCTCGTGAATGACATCCTATACTTTGTACACCAATTAATTTCATATAAGGCATGTGTTCTGCCTTGCTTAACCTTTTAAAGCCTAGCGGTAACTTTCACATACGACCAGGTTTAACATTAAAAAATTCTACATGGTGCCCACATTGCGTTTACGTGTTTTGTATGGATCTCTGAACAAACTGCAACTTTTGCCTTATAAAACATTAACAGACTGGTTTTTATAACCGAAGTGGAGAGTGTTTACAGCGCGGTACGCACTGAGTCCTTATATAAAACAGATACGCTCTGCCTGTAAAGGGTTAATGCAACACACATAAAAGCACTCATCTTGTATATATATATTACAGCCAATCACTGGTTCAAACATAACTTCCCAAGACCCGAACTATTCTGAGAGTTCAAACAACTCCTCCTCCTGACAAAGACAAACCCTCTGCCCATTCAGGTCAGCACAGAGACTCCAGGCCTGGGCAATGACAATACTAACAATTCTTCACTCTGTTTTATGGTGTTGCCCTTGCAGTTACTAGCAGAATACCCAAGACAACACAGTTACAACCATGAAAAAAAGGAAGGTTTTGAATGTTGGGGAACTTAAACTGATAAGAGAAACAGAAATTCATGTGTGTGTGTGTGTGTGTGTGTGTGTGTGTGGGGGGGGGGGGGGCCCCTGTCATGTGTCAGGGATTTAATTCTACAATCAAACACATACACAAAAACAAAAGCAAGATTATTAACGCATTTGAAAAGCCCTGAGTGAGAATGAAGCAATTATGAAGGCTGCAATTAATCTTTATGCTACTAGGGTGGGTATTTAAATTTTATCACATTGTTTATGAAAAACATTATTTGAACAGGAAATGATAAAATCATGAAACAAATGGCACTTTGGTTAAAATAAAACAGATTATGTGGCATGCCTTAGAAATGCAGTGAACTGCCTTGTTGCTAAATGTATAAAATGAATTTCCGGGGTTGTTTTGCAGTCTTTAGGTCAGGCTACATCAATAATACACTGCTTAAGTAGTTTAGGCAACAGAGAAGTGACAATGTATGAGTCAGCAGTCCTCATGATAAAAAGAGAGGAAGTGATGAAGAATTCACATACAGTGCTGGCTGGACAGATTTCAGTTGCTTCACAACACTTCTGACGGAAGACTGAAAAACACAACTGTCCCAAATTATGGACACTGAAGAGCATGTGGACAATCAGCACTGGGCAAGCCACCGACAACACATGAAAATCATGGGCTACGCCCAATTCACAGATGACTGACGTACAATTGTCGGTACCTACAGGATGTTACTGCACATACTGTATCAACATCTAACAAATTTTCTAATTGAAAACCTGCAAGTAATTTTGAATTATAGTACAGTAACTCTGTACTTCCTAAATTTTGTCAGCACAAATTTCCTTACTCTTGACCTAAATGCCAATTCAGCATTGTATCACAATAATTTCTGTAGTTCCTAAATTTTAATTATAATTTAAAGAATAATCTTTACCATCAACCTATATGTGAATTTACAACTACAGTATAGCAATTTGTGTTCTCCTACATTTCCTTATTTAAATTTAAACTGAATCACACCACAAAAATTTAAGTAACATAGCCTACAGGCCAGTATTGTGTCTTGACATATTTTTTCTTCACTGTTACCACACTCCTCTGTTAGAACAATACAAATTATTCCGCCCCTTACGTGATGTGGTGACTGAGTTTGACTGCGTACAATTCTTGGGTAGGCAAGGCAATAGAATTCCATGAATTTCACAGAATTACATCATAGCATGTTGCAGACTGACGTTTTCCCCACCACTAACAGTGAACCACTTGAGGACAAAATGGCAGATTATACCAGGTTACTCATATGCGTTATGCACGAGACTGGCCACATAACATACTTCAGATTATGCTTGTTACCTCTGGTAATCCTGCCATAACCTGTAGATGGTGACCTGGCCATACGATTGAAAACCACACAATGTTCCCTTCTGGTGCTCAATTTACTGCTGCTTCAACTCCATAGTCCATGTCAAACTAGCAGACACAATACAGTAAAAGTCAAACAGGAGTATCAAACTTTTCAATCACATCCCTTTCTTGACAAACGCAGTAAATGAACAAAGCCAAACACAAAATGTAAAATCAAATGAAAAGTATAGCACTTAACAGCTATAAAGCAGCATACAAGAACTTTGTATAAATTTAAAATATCCAAGCTCTACAAGAATGTTGCGCAACATACATCAGGGCTCTAGAAATCCAGTGCCAGGTCAATAGTGTGCTCAAAATTACCAACATGGTGCCATATGTGTATACACAGATAACACAAAACGGGAGTCAAATGCAAACCTTAAGTCTGTCAATTCTCAGCACAGTCCCAGACCTACAATACATGTCACACTTCCCAGCCTTGCTGTGCCTGCAGATGCACAGAGGGCAGTGTCTACTTTGCATTTACCTTAAGGTTCTCATCTGACTCACCCTCCTGTATATTTTCAATCCAACCCTAACTTCTGGCTACAGCACCTGGACCAAAGGAAAAATCTGCTGAGCTCAGACTGACACACATACATGCACTCACACACACAATGGCCTACGTCAAGTATATTTATCAAGTACCACCCACCTTTCCAGCACACATCCACCACATTTATTCCTACATTATACATAAAAATTGAGTGGTTACATCGTACATATTTAGTGAATACACTCAGCGAAAAGAATTTTATTACACTTATAACTAACCATTCTCCAGTGAATCTTAAACACAATCTTCTCTTGTATTCATTGAGTGCAGAACTCCTCTTGCCTTACAATCTTCAGTGCTGAAATACATTTGCAGAGATGATGTAATTCTTTTGCAGCCACATTCACCAAACCACCAGAAGGTACTACTACTATTTTAATGTAACTCTACTCCAAGTAGCACATGTCACAGATCCCCCAAGTTATACCACATCTACAATATGAATCCAGATGGTACAACTTGTTGAGACAGCTAAAAGTTGTGTCCACTGCCACACCTCAACGATCCCATTACACTGTTCAATCATAAGAAATTCACTGTTTGATAAGCCACTTGAACTGAATGCACCCTGCTGCTACCAGACCAATCAATTCAAGACTTACACAACAGTACAGTTTAGCTTGCCCTTGAATGCCTAGATGGTTAGAATGTGTACTTCCAGGTTTAACACTAAACGCTGCCAAGTTTTGTGCACGCACTGTATTTATATGTTTCAACCGGATGTGGCAATAAACAACAACTGTTTCTCCACAGAGTATTCACCAATGGGCATCTCTAATGGAATCACACACAGTTCTCTGAGAGGTACAAATTGAGTGTTTATAAATAATGTTGATTAATTTTACCCGTTGAAGGATAAAGAACACAAGAGTCATTTACCCACAGTACCCTCATTTATCTATGGTTACCATTTGGTTGAGTATACACCTGGCAATTTGTTATCTAAAAATGTAACAAAATGTACAAAACTGTAAGTTTGCCTGTGTTTCGTATGAGTGCGAAATGTGGTCAGTCATGTTAAATGAAGAATAAAGGCTGAGGGTGCTCACAGCTATGGTGCTGAGGAAGATATTTGGACCTAAAAGGGAAGAAGTCACATGGGACTGGACAAAACTGCATAATGAGGAAATTCATGATTCTTACTGCACAGAAATTATTACTCGGGTGATCAAATGGTGGATGAGATGGGTGGGGCATAAGGCATGTGTGGGGAAGAACAGAGGTGCATACATGTTTTTGGTGGGGAAACCTGAAAGGACATATACCGTTTGGAGGACTGTGGTGTAGATGGGATGATAATATTCAAATGGAACAAAGCAGATTAGTTTTGTTTGCACAGAAACAAATGGTGGGCTGTTGTGAAGATTGCAATTAACCTTGCAAATCCATAGGCTGTGGGGAGTATGACTGACTGAGGAACTATCAGCTTGTCAAAGACCCCATCCCATGGAGTTAGTTGGGCCATGAGTTCCTTAAATGACACTGTCACTAACTACATTCTACTACATAAAGCACAGCAAGGGGTTAATCAGAAAAGCCAAATGACCTATATTATAAGGCATGCTGTCAAAGGGCCCTTTTCTATGCTACAAACAAAAACATGTCTGCCATGTCCTTACTATAAATTTGGAAAGGGAATGAACCCAGCATGGACAGGGCTAATAAAAATATCGATACAATAAAAGGTGTCTGTACGTCTGCGGCAGCCATAACTCCTCAGGAAACATAGCTACAGGCTTGGAAATTTGGTTGTAGTTTTATGATGACTATGTAACGTGCCGTTCCAAGCATAATCACAATACAGGTACCTATGCTTTGGTTGGCAATGCTGCACCATAATGTGTCACTAAAAAAAATTCATGCCATGAATATTCAGTGCACGTGTGATTTGATGCGATACCTCTGGTGCTATGAAATATATAAATTGTTAAATATATAAACTCTTAAATTCAAGGGTAATTTGTAGAAATCATATCAACAGCAGGGAACTCAGAACCTTGTAATTTCTACGTCCTTTACACTAGATACCATGCCACAGAGTCATGTGGGCGGCACATCTGTGCTTATCAACTATATCACTTAAGAGAATGAGGGAACCTTCTTGGTTTATTAAATTTAATAAGCTGAGAACAAATTATGTTCCTTTGCATTCTAGACGAAAGGATTAGCAGCATGGTGAAAGTACAACTGTCCCATGACATTAAGATGTGTGTGAAGTGGACGTACAGGGCCAAGGATTCTTGATGGAGATGAACTGTAACAGCATGGAGAAATGTTGATACAAATGCCAGACACTGACAAAAAATGCTTCTGGGATGTAGTCAACCCCAATCTACAGCCTCCTCCTGTACGTCTACTTGTCACTTGGTCTCTCAAATGGTAGTTGCTTACTGAACATAATTTTGTCACCTGCCTACTTGAAACAGTACCCTGAAAGATTAATTATGACAAAAATTAGCATTTCAAACTCTTTCTTTGATTTATGAGGCAAATTCTGTTTTCCAAGAACTGATGTTCTCACAGCGGTGTTGTGTTCTGCACTGAGATGCTGCAGAATGGTTCCCACCATTCCCAAGGACCGCATTCCCTCCATCTTCCACAGTCAAGTCCTGTGGAGTGGCAGGAACCATTCACAGTGACACAGCATCACATCACAGACAATGCAGATCCGCAAATTCTGTTGATTCAAAGTAAACAAATATAACATCCTGCATACATCCCACGACACACTGGGTCAGCTCAGACCAGTAAATAACAACTTGTTAGCATGCATTTCACTCTCACAATGTGCCCCAAGATGGTTTCATGAATATTTGAAGTAAATAAACAGAACAGACTACGTTTTTTTAATTTGCTGAGCAATTTAGTCTTTTCAGGACCTAGTATCACTGGCAGCATGCAGGTCATACCTGGTCGGCTCATGACGGAATGACATATTAGATACGCAACTATTCATTACATTTTTCCCCACTACTGTCAGTGCACCTCACTGTGCATTTTGAGGTTAGATCATTCCACAATAAACAATAAAAAGTCTTCATGTCTGTACTCGAAACATCACAGAACTTGTTTGTCTACCAGCATTATAACAAACGGGTCATGGTACTTCCTTCCAGTCAGCGCGTTCAATAACCAAGTCAAAATGAAATTTTCTAAGTCAGCATAACTTGGCCTAAAGATATGAGGTGTGCTACCTGGTTTAGCAGTTCATACAACACAGCTGGGGTGGCATCTGCACAAAAGATTGGTACCTTTAAGGAAGCATGAATGAAAACAGGAGAGAGCCAGATGTGTCCAACCGACTACAACTGAAACGTCTTTCTTCCTGTGTATGTGACATACGTAAATAGCAAGCACATTATTAAGAACAGATGTCTAGTAAATGAAAACATCAGAATTTTTTAAGAACCCAAAACAAAATTCCACACCATTCAGATTTGAATGACACATTCCTGCAACAGCTGATATTGCACTTGCTACTCTAAACTCATTACTTTAAAACATACTAGACCTATATCAGGTACCGTCCCATTTCCAAGAAAAGATGATGGTTCCCAACTACAGAATAATCTACAAACATAAATATGAGGGATTTCAATATTCTCTCACACCACAACAATGACAAACAATTCACACACTCGGAACACCCCCGTCCCAGACTGCATAAACTGGAGATCACATAATCTCGGACGGAAGGTGGGTGTTCAGAATGCGTAAATTGTTTGTCATTACTGTTGTGTGAAAGAGTATTAAAATTCCTGATCTTTCTGTTTGTAGAGTACTCTACAGTTGGAAATGATCTTTTCTTAGAGCATCTTTTCTTGGAAATGACACAGTACATTATATAGGTATAGTATGTTTCAAAGTAATGAATTTCGAGTAGAAAGTGCAGTATCAGCTATTGCAGGAATGTGTCATTCAAATCTGAATGGTGTGGAATACAATCTGAGCATTTTGCTCTGGGTTCTTAAACATTCTGCTCTTTTCATTTACCAGGCATCTGTTCTTTATAACATGCTTGCTATTTATGTATGTCACATACACAGGAAGAAAGACCTTTGAGTTGTAGTAAGTTGGACACGGTTTCGCTTTCTCATGCTTGTCATTATTGTGGTGTAAGATAATATTGAAACTCCTCAAAACTGGGACTGAACACGTGCTGCTGCTGTTTCACCAACGCCCTCACACCCCTACTATGGGCCAAAAGAACGGCAATTAGTGGCGTGAACTGCGATGAGAGGACTCTCTTTCCTCCCTGCGCTCTCTTTCCCTGTCCCTCTCTCGCTCCCGTTCAGGATCACGCCTGCTGGTCTCCCGTTCTCTATCCCTCTCCCGTTCACGCTCACGGTCCCTATCGTAGTAGTACCTGAAAACAACATTCAAATTACTACTAAAATACAAGAAGCTTTGAAAGTAAAAATGTATACAACAAAAGAGTCTAAAACAAGTCCTGGGTTAGAAATGAGTGGGCGTTCGCCAGAAAGTGTATCAGGCTGGGGGGGGGGCAATTCCAAGTTACATGCAATAAACATGAAACAAATCCGAAAACCGGGGCTACTGCAAATCAAAAGTACAGTATTTTAAAACTTCTTCTAAACAAACAAAGAGTCCTACAAATTTCCATTTTTTATCAACTGAAAAAATCAGTGGGGGAAGTTTGGAAGTCTGGCTGGTCAGTTAGTTACAACACACATGCTGAGACAGAAACAATTCCTTGCAGACAAACTAGCTACACTAGCCTAACACATGACCCACAATGCCCACTAGCCTCAATGTACAGAAGTGTCCACACAGAGGGCATTCAACAAAAAACATAAAGCTGTCGCTGTATATGCCACGAAGGTGACTGGGCCATTAAAGCTCGACATATTATTAAGCTCAGCACTAGATGGGTGAGTGGTGAGTGACCATCTTCACCCCCCAGCCCCTCTACCCTTGCAGAAAAAGCCCCCAGGACCCACTTAACCGGAGTCTGAGTGGGCCCCAGAGCCAGTCTGGATGCCTAGAGAAGAAAAAATTTGATCTGGTATGACCCCACCCTCAGACGTATGCATGTAAGACTACATGTCATCACATCCAGTGGTACCACAACAGATAAATACATCAGACACCACAGCATTACATATGAGAGTACACAGCAACATTCAAGACCATAGTACTTCTCGTGAAATGAACATAACAGCAGTATGACCCCAATGCATCTGCACTGCAGTGAGTAGCAAGAGCAACATAAAACATTACAATAATGGCAGCCGTTCATACCTTGACTTGGAGGTCATGACTGCAGCTGTATCAGGTGGCTCAGGCGACTTGGCCCGGGGGCGAACAGCCTGCCGTGTTGAACTGGAACAGATACTGGAACTGAATCAATGGGACATGAGACATGTAGCATGCCACATACAGCCAACAGGTATTAAGAGTGAACATTACGAATAAAAAAAATTGCACAAAATTTGGTTACTTCCATATTTTGCAACCCAAAGTGTTAATAAACATCTTCTCACTTTGACAAGTGTATGGCCTCTGTATTTGTACTCACACAGATATAAAGAGGAATGTGTATATGCAAAAGTAAAGTTGTCTCTGTGTACAACACGAAGGTATATGGGGAGGGAGCGGGGGGGGGGGGGGGCAAGATATTCTTGAACACCGCAAATTTCTTTATTAGCAGAATTTGTAGATAAAGAACTCAGTTCTGCTGGAAATAATAAATACCAATCCTGTGTCAATATGTTGCTGTTTTCACCTTTTGCCACTTCAGCTGTTTGCTTACACAGTATTGCCCCATTTTTTAAATTGATACAGAAATGAAAAGTTCTTAAGTTATTCTCCATGCACTGATAACTTCACGTAGTATCCACTGTGGTTATTATATGACACACTTCTTGAACTGAGAGCAGCTTACGTTGTATGCCTCCTCTTGATGTAGCAGCCATGCTGATCTCATGTTCAGTAATTAATGCATGCAGAGGACAAAATTCTACATGCACGTGCATAGGTGCGCATGCACACACAGACCAATTTGAAGTGACACAAAATAAAATGGCAAACAGAATACTTCAAATTATTGAAATTAAAGTATAACTGTCATAGATACAATGTGCTCCAGTAAACCCATGCTTCATGTACATTACACATATTCCATGACGTTGTGTCAGACTATGTGAAACGGGTATGGCAACAGATTGCAGCACAGTCAGAACGCCATGTCACTTCATGCCACACATTTCCATGGATTAACACTGAGTTGCTTATCCAAACCTCCAGTTCATGGAGAAAACAACCTTGAAGATGAATCTTTATGAACTGAGAGCATTACTCTGGCAATGTATGTTGGAAATAAATTGAACAAATAGCAGCTTGGTGAAACTGTTTAAGATCTGAATGCCAAAAGGTATTAAAGAGTAAAACATTCACTGCACTGTGAACTTTTCATGCTCCCTAAGCTGGGAATCTTTTTAAGTGTAAAAGGTATTAAATGGACAATGTATATCAACACACAATACAACATGCAATACCCAATTTGGAATAGTCACTTACATAAAAGACAATTACATATCACAGGCAAAAAGATCCACCAGTACAAAAGGGGCAATGTATATGTTAATCATACAGGAAATTTCTGATATTAAATTATTCTGATGTCTCAGATCATAGAACTTCTTATGCAGGGTTATCAGAAACAGGTTTCACTGCATTTCACAAGCTGGTTACGGCTCAAAAAATGTACACGTACAAGAGAGCGACACAAATTTT
This sequence comes from Coptotermes formosanus, assembly GCA_013340265.1. Taxonomy (NCBI): domain Eukaryota; kingdom Metazoa; phylum Arthropoda; class Insecta; order Blattodea; family Rhinotermitidae; genus Coptotermes; species Coptotermes formosanus. Next base: position 1,014,064 of record BLKM01002051.1, read on the forward strand.
CCAAACATCTAGAAACCATCCCCAAATTCTAGGTGCCAGAATGGTGAAATGACACCAGGTACAAACTTAGGAAACATAATTCTGTAGTAACCTGTGGACCTCACTGTTATCTGGTGCTTTCTGCCCTGTGCATATGAACCGATACAATTTCTGAATGTAAGGGAAAATACTGTAATAGTTATGCTACTAATATAAGGTGCCACCACACAAAATTTGGTCACCTGAGCAACCAAACATCCAGAATTTGTGAATGCCTCAACTAGAACAGACTGCAGGAACTAACGCATGTGACTACGGACACAGTGCAGCAAGGAATGTGGTCACATGCTAGCTGGTGGCCCACTGACCAATTAACACCAGCTGGCTGAAACATCTGCTTACGTATGCAAGCTCCTGCAGCTGACAGCCCTGCCAAGCATCAAGACCAGACAGCTGAGGCTTATAAAATCTGGTTTCCTGCGTGCACCGTCCTCATGGCAGAAGTCATATCTACTTGGAATGCTAGTTTACAAGATATTACTGAATTGCTTGGTTAGTTTACAATCTTTCTTCATTTGTGAATGTGAGGCAAACTTCTTTTCTACAATAAAAATATTGAAATGCTGTCTTATAATTGGGTTCATAAGATACTGACTTTCCTACCTCAATATGCATTATCAGCAACCCAACACCAACATAACTGAACTGACATACATGCACTCAAGCATTTGACAATCTCAAACAACAAACTGGTTTTAATTCCGAATGCAGTAATTACCTGTCTTCACGGCTACGTTCACGGTAATCACGTTCCCTTTCCCTTTCTCTGCTGCGAGACCGTTCTCTAGGATAACTATCAGCATAATAGCGGTCTCGATCCCTCTCCCTCTCTCGATCCCGGTCTCTCTCTCGACTTCGTTCCCGATACTCTCGATCTCTGCTGCGAGATCGTTCCCTACGCCGGCGATGAGAACGGTCCCGTTCTCGAGAACGAGACCGCTCTGCAACAGCAAAACACAATAAAGCAATTATTCAAAACAAAAAAGAAAGATGAACAGAACAAAAACAAAGTGAGAAAGCAAATCACAGAATGACATCACACATTGTATAAATTCTTTAGCTCCCTCTTTCACAATATACTTAAATACCAAGCAGTCGTCTTCAAACCAATAACCAGCCTCATGTTTCTCACACGAGAATAGACACACGCTAATCTGTGGCCTCTTTCATTGGTCATTACTTTATTCTTAAAGGAGACCAAGCTGAGTGCTGTTACCTGGTCATGCTATGTTAATTGCTCAACACCGCATCTTTGGCCTCCGATCATACATCACAGAGAATACACTTTGTCCCAACTACCAACTGTTTCTTTGGATACACATACAATGAAAGCCCTCCTCACAACTTATTCTTCATTTATTAAAAGTTAAAAATTGGCAACATGTTTCGACCACCTTGGTGGTCATCACATCAGGCCAAAACAGAAATGTGACAGGAAACAATTCTTGTTTTTGGCCTCAGCTCATGCCTCTCGGAGCACACAGTCTCTATGAACTGTAACAACTGTTTCTTCAGTGTCAAAGCATACATAACAAGAGATCACAGTTTGTCTGAACTATAACAACTGTTTCTTTGGCCACATTCTTCAAAGCCCAGTCACCTGCTTATGCTGTTGTATTAAACGTTTCATACTTAAACGTTTATTTGGACAGAGTACATACCTCACAGAGGACAAACAAGCCATTAACAATGGTTTTCATGGCAACTAAAGTCTCTCTCACTCACTCAAATGTAGATATTGGCACATTTCTGTCCCAGCACAGACCCCACACGTCATTACACTACCATGCTGACCAGCAGCACATCCATGATACTCTACACACTTCACTGTGCATTACAAAATAAACTTGTTACTGAAACAAACCTTATGCAAATAACTAAAGAGAACTTCATCACACCTGTAATCAGACACTCGCCAATACAAGTAATGGAACTACGACATAGATGAGGTAAAGCGGTCCCTGTGCACACCATCACAGGATTTGCTGCACTCTTAACCTTTGCATCAGAAAGGCGTGAGTGTTACGCTTCTGGCCCTTGCCACTTCAGCCATATAAAAAAAAAATGGAATCCACTGAACAAGATACTGGGTTGGCTCCAAAGCCAGTCCAGATGTTTTGGGGAAGGTAAAACATTTGTCCCTGCCAGGAATCGACAACATGTCCAACCCATACCCTAGTCACTACACTGACTGAGTTGCAACACCTCCTAGGAACTACAAAAAACCCAGCACAGTGCACACTATGCAACAATTCATTCACCAAAGCTATTTACATCAGCTGACTTAAACATTTCCAATAACAGTAAGTGTAAGTATAAAGTGATGTCCCATGATGCCAAAAACAGGAAGTTTTTTTAATATTATTTTTAGTGATTCTTGCATACTGCAGTAAGTGAAATGCACCAATGGTAGTTCATGAAATACAACACCTGAGGATGGCACACTACAGACCTGAACTCTGTAACATGTTAAGTTCAAGTGCAAATATCCACATCTGCAAGCTCCATTGAGACTGCAATCAGATAGCACTAAAACAACAATTATAAAAAGATACAAAAACACACACAAATGGGAAGTTTCTTAAAAGGGTAGGACCAAAAAGTTCTATTTTGTTATACTTTTTGTGAACTTATTACATATGTATGCTGAATTTGTACAACTTGCAGCTGTCTCAATGCATTCTCACTTGTTTCTGACCATTTAACCATTGTCTGTAACCTTTCATTCACAGTTATATTTACACCTGTAACTATACTGTCACTGACTTTTCATTCACAAGGTCACATTTCATTCCAACTGTTTTCTTTTCCTTGAAATATTTTTCGAGCTTGGATTGTCTTGCTCTTTTTCCAAAAATGTTAGCAGTTTGCATCTTCAGATTCAGTATGTTCACTTTTAGGTAGACCATAAGAGTGGTCAGTAGTTCCTGTCACTTTCACTAACTCTGCAGTGTCTTGAATTTATTTTCTGAAATTGATGTAACTTACCTGCACACAGTCACCATGACACATTTATATTACTGCCGATAAATTATGTTTAAACAAGTTGTCGCAATTGACCACTCACTTATCTCACGTCAAACTGTTGTCCCCTCAGGAACATGGAACACCATGTGACTTTGGCTAGCGCACCTAAACTTCTTCAAATGTTATTGGCTGCCTTAGTTTCTTTCTAGTCCTGGGCAGTTGAAGCGGCAAGTGAGCTGCCACATGCCAGTGTTGCCAAACACAGGCCCATGCAGATCATGGAACAGCCACGATCGGCTTCCAGCCGCTAGACACAATTTTTCGGTTGTCGTGACAGAAACTGAGTAGTGGGGAGTGACTGACTGCAGTCTCTGCATCACGGAAGAAATATGACACCCCCAAATCAGCCGTGAGGTTGAATCATTCTGCTGTGTGAAACTTGGCGGAAATGACCTTTGAGATTAACCTATACGAACTGACCGTGCCATTTGAATGCTGCATTTTGGAAACAGAGCAAATAGAAACTCGGGGCAATTCTTTAAGATTTTGAAACAGAAAATGTATTAAGTGGGCAAAAAATTGTTTTGTCATCAAATGTTACTTCTTAGCCAGGAAATTTCCTTATGTGGGGATGTATTAAGTGGACAATGTGTAATGTTAATCAAATGAGAGAATTTTGGTGCTTTTTTATTCCGACTTCTTAGGTGGGAAGACGTCTTAAATAAGTTTTACTCTACGCTTACCTCTACGTGCAGATCCATAGCTTTTAGTCTCAACCCCATGCAGAGTATCTTGCAGTGAGCTGATCAGTATTTTGCATCTATCATCATTTGCAACTTTTGATTGTTTAATCAGAGAAATTGCTGTCACCAATGTTTCAATGGCACTAGCATATTCACCTGCAAGAGAATAAATTGTTACTTTTGCACAGTGTAACCATGATGATAATATAGTAAAACAGAATCAACTTTTGCACATTATTATTAATTATTTATTTAACCTTAATCTCTAGTCAGAATGCGTTGCAAGCAGCAATCAAATGCAGAATCACTCAAGAACTAAAATTTCTATATATGAAAAAACAGAGACTAAATGAACAACTATATCACCTTCATCCTGTGTGTGCTACAGATTGGCAAGAACTCTGGCCCCTAATACATGATAACATCGATAACAAGCTGCAGAAGCAAACACAGCAAAAAGTACGACAGACTAAAAAAGGGGAGAAAATGAACTAGAGATTAAGGTTAAATAAGTAAATAATACTACTGTGTGTAAGTTGGTTCTATTTTACTATATTGAGCATATGAGCGGAGATGAGTAACACAAAGCATGATGAAAAAGTAAAACACTGCACAAACTTCCTTACATAACTTCTACACTTAGAAGAGCTGTTCAGTAAGTAAGGTACCCTGAAGTCATTGCAGTGTTACTGCAGCTCATCTATCCCACTGACGTATCATTACTTTACAACATAATCCCCAAGTACGATACAATTCTTCCAAAGCGGCACACTCTACAGAAATAAGGAAGTGGAACTGGCATTTCCTGCATGGCTGCAAATGAAACAACCTTTTTTAAACCCATGCTAAGATGGGACAAATACATCCATGTGTTCAGGGAGTATATTGAAAATGTTACAACAGTGGAATAAATCAGCTACATCTAACACTGTAATGCCTTCTCATTCAATTTTATTACCTAGCGACCCTTAGTTATTGAACATTCTTCATAATTCTACAAAACAAACCTGTTTCACTAAATTTGGAAACAAATGATGGTGCCAGGTTAAAAGATTTACTGCTCTCCCATAATTTTAGTAAAAATAAGAGATAAAGCTGTCCCTCTGCATGCCATAAACACATGGTGAGTAGAGGTATAACTCCAAGCGTTCTTAGCCTAAGCATTAGACAGATGTGAGTTGTCAGCTTCATACACCAGCCACCTTACCTCCCTGGAAAGAGCCCCCAGTATCCAATGAATAGGAGGCTGGCAGGTCCCATGGTCAGTCAGGATACTCTGGAGAAAAATCTCATCCCCGCCAGGCAGCAAACAACAATTCTTCAGTCATGTAGTCACTACACTGACTGAGCTATCTATACCAATTCCTAATTTTAGTTTCTGATCCAACTACTTTCTCATTTTTCTCTTCAACTTAGATCCCAGCTGACATAACTACAAAACTTGCGGCAAAACCAAATAATTCCTGAAATACCACTCCGATTAGAAGATTGTTACCAACTGAAGGACGTATAATTTACCCGCTGCTGCATCAGAAACAGCCCGTGCAATAGCAGAACTTGACACAGTACGATTCCGTCCCATTATCTCCTCAAATTCAGCTTCGCTCAATGGGGGTGGACCCTCAGGACGGTGTTCTGGTGGTGGCGCACCATACTGTGGCTAAAACAAAAGTGACCATCTTACAACCACGAAAGTTAGGAATATAATGCTAAAAACCAGCATGTAGAATCCATCATCTCAGAATGACACTTCTTGCATCCCCTTTGAATGTTGACGGAATTTTTATCCTAACCATGAGGAACTGTCACATCTACCAGTTCTTAACCCAAACAGCCGCTATGGTATGTATAAAGACAAGATACAGGTTGTGTGAGTGCTCAGGTCGCTGATAGGCAACATCCTATTTGCAAAGGCCTGGGTCTGATATCAGGTCAGTCAACATGGGAATTTGTGGTGGACAAAGTGGCCCTGGGACAGGTTCATGTCCCAGTACTTTTGGGGGCTGTCTTAAATTTGGATAAATACATTTTCCCTTGGCATATGTGTTTTCCTGGGGGGTCGTCTTAGATTTCAGTACATAAGATAATACTGTACAGTCGTAATTTGGTGCTTGGGAGCACATTTTTGCCGAAATGTCTTTTAATAGTGCTATTTATTTTAACACACCAGTTTATTTTTGTTGTAATATCTGTTTCGAATTCGGAAATCATGTTTCCTAGGGACATGAGTCCATAACCCGTTCAATAATCGTATCATCAATAACAATTTTTGCTTAGTAAACAAAAATATAAAATAAAAGAGCACGAAAGTTCACCGTTAATAAAAAATAAACTCTTTTCAGAAGCATAATATACATAAAACAACTGATGGAGAGCCACATTCCATAAAGAACAAAAGAACTATTAACTTCTTACTCTTTGGCACCTAACACCAAATAATGTCAACACACAGTGTGTTGCTGAAAACATAAAAAATCAACTGAAGTCAATACCAAGAACATACCAACTACAGGGCATTCTTTAGAGCCCCATGGCTATATGCAACCGTACAGTAGTGTGCTGTGTCAACCCAAGTGAAAATGGAGCCCTGTTAGTATTTAAAAAAATAAATAACCTGACACACTTCAACAATCTCCCCGTGAATTTTTGCCAGACAAATATGTTTATTGTTTAAAAATCATATCACCCACCACACTTCACAGGTAGCACAATTTTTTATTTTAGCATTCATCTTTAACTATAGCACATGCACAGTGGTTATAACACCATACTACGCAACGCACGTTCCCCTCGACATACAGAAGATGACTGACCTTCACAGGAAATGCACGCATCACACACACAGCTACTATGCGTAATCGGTTCTCACTTTATGACCATGTCTTGTACATACAGCACAAGATAGGAAGTTATCCTCCAGCAAAACATTACAACTACACTGCAAGCAGCTGGATGTCAAAATGGTGACTTACTGCTCAGTCATTATTTATTTTGAGAATATGTTCTTTACATACATAATTCAACAGCTATGACTGCACTCAATTTCTAACTTCACTACTGTGTTCTGCACACCAGTTACATAATTCAGTTACCTGCGATGCAGGAGGTGGGCCATAACCATGGGGCGGTCCATGTGGTGGTGGCGGACCCTGATGTGGAGGAGCCTGGTGTGGTGGAACACCTCCTTGTTGAAAAAAGGCTGGATTCACATGAGGAGCAGGTGGGCCTTGAGGGGGACCTCCTGGATGTGAAACAAAGAAGCTGTCAAACACACTCACGCTCAAGTCACCGGCAGTACTGCAAGTGTCCTCCCCTGTAATGACATGATTCAACTGCACACATGTAGCCGAGTCAACCTTCTTTGGAAACCAACAGTTCCTCAGTTAGTCACGAAATTTCCATTTTATGGAACCAAAGGTTCACGACTACATTCACAAGACCCCACTACCAGTCCCTATGCCAAGCCACATTTATCCAGTCCATGTCATTCCATCATACTTCTTTAAGATCTATTTCAGTATTATCCTTCCATCTAAGCCTAGGTCTTCCAAGCAGTCAATGTCCTTCACATTTTGAAACCAGAATCCTGGCTACATGTCTCTTCTCCTTGGTTTGTGCCACATGCCCTGCTCATCTCCTTCTCCCTCACATTTTTATGTCAGTAACACTACATGGGACCCGAATCGGGAAGTTCTTCATAAATATTCTCCAGCCTCCTCTTATTTCCTACCTATTACATCCAGTTACCTCCCTCAGCACCCTATTGTCAAACACCCTCAGCTTACATTCTTCTCGTAATGTGAGACTAAGCTTCATTAAAAGAGCTATTCATCATACACATTCAAATGGTAGCTCATACTACCCTTTGGTGTGTCACTAAAATTTCTATCCAGATTAACAAATAAGACCCCAAGACACAACAGTCAGGTTTTATGTGCAAGGCACTTGATTCTGTGGTCCTATACCCCTCAACTGCATTGCTCTAAATTTTTACATGCCATCAGTTTCTTCTGCTCTACAAATCAATGACAACATGGCAAGGTGCAAACAGCAAAGCAGTCAAGATGAAGATGTGCCAAGTGACTGTTTCCATGAAGGTAACAGCTTTTCTGGTGACGGTGGATGTAATAATGTGCTTTTGGACTGAGTGTGCTTACAGAACCAGCCCCGGGCATGCATCACACACAGTCACCAATGCACTAAGGTACGTGCACTTTGATGCCTCAGCTCTTCTTCAATATGATACTGTGCCAAAGCGTAACTGGTTCCTGACATTTCATACGAACAAAAAGCCTTCATATTCAAGGGACTAGATTCCTGAGGAGAAGTGTAAGATCTCCAGGCCCTAGAAGAAGAACACACTGATTACTCAATGACACAGTGCCACATCCCAGAACAGCTAAATCCTCAATTACATGCCGTGAAAACCTCAAAATCCGTATGTAAGAATTATGTCACAACACAACACCAATCATCCATTAACTTCATATCATTGAAACCGTGCATTTTCATCACGGATTGACACATACCAACCAATGCACCATTAGAACGTATATATTAACCTTTATAAATAAGTCCCTACATATGTTTCAACGAAACAAGTTGTCATCTTCAGGGGGTCACTGAGCTGAGGTCCACACAAGCATCCGTATGGTAAGGCACTAAATTAGCTGCATTCACTAGGTCTTCTAGACTTGTTTCATCAAAAAGTATGTGGGGACTTATTTATAAAGGTTAATACATACTTAATGGTGCATTGGTTGGTATGTGTTAATCCACCGAATCAACTGTTGCTCTATTCTACAGGTTACTGAGAATACTATATTACATTTATAACTACTTGGCTTATAGACTTTGTCCATCATCTAATGTTCCAAACAAACCAAAAGGTAATATTTACAGTTACTTCTGTTTGCCTCAGCATGGGAGACACGCAAACAAACATACCTCCCATCTGTCCAGGTGGTGGGCCTCTAGGCTGGGGTCCCTGGCCAGGTGGGGGGCCCTGCATAGGCGGTGGCTGGTTGTGGGGTGGGAAGCCTGGGCCAGGATGGTGGTGTGGCATGCCTAGAGGCAACACAAAATACAAAGTTAACATGTCAAATACTAGTCACCCAATCCAAAACTTTGTCATGTGACATACGACACACTAATGGACTGATTCTGCACCAAAACTACCTGTTTTAAGATTTCAACCCTTTAGCACTCACACCTGTGCACTGTATGGTCTTTAATTCCTCACATGCTGCTATCCTCTGTGCACCATGCTGGGCGCATGTTAGGGTACTTCAAATTTAGAACTCCTCTGTCCTGGAGAGTAGTTGAAATTTGATCTCCAGTAATCCACAGGTTAAACAAAGGCAATGATTATGATAAAACAATGTTTTGGATCAGTTGAACTAGAACAATTCAGTTCTGACTTCTCTGTTCAAGTACAGCATAATAATCATCACCATACCTGGTCCAGGAGGTCTGTTCCAGTCTGGTCGTGGTGGAGGACCTCGAGGATCTGGAGGTATGCTGCCAGGTGGCGGCCCTCTAGGGGGTCCCTGACCAGGTGGTGGTCCTTGGAATGGCTGTGAACATAATACATACATGAAGTCTAAAAGCACATTTCTAGCAACTAACTGGGACACCACATATCATCTATACACAAAAATAACTTTAAAAAACATACAACATTCACCAGAATAAGACCAATGATCCCGTCAATTTAGCATCTGGAACTTAATTGGTGTGAGTTATTAACGCAGACACACGCAAATCTCTATTATGTTGTAATAATTATTGTAGTCTACTTCAAACATTACTTTACAGAATGCATGTCGAAGTATTTCTTTATATAAAAAAAAGTGATACAAGATCAGTGGCGAGCTTCTCCCTCACGTTCTTCCATTCTTGAACAATAATGTAAGGCAAAAAAAATTGAAACTATAAATTACATTTTTATTACAATAAAACCAAAAATTAACCACAACTTTAATCTCTTAATTGACACAATCATAATTATATAGTTAACATAAAAGTAAAGCGGACAATCCACAAAACATCAATTGTGCAGGAGAAGCAAACAAACATTTTTTTAACAGGGCCCCTCTCTATCGCAAATGGTAGTATCAATTTGATAGCTCAAACAGTTTATATAAAATAAAGAAAGTTCCTTAAAAATATGTTTTTTGCTTCTCCTGTAAAACTGGTTTCTTGTGGGTTGTTCTATTTTTACAAAATAGGGGTTAAATTTATGTTGAACAAATAAGACCTTCAGTACCCAATAATAACTGGTTTGTGGCCCATGCAGGGTTTGGAGACTTTCAAGTAGCCTTTATTCCTTTTAACACCACTTTGTCTTTTTGGGAAAAGAAGGAAGTCACACAGCAGTAAAGCTGGTGAAGTGTGTGTGTGCGCGCGTGTGTGTGTGCATACATGCATAGAATGAATGTCACTTTGTTTTTAGCCAGAAACTCATACACAGATGGATAAAGGGTGAGCAAGCGCATTGCCACGTTGGACAAACTAAGCGCCCAAACCCACATTTCCCGACACTTTCACCATGCATTTTTCCGCACATACCATCAAGCGTCAATGTAAGGATGCTGGTTTACAGCTTCTCCTTCTGGACGAAATGCATAATGTACAGCTCTGTCGATGTTACAAAAAATGAGCAAACCCTTCATATATGAGCAAATTTGTCATGTCTGTTTTTGGACATGGAGATGACTGGCTCTTCCACCAAGATGACTCCTGGTTTTTGGGCCATACCTGTAAAACCATGTCTCATTATCTGATTATCTCTGACAGGAATTCTGGGCCACCTTCTAGCCTCGCATAAGCGTCCTCGCATGTGACATGATTCTCCATATGCTCCTCACTCTATAGATATGCAGAGCATGACTTTGGCAGCAATCCAATGCCTGTTCTGTCATTCAAAATATCCTTAATTCACCAAAATAAAATTCTTGGCATGTCAGTAACCTCACAGACAGAGATGCTTCCGTTTTTGATGACAACTTCCTTCAATTAACCCACAATTTCACCTGTTTTTACCCATCACTGGACATCCCACGCATTCAGCATCTTCAACAGAGGTCACATTGCTTTTCAACTTGGAAAACCATTCAAAATCTTGTATTGTTCCCAGTGTCTGCACTAGACCAGCTAATTTCAACATTCCAAAAGCAGCATTCCCCCCCGCCCAAACAAAATGTGATGCAAACACATTGTTCTTTCAGGTGTGCCACTTTCTAGGTACACCAAAAATCACAAATGGAACAATCCCACTTCTACTTAACAAGGCACTTCCCAACAGTCACACACGCTGCAGCCTTCTTCCAAGCAGGACATGGCATGGCAGACTACTCTATGTACAACCGACAGCACAAGCATCAGCATCGCTAGCAGTCAGACTGTAACCTCTGACTCTTCTCTAACACAAAGTGGATGTACCAGTTAACCGCAAAGCAAAGCAATTTCAAGCAGAATTACATTTCTGTGTAACCGAACCTAGCATAAGACGGCAAAAAAGATAGCTAGGTGTCCTACTCCACAAAAATAAGTACGTCAAACGTGAAATATGTTTCTGCAAGGTGATGTATAACAAACATTACCCAAATATTTAGCTACAGATCACAGTGGCAGTGATTACCTTCCTACTATAATGTAAACTCCCAGGCACTTTGTGCCAAGTACAGCCTTGTTCACAATAGGTGGCAGGCTGCAGCAGCATTTATTTCCTTCTCCATCACTGTCATACAGCAGCTGCAGCATGTTGTACACATTGTAGAAGCATGCACTTCATGTGTGAACCTACCTGGGTTACCAGTTCACACCCCATGACACAGACAGAATATGGGAAAAATGTGTCAGCTATGTCCAAGATACACAACATCACATGAAAATTGGAAAAAACAGGTTCTCTTCTGGATGAATGTGGAAAATATCACTGACAGATGCCCGAGGCTATGCAAGGGGATATGTGTCAGGTTGGAGCAGCCTCTCAGAAAATCCAGGCAAACATCATCCCATGTATCTGGCTACTCTTATTCCACATGTCAAAGAGCTACCAAGAAAACAAAGCTTTGGCCACATGGAGTGACAGCTGTCCACCAATTACTGGAACCAGACAAGCAGAGATGAGTTTGCTACAGCCAATGGCTTCAGGACCTCCTTTACAACTTGCCAGGAATACTTGCCATCACACAGTTTACAAAGCCTGGTCTATCGATAAAGCCTGGTTCTGTCAGGTTACACAAATTCACAAAATTCCACAATATGGGGTGTTGAGAATTCTTACGGGATTCAGGGGTCTCACAGAATGCTTCCAAGATATACATATTACAAGCCATTCACAGCCACATTCCCTAAAAAGTGTGAATGGTGGAAGAGGTTTAACCCAGACAACAAAGGGGGCTTGGTCTGGTACAGACTAGTCTGAGACTCACAAAAGCACTGGTGCTGGGGTGTATAGCTGGAGATCGAGAATGGGGCACAGCTTCAGTCTTGGGGTTCACACCAAGGCATTTCAGGCTGAAATATACGCCATTAAGGCTTGTATAATGGAGAACTTAGATAAGGGCTACATAGGTAGAAACATCTACATTCTTTCCAACAGTCAGGCAGCCAACAGTCTTGGCAGTTTCCAGATAAATTCTAAATTAGTCAGGGACTGCCATCAATCCCTGGTGAAACTGGCAGAACATAACAGGATTCAACTTGTATGGGTGCCAGGACACATGGGGATTGATGGAAATGAAATACCTGATCAGTTAGCCAGGGAAGGCTCCTCACATGCACTCATAGGACCTCGGCCTGCACTTGGTACATCTGCAAAGGTTGCCAAGGGAGCGAACAGGGACTGGATGAGTAGGAAACATGAGGGGCACTGGCGGTCCATACATGGGCAAACGCAGGCTAAGGGCTTTCTTAAAAAACCCTCCACAAAAAAAGCTCGCAAAATGCTCAATCTGAGCAGAAATTAGCCACAAACATTGACAGGGCTGTTAACAGGACACTGTCACTTAAAAGGACAGTCATTCTATCTGGGTTGGCAAACAGTCCCGAGTGTGAGAGGTGCAAGCAAGCATCTGAAATGGCCTCACATGTTCTTTGGACTGAGGCTTTGGCCACGTTAAAGATTCAAGCACCTGGGCCATCATCAGCAAGATACTGCACTTTGTTCAAGGTGTGGGATTGCTGAATGAATGAGATTAAGAGCTGCACAAAAGATTTGCAACGGTGGAAGTACATGGGTCACAACGGTGCCCGCCCTTCCACATTCTGTTCTACTGTACGGGATTCATGAAGGACCTCTGCATCTGGAGGATGAAGTGAGAAGGTGCTCCACACCTGGTCAAAGGACCATCACTCCCACTGTCTTTGAAGGAACTGTAGACATCGTACCACATTTGTATATTTTCCCACAGTTTGTGGAACAGCTGGACAATGCAGAACTCACTCATGGTTACTTCCAGCAAGATGGTGCAACATGCCACACATCATGAGACTCCATGGCAACAATCTAAATCTGCTTCCACGACCAAGAGATTTCCAAGCATCTGTGGTCACAACTGCCCAACCAATCCCTCCCCGATTTAATTTTTGGGCTACCTTAAGGAACAAGCATCCCATAAAAAAACATACACAACTGATGCGTTGAGAGAGAACACTATGACTGACCTCAGGCAAACTGACAGCATGATACTGCGATGCACTACTGACAACACGTAACGATGCGCCCAGATGTGCCTGGTGAAGGATGGTGGTCACATCCAGCATGTGATGTAAATTTTTTCAGCATGAAACAAGGTATGTGTCCTATCAATATTATCACATTGTGTTCATCTGTTTGCGATATGTAGCTAAATATACGAATTGTTGTACATGAATCACTCTGCAGGATAGGCATACAACCAGATGAATGTGGTCGATACTCACCATTCCAGGAGGTCTCTGTTGGGGTCCTTGTGGGTGAGGGCCTTGGGGAGGTGGTCCAGGTCGAGGTGGGCCTGTAAGAAAGTCAAGTGTCCTATTCTTTAGTATGAACTATGGCTCTGTACCCTGCACTTGTGCCTGTGATGTCATATGTCAAACACTTTGCTCTTGAGTGAGCAGAACAGTCATGTGGGATTAAATCTGGTCACACAAGCACAATAAACTACAAGACACATGTTTCACACCATCAGTAAGTCTGTTTCTGATGTGTACAACACTTGCATGAAAGTAAGATTTTAAGCCTGAAAGGTGTTGAATGTCCCTGTATGTTACAGTCCAGTCACTGTGCAAAACATGAATGCCTATAGTGGGAGCAGCATTAAATGAACGCAAGTGGTCAGCTTCATGCTCCTTCTTCCTACACCCCGCCCTGCTGGGAGGGGCCACAGTACACGTTAAAACACAAAGCTGGTTGTGCACCACAGCCAGCATGGGCATTTTTAACAGGCAAAAATTTCCTACCTGTCAGCAACTGAATGCCACATCAAAGTCGCCCATGGAATATACCAACAAAGCTAGCCTGTCTCTACCTCCGAATGTTTCTGAGCGTTACACAGAAGCAGACACATTTAAATGCCAGGTCTGCAATATCATTAGCACTATCAATCTGCTACAAAAAAAAATTGACCCCCTGTGTGAATATGTAACTAATGTCTAAACAAAGGTAGTGCCAAGTTCCTATGGAATCCAGACCTTCATCTATGAACATTAAACAAACACCAATCTCTGCCTTGAAACACTGTGTCTAACACTCTCTATGTGTGTGAAAGTATCGACACAACCTCCAATAAACAAGCTCAAGTTGTACTTCTGACAGTACACAGTAGTACAGCAGTCCTGATACTCGGAATTTCAACCTTTCGTTATCAATTGTTCTAATACCACCGTTTTGACATTTAATGACTGGGTCTGACAAATCTGAACGAGACCACACAGCTGGCGAGTTAGCTGCCCCCATTGTACAGATCACTCTGAGTTCAGCCAAGCTCTTTCTTTGAATAAGTGAGACTGACTGTCCTCATGCTTTATGAAATAACCCGCCTCAATCATTTCATGTATGTTATGTTCACAAAAATGTTCATACTTTATTAATAATGAACTTCCACGACTTCTACAGATTCTGAGTTTATCTGGTATTATTACTGGCATTTCACACATTCTTCGAACCAGACAGGTGTTTTACATTCAAAATGGATTCCAGTGTTCATGACTGCTCGACTGGTCTCAAACAAAAGGCAATGTGATGTGCTTCTAAACGTACGCTACTTAAACTGTTACAGGGCATTGCAGTAACACCCCCAAACCCCGCAGTGGTGCCGCCCCTTGACCCCACTGTAGGCACATTTTTCTAAAAGGCTCCATCTCTTCAGAAGGTGCACTCAGAAGCTTCACCAAATCCAGGCCTACTTACAATGCCATCTCTCTTCGAAAATCACAAAAGCCAACTTATCACTTGTTTCAAATTGGATTTTGTATGCCTGTTCACTGCATCAGCACCACATTTTTATATCTATGGCTCTTATATACATACCACACAATCACTGCCATACATACCACTCTATCAGCAGCACAATTTCTTCTGATGCCTCTCACATACATACCACACAATCACTGTCATACATGCCACTCTATCAGCAGCACAGTTTATTCTGATGCCTCTCACATACATACCACACAATCACTGCCATACATGCCACTCTATCAGCAGCACAGTTTACTCTGATGCCTCTCACATACATACCACACAATTACTGCGAAATTTTACTTGTTTTGCTGGCTTTTTATGTTTCTTTGGGCCACCTACTGTGTAACAGCTAGTGCCTTTCATACCAAAAGACAATGAATATTTTCAAAGATCTCTCACCGCTTTTCTATATCTGGCAGCAAATACGATTTATCAGTATAAAAATAAAAAACTTCTTGAAAAATAACGTTGTCAATAAATTTTATAAAAATGGAGGCAGGAAAATTTTCAAACTTTTCTCATATATGGCAAATGTTTATTACTGGACATTTTGGGTCTCTACTGGCATGGCCCAATGCCTACACAAAGCCCAGCCCCAAAATATGGTCCATTACATCTGTGATCCATTAAATGTCAGTCCATTACATCAGTGGTCTACTGTATTACATTCACAGTGAACCTGTCTACGGCTATTACTCTGCGAGTTCTTCTCACACATGGACTTCACTCTGAGCAACAAGACGTCAAGAGCACATTTTCAGCTTTATCAGAGTTCACTACAATTTCACCTGCAACTGCTCAATTCTGGTGTGTTAAATGTGCCACCTAATGATGTCAACTACTAAGATGATACACCACTGGTTACATAGAAGTGTATACAGAGCATTGGTGGAATGATACTGACAGCAGAAAACAACAGTACTCAAGAGAAAAACCTGTCCCAGTGCCACGTTGTCCATACAAATCCCACATGTACTGGCCTGGATCAAACCCTGGCCTCTGTGCCACAGTTCAGGTGGGTGAATAACCACCTGAACCATGGCATAGCCTATTGGATTCTGGTGTAATCAGAGGACATGTAAATTGTGCTAACATATCATGTAAGAAAAACATCAACAAATTCCGGACGACACCATTAGGCCAGTGCAACAATATCACGTAGTTTAAAAACAGGCTTCCAGACATGGGCCAAATTTTTATACAAGTTCCTCAGAACTGATTAGCTGTTACACTTGATATGTTGCAACTGACCTGCAATCAGACGTTTTCACCCGGCCTTTAAATACCAACGTAGGCACTAATAGCCAAAGTTATTTTCATTTTCAAATGCATATGCCTGCACCTGCGCAGGACAGCATCTTCCCTTTTGTCCATGAACAGTTACATCCAACAAAACACAGGCATCCCACTCGGCCAATAAGTTACATTGATCACTAAATGATGTGCAACACCCTTCATAATCAGCTGCAGTCACAAAAAAATCATCTCTCTTAACAAAGAATCTGAAATAACAAAAATACTGACAAGCGACAAAACTAATATTTTGGAATAAAACTCAAGGCTTCTGGCATGTGATGCTGTGCCTTGGCCAAGCAGTTCCAGATGTTTCAAAGGCTTGTAGTGCTTTCAGCCGCACCATCTAGCAGTCCAAGAAGAGAAGCACTACAATCTGTTGCAACAACAGTATTTACTGGCTGACAGAGCATCACATCCCAGAACACGTATTTTCAGCAACACTGCTGTCAGAACTTTTGAGTCCCACATTCTGGAAAAAGTCACTGTCAACTGAAAATAATTTTTTTCCCTGCAACGGCTCAACAGCCCTAGTGGACCTAGGCCTTATTGTGAAGGCCTCACAATCACTACTGGAATTAACTACACTCATGATTAGACAGTACATTCTTCTACTATCAGAAGATAACTGAGCCATGTCTACAGCATACAGCATTTCTGCTCACAAAATCACACATGCATAGGCAAATAATAGGTTCTGAAAAGTATAAAGCACACCAAAACAAAAACAGGGGAGTAGGAGAAAAAGAAAAGGCATAGAATTACTGGAAAATCAAGAACAAATCAGAACCCTGAACACGCCTTAAACCAACTCCACAGTGACAAGAAAAACCACAAAGGAATATAGGTGAACACCTTCCTATCCAGTCAGAAGGGCTTTGCACCTTCCAACTTCGTCTACAGATTCACTCCCACATTATGACTACATGCTTTAATGTTACCTCTTTAATCTTTATGTTCTGAAACGTATCTTCCCTTAGTTTACACTCACGAATGACTTCTTCTCTATAAGGTATAATATTAACAAAAGCAGGAAATGTCCACGGAGTGAAATACTTCTAGTGTTTGCACAGCCATACGAACCAATTAACACTAGTAACCTCCATTACATTGAAAACCTTGGTAACCTTACGAACATTTGTAACTTCGGTAACAGTAACCATGGTAACCAGAAAATCAATGGTAACAGTGGCAACCGCAATGCCAAGAAAATCACAGCAACCATATAAGCACTGGCAACTATACAAGCCCTTGCAACCTTGGTAATGAAGCGAAAGATGGTAACACCATTACCCAAAGTGCTTATTACTTTATCTGATTTTACATAAACTGAATTTTCGTAACACATTTTACTAAAAATCCCCCAGCATAAAACTTCACAAAAATATGAAGAGGGAGCAGTTATTCCACACAGGCAGACGGAGAGACATAATAAAGCTGTCACTTGTCACAAGTTTTATGAATACGAGCATAAGTTAAAACAAACAGGTAAATATTTCACGTGCCATCCTGTGCAACTGCAGGACTGTGCATACCATTGGATCCAGGACCATTCCAATTACCATGTTGAAATCCTGGTGGTGGATGTCCTTGATTTGGAGGGCCAGAAGGATGTCCATGTCCAGGTGGACCTCCATGCCCCATGGGCGGACCTGGCATTCGAGGTCCTGGACCAGGAGGCGGCATGCCTGGAGGTGGCATCCTTGGTCTCATACCCTGAGGTGGCCCCATCATCATTCTTGGTGGATGGGCATGTGGATGTGGATGTGGATTTCGAGGACCTGGATTTGGAGGTGGCACTGGTCGAGTTTTTGACTGCGCTTCAAACTGAAAATAGTACAACAGCAAATGATTACACACTCATGCAAAAATACAACTCTGATTCATAAGTGCAAACAAAACACACAAATTTTAAAACTACCTGATTTAATGCTTGCTTTGTAGGAAATGTAACAACTGGACACTGTCCATGCAATTCCTTCTTCGGCAGCCTTTCCATACACATCCTCATGCTTGGTTCTGAGCCCAGTGTAATCACACAAAATCCTTTTGACTGTCCATTTGCACGGTTTTCAAAAAATTTTACCTCCACGAAGTCATTAACCCCTACTGCAAGCACTGCATCTGTAATATCCTGATCTGTGGTCCACTGGAAAAATAAATTAAAAAATATATCAAAGGCAGGTAAGTCCCTTTACATACGGTTTATACACAGATACAAGATTTCAACGAAAACATTTATCATGCAAATTTTCCCCTTATCAAAATCCCCATGATGCTCATAACAAAGGTTCAGTTTAAAACTGTCACCTGAGGTTGGACGCAATACAATACTTACCCGAATATGAGATCAAAACTTTATCCTATTTCACCATCTGTAAAATGGGAGTTCACATTATAATCAGGCACAAGTTTTTGTCTACATATGTTCCTGAAAACTGAAGACAGGGGTCATGTGAAAAGACAGAACAAGTGCTAGATTACAGGCAAAAGGTCAGTTAACAAAGACATGAAGCAAGAGAATTCAGAGGCAAATATCACGGTGACTTCCGTGGTAGACAGAGATGGAAACAGTCTAACAATGACAACTGGTCAAGACAGAAAAACTAAGGAATCCAAAGCACATGTCCACTACAGAAGACAGGAAGTCATACCATGTCCAGCATCCTGTTGAAGCAGTGCTGAAGCTGGACTGCATAGGGCAGGAAGACTGACCGACTGACCAAATGACCAGCCAGCCAGCTAACTACCTCTGAGGAGTGCAGTCACTCTTGAAAGCTAACAATTCATTGGACAGTCAACACATTTTATGGAACCCAAAGGCTCATTACTGTCTTCACAACAGCCTGCATTTGTCCCTATCCTGAAGCAAATTAATCCACGATTTCAGCCTCCGCCGCGATGTTGATCAGATCTGCCACCCTATTACCTTAAGGACCATTTTTAATACTGTCCTCTCCTCCCATATATACCTAGGTCTTAGAAGTTGCCCTTTTCCATCAAGTTTACCAGCCAAAACCCAGTACAACCTACCCTCTAATCCTTCATGACTTGATCACTCTAAGGACGTTTGGCATGGACTAAAATCGTGACCTCTATCTCCAACTTCCCATCACTTCCTCCCTTTTAATACCAAATAACTTCACTGACACCCTACCCTCCAACACCCTCAGCCTACAGTCGTCACTTTATAAGCACTACACTCTTACCATACAGGTAGACAATAGATTCTGGACCATATACGATTGAAAACATTCCCTGAATTTAGTCCGCTTTTAAACAGGGATAGGAACATTCTCTCTTATCACTTTGATTTCATCAATCAGTCTGGCTTGTCTCAGAATGGGCCATATAATTTAGGTGGCTCATTCATCTCCAGTGATATGAAGTAAGTTCCATACTGAGGACCCCAAAATATTAGGCACCACTGAACAAAATGTAGTCACCTGGGCAAGATGGTACCCAGGATTTGTGCACCCCTGTGTTAGTGCCAGTACAGTTATTTCAATTTTGTAGACTTCCTTTTCCTCTGGTACTACAGCCAAATTAAGGCCGTGACTGCCCCAACTGTGCTCCTCCAGCCCAATCCCTATGATTTGTATATCTTGTTCTGTACTATCTAACCATCTCACAGGTCTTTCTTCTTGACCTTGTACCTTCTGGCTTTGTAAAAGTCACTTTCCTGCACGGGTTTCTATACAGTTCACATTGCCATGATATGCATACATACAAAGGCCGCCCAAAAACTTCTACAACACAATTTTTTTGCTAGTAATTTATTATATAATTCTTCAAACATATTCATAGGACAACTAGATAGATATACAGTGAAACCCCACTACGAAAATTTTGAAAATTCCAAGAGAATTCTACTTCTTAAGCAGGAAATTGCTTAAACGGGTAAACTTAATGAAATGGGAGAATTTTGGTGCTTTTTTATCCTGATTGCTTATGTGGGAAATTTTCTTAACCAGGTTTTTCTTCAGCGAGTTTCACTGTGTCACACACCATATTTTTCTACATAATCACCATAAACATCAAAAGCCTTGTGCCAGCAAGAAAGAACAGCATCTATCCCCTTCTTGCATGAGTTCATATTTTCTACTAGCAGCCACTTCAATAACCTTGTAACCATTCCCAAACCTTTTCCCACAGATGGCATCTTTGAAGGCTCCAAAGAAGTGGAAATCTAAGGCAGTGATATTTGGGCTTAGGGTGGATGGGAAAGAACAGTCCACCTGAAGTTGTGACGGTTTCCTGTATTTTCAAACTGGCGTGTGTGGTCATGTTGTCATGCTGAAGGAGGATTTCAGCAACATTTTTGAGAGGTCAAAATCTCCTGAAATGATTCTGCCAGGTTTTAAGAGTTCGAATATACAGACCTGACTTAATGGTCTCATCACGTGGTATGTCTGCCAAAACCACCCTTTCCCCATCCCAAAAAAGTGGTCATGACTTCCCCCCCTGAGGGGGTAGCCTTAAACTTCTTCTTCCAAAAAGAAATTGGATGGTACCATTCCAATGACTGTCTTTTTGTCTGCACTGGGAAGTGATGGATCCATGTTTCATCCTGAGTGATGATCCGTGACAAAAAGCTTTCACAGTCAGCCTTGCAATGGGACAGCAAATCTGGCCACGCCTCTCTTTGCACAGTTTTGTGATAGGTGGTTAGGCTTCGTGATAGTTGGTTAGGCCTTGTGGAACCCAACAAGCACAAACATTTGAACAGCGTCAGCCATCAATAATATTGTTAACACTTCCCTTGGATACTAAAAGCTCAGGTGCAAGCTTTCTTGTCATAATCTGCTGGTCGTTTCAAATGACTTCACCAGCATACTGAAGCAATGCCTGAGTGACCGCTGCTGCCGGCTGACCAGAGCAGCATTTGTCACTGACCTCCACTTGGCCTTTCTCAGAACATGCAACTTATGAAGCCCAATGACTGACAGTGCTTTTATCAATAGCACTAATGCCACATACATTTTTAACTGCTGGTAAATGATGGTTACTGACTGCTTCTCTGCCACAACAAAATCAATAACCAGTTGTTCAAAATCCACACCACCATACCAGGCCACTTTCCCATTCCCCCACACGTGCACAAGAGAACATAGCGTTCGGTGGCACTGCAGTAGCAAGCGGGACATTCAAAATTAACCACTGGAAAAGTTGCAGACACTTCCTGTTGATGTTAACTCAAGCACAGAACGTGCTGCAAAACTTTTTGGGCAACCCTTGTATTACTACATTTCATCACGTGTGCTGTCATCATACCACTAAGACAGTAGAGGGCACACAGAGTCCACGAATGTCTAGGGCTTCTTTTGACACTTCAAATTTGAAACTTTGGCACAAAATAACCTCCTGCCATGACTTTGACTACACATAACTGCTTGGCAGTGAAAATGTCAAGTTTACACATCCGCACAGAAGAAGTGCAGTTGTGTGCATTACAACGAAAGTAATTTCCACGATCGTTACCTTCAGCATGTACCCCAACTTACCCACGTTAAGTTGCCAACATACAGCTGATGGCGACGGCCCACTTGATTGGGTTGTATATTGTTACCCATTTGATGATATGGTGGGTTGGCATTGTTTGGTGAATGGCCATCAGAGTTTGGAATGGAAGGACCTGGAGTGTGAGGTGGTTGAGAATTTTCATCCCCACCCCCTCCTGCACTTGGAGGTGCCGCAATTACATCGTCATACAGATCCACACCATCACCAGCAAACTCATCCTACGGATAAGAAAAGGATACTGCATTACTGGTGAGTGGTCAAATGGTCCAGGGTCTGAACCACTTAACCGTCAAAGATGAAGGGACCACATTCCTTTAAGATGTCAAGAGCCACTCATGCAATGACACAATATCACATCCCAAAGACCTGAATCCTCAATTACATCTCTGTAAAAACCTCAATACTCACAAACAAAAAATTCTTGTCTTTCTGCATTTATTGTGTGTCATATTCAACACAGAAGCATAAAAACAGCTCCTGGAGAACCATGTGAGAAATGCAGTCAAGTGGAGCCAAATTCTACACATTATTCAATGGTAAAGTACCTACTAGAACGCACATTGCTAATAACAGTAAGTTACGTAAGGCAGCCCGTACTGGTCCAATTTTTAAACATGTGTGTATGAGAAGGGGCAAGTGTTACAATGGCTATTCAGTTTAGCAGGAAAATTACACTGCAACAGACCTTCACAATTTATGTAACAGACAAGTACTATCCTGGCCAAAGTCAGCAGGAGACTTTAGTTATCACCAGGGATGTGGAGTCGGAAGGAATTTTAGGTGGAGTCGGAGTTGGTAAAACGTACCGACTCCGACTCCAACCTCAATCTAAAATCTTAACTAGACACTCCAACACCAGAGCCCTGATAGCTACAGTAACCATTAGACTTATACTTAAATACACGTTATAAGTCTAAACAGTAGCCTGATGATTCATGTGGTGGTGATGAAATGTCTTATAGGTTTATCATCATTAACACATACTGAGCTTTCATGAGGCAGTCAGAGTCAGAGTTGGAGTTGGAGTTTTAAAAACTGAAGAGTCGGAGTCAGAAGTTTTGTGTACCGACTCTACAGTCCTGGTTATCACGGCACTATTGATCTTCTGGGATGTGACGCCATGTCACTGCATCAGTAGTTACTGACATTTCAAAGATCATGATGCATTCATCTTCAAAATCAAGCACTCTAAGAACAGCAATTTCTTCACCCTGAAAATGAAAGTCCAATGATCCTCTGAGTTCCCAACATTAAGGACCACAATGCCTTCACCTTCAGGGTCAGAGGACATGAACGTAAAGGCTCTATGATCATTCAGAATGCCAGGATCTAGTCACCCAACCACATGGCACCACATTCCAGATGACATAAACCTTCATCCTAGTCAACGTCACTTGCAGTCAGCATACAGTACGGTGCTTCCCAATCAGGAGTACTGCCAACATTCTTTCCGTCATCTGTGAAGGTATCTACTGCATGAAATTTTGTTTTGAAACACACATCATGCCTTTCTTGTATCTTCAACCCATATTCTGTTTACCATGATGCTTCAAGATACATATCTTCTGTGATATTACACTGTGTTGTTGAGTGAAAAGCTCCCAACATTTCACAGGATCACAGTGAAAAAACTCATAGAAACTTCAAAAAATCATGTGAACATTGAACAAATATAATGTATAACAGAAGTCTGCATACTTCCTGAGGCCATTCACAGTCACAAACATCACATGATTTCAACAGTTACACAGCTCTGTGAATTGCAAATTGTGTAACTATTTACAAAGAGGAATGATCATGAAACTTGAGTTAACCTAAAATAGACAGATAACATGTGTCTCACCCCATCATCCAATAATTCTTATTCCAGAAATACAGGTACTCACACCACAGGCCCAAATTTGACCCTGCATGTATCCCATTTGTTCTCTGATCATTAAACGTTCTATCCTTTGATGCCCACCCCTGTGCACTGTATGGACCTTTAATACCTCACATTCTGCTCACCTCAATCCATCAAATGGCAGTGAATGCATTTAATATATATTCAAAACTCCTCCATCCTGGGCTGTAGTTGGAATTTAAGCCCATTAATGAAGCACTGAAAACTATCACATATTAAACCTTGTTTTACGTGTAATATATTCTTACAATACAAATGACTAACAAACGTGACATCCAAATTATTTCCTGCTAGAACTCAGTTTAAGCTTTAAATGAATCACTGTAAACATCCATCTTGCCTTAGGACTGACACTTCAGAACCCTTCTATAAAATAAGGTAGGTTGAACTGTTGGGGAAATATGGCCTCATACTTCCTGGAAGATACAAGTTTTCTATGTCATATTCCCTGAAATGCTGCAGTGATCAGACACACAATAACAAATACTCCCCATTTTACCTGAAGACAAAGTTCCCAAAATATGCTTGCTCCCTCCCTCACTCACTACAAGCAACTACAGAAACTGGTGGTATGTATAAACTATTTATATGCATGTGGACTCTGCCAAGAAGCTAGCAGATTTAAGTTGCATGTCTAGGACCATTACACATATCTGAAAACGCTTCACAACACTGACAAATACAAATGAGAATTATGATTTAATCACAACCACCTGCAATATTAGAAAATATATATACAAGTTTAAGTTAGTTAAACAGAACACGTCTACTAAAATTTAATAATAAAAATAGCACTGTATGTATCAGCCTACTCACTAGAAAAAATCTGCTACTTATATGTTGCAGCTAATGTGTACTGCGACTTTTCCTTTCGCACATAAAACCACAAGTTCACTCAAGAACATAATTACAAGTTTAGCTTGCTTTTTATTACGTTTCTTTCACGTTTAAGTTTTGGGTATCATATGGTACAATATTCATTAATGGTTACTATTTTTATTCCACTACGGTATTTTGGGTAACATGTTTGCTATCATACAATATTCACCGACCACAATACTTGCTGCAAAATCTCAGGGCACCACCACCATAAGTGCACTTATCACAGCATTCGGAAGGTATTTCGTACTAACAGTTTCCACTGATGCTGCATGGCAATTGCCGCGGTCAGTATTGCGCAGATCGAGCAGGTAACTTCCAAACTGACCTGTTCGACGTAACTTAACTCTACGTCCATAATCATGCACATAACACAACACAATTCCGTTAGACATTCTACGTGATCCTGTAACTTTCTATAATGACGAAATTTGGTGCACTAAAACCGGCAAAACGGTTACGCTTTGTTAACAACTTTAACCAACGTTCCTCACAGCTTTGATGCCATACATGGTGCATATCTCTATATCTACACATATACAACAAGATTATAATGTGTCTTCATGTTAATGCATAATACCTGTGCAAAATCTTGCTCAATATCATCCGCGTACAAATCAATGTCTACGCCATCCGCCATTTTATCTCTCGGCGTCCTCAAAGCTTATACCGCATCTACCGAACACAACGTACACTGAGTAAATGCCATTAGGCACCCGCAACGCTGTGTGAACCGTGCTGTTTGCGCTTGGGAAACACGGATTATCTGTGACTGAAAAGTGTATCATCATCTAGTATTCATCCAGTGTTTTTACTCACATGCAACGAAATAACACCATAAAAATAGGACTTGTTGTATGTGTATATTAAATAAATTCATACACACCCTCCACGTCTTCCGACTACCTGCGTTATCATCATCAGGAGAAATTTATTTTTACCTAATGGAGTTGCACGCCACGTTTGGGACCCTCACAGCGGTATTATTGCACTACACAGCATTCTCTTATGTGACGTTGTGTCGTTGGGCGTATATTTCCCTGCGTTTCCAATGAATGTAGCACATTTATCTTCGGGATCAAGCAGCCATAAAAATTTGAACCTGTACGTTCTAGTACCACACCCTAAGACGACTTGAATCTTCCCATGATTCACGGTACCATGGAATAACACCGCGCATGTTTTATGCACATTAACCTTTTAAAACATAGCGGTAAATTTACATACGACCATGTTTAACATTAAAAAATTATACGTGGTGCCCACATTGCGTTTATGTGTTTTGTACGGATCTCAGAACAAACAGCAACTTTTGCCTCATAAAACATTAAGAGACTGGTTTTTATAACCGAAGTGGAGAGTGTTTACAGCGCGGTACGCACTGAGTCCTTATATAAAACAGATAAGATTCGTCTTTAAAGGGTTAAATTAAAGTCGTATCTACATGTAGCGACACAATGAATTAAAATTCTGATTGTGTTGCTATATACGACCCATGCACCACGACCGCCAAAACCAAGTTTTCAACATTCCCGAAATAAATGATATTTCTGTACTGTTCATGGAAATCTCAGGCAATTATTTTTAACTTTTGCTCTACTTCATCTAAGTTCAATTTCAAGCAGTACCTAATTTCCATTATATACACATACGGCACTGAGAATATATTTATTGTCTTACTCAATTCCTTCCAGGATGTACCTTTTTCTACTCTGCTAATTAATCTTATAACTTTCTTTTTCAATTTAAAATTTTTTTTTCTTTTCCCCACCACCTCTACAAAAGAATATGCCATACCTTAAATGCAAAGGAAACTTTGCAAAATACATACTTTTTAAGAAACTGTAACAAATAAGCCCGTGGGTTAAAAAATTAACAATGTTTATTTTTACACTACAGTTCAAATAAGTGGCAATTTCTGTAAGTGAAAGACATAAACATGACAAAAATTAAGACTTATTTACAAAGCCACAGTGCACTTATCTGTGAACTCACTTCTCTGAACCCAGATGTCCTGTGAATTTACACTATTTTCCACCAAGATTACAGTCCTCTGTATTCACACTTTCTACTTCACTTGTGACGTTCCCCGATTACTAAGCACCTTTTCTACTCAATTTGGAGCTTAAATTTTTTATGTGGACATCAAATTTTATATCTTCAGTCAGATGTAGTTCCGGAAGTTTTCTTTATATTTATACCAATATCCGTATCTCTAAATATGATTCGAGGTTTTGAAAAACTTTTGTTCTGTCAAGTGTCAAACGACATTGTTATAGTTTTTTCGGTATTTGTAACTAACCCGTTTACATGAAACCAAGTTTGTAACTGCTGCATGTATTAGCCTGTGTTTATTATCACTAAACGGCGAGCTGTTTAATAAATCGTTTATGATAGACGCCGATTCCAGTGGCCGCGCGGGCTAAGGTGTGGATCTGCGGCCGTTCGAAGGCTGTGGTCGTCGGTTCCAATACCCCCGGAGGCAGGGATGTCAGTCTCTTGTGAGTTTTGTGTGTTGTCTCTGCATCGGGCTGATCACTCGTCCAGAGGAGTCCTACCGAGTGTGTTGTGTCTGTCCTCGTGAAGGCTCGATCATTTAAGAGACCCTGGAGAGTTCACTAAATGGGGTCGCCTGGGGAAGGGGGGGAATTACGAAGCGTAACCCGTGAGTACGAGATGGTGAAGGAAGTCACAGATGACAGAAGATTGAACAGACGTTTCAGGCACATAGTTTGCTCAAAAGGTAGCCGCATGTTTTGCAAAAGTTTATAACTAGTGCAGCGTCGTGATTTGTCATTTTTAACTTATCCCTGGTACATTTAAATGCATGTAATTTATATATGGCCAACTTATATGGGTCAGAGACAAATAGGTACGTCCATATCCATCTGATGAATCACTTCCAACTGTGCTGCCATCCGTCGACGTTAAACCGCGTCACTACCAGTAGCTCCCAGAAATATGCGTATGAAACGACCATCACAATCGATAATGCACTCCACTACGACTCCTCCAATTCTGGCGGAAAAATAATTTCTTCTAGCTGTTAACACAACTTCAATTCTGTGTACAGTACACACTTAGTGACATGTTGTGGAATTCACATTACATCATAATATTCAATACTGACAATTGTGTTCATTAGGAGTGCACATTCATTTACTTGTAAAGAAATATTATATTTCTTATTGTTTATGTGTTGGGCTTGTACAGCTACATTTAATTCCAGAACACTACACAAACAATACAACATCCCATAACAATAACGCCTATGGCATACATAAAATTTTAACACAAGACCATATATATAACACAGTTGTAAAGGGAAAGAGATCTCAGACCCTTAGCTAACATGAAATGCAGATGCAGGTGCGCACCCAGAATTTTGCCTTGGGGGGAGGGCTGACCCTGAGGCTATATATAATTTTATTTTAAAAATTATGTTATAAAAATCATGCTGTAAGTATGGTACAACTATTTGCAAGAGCGTTTATACACATGCCAATATAACTACGTGTTCCTTGACTCAGTAAGTCTCATAACTTCTTTTTTTAATTTTATTTATTCATTTTTAAAAATTCGAACATCCTAGTCATCAGCTGATTTCAGTGGCCGATTTTGGCAGAAGGGGAAATCATGGAAAACTTCTGACATCATATGCACAAAATGTTTTTTAAATTTTGGTTTTGCTGGGTTTGGTGAGGGGGGGGGGGGGCTGCAGCCTGGTAGCCCCAACCCTGGTTGTGCCCCTGTGCAAATGTAGATTTGGTATTATAAATTTATATTTGGTATTATAAGTTTAATTCCTCTAAATGTTCTTAATAACTGTTGAAAAGTGCAGTATATATATAGAATTAAAGTTATGTTAATGACTAAAAGAGATCTTATTTCTGTAATATGTGGTATGGGATGCCACCCTCCCAATACTACTATTCCATGCCAAAATCTGCCCCCTCTTCATTTCATGATTCCATTTACCACCCACAAGCATTGAAATTGTATCCCTGTGCACAGACCCCAAATAATCTGGTATGGATGTTGTTCTGCAGAAATATACTACCTCTGTCTTCAGACAGCCTGCTGAAGATGCAAGCAGTATATCCTCTGAAACACCGCTACCCAGACGACATGATATTCTAACTTAGACTATACTATGTTTAATAATTAAGTACAGGATCTGAATAACAGAACATTTAGTAGAAGCAACTCATATACTCATTCTATTTATACTACATGTTTCAGCCAATCTACAGGCATAACAGGAATACTGTGGCAACATTTTAATTTCAATATTTTAACATTTATTATTCCAGTACTTGGAATAATACCAACACTGATACAAAACATGACAATCATTGTCCTAAAAATCCTTTTATATATATTTTGTATGACTACCTGATGGCCAAACAGACTGGCCACAACATGTAGCATAAATAGAATGAGTACATGACCTTTTTCTACTAAGTGCTGTGTTATTCGGACACTATACTTAATTACTGAGTTCATCAGCACAACAGGATTGTTACCTGGATTACATAATGTTTTTTCACCACTGTGAAAACTTGAAGTAAAGAACCCAAAAACATAAATGCCAAATGTGGATGTTTCATGCTGGGAAAACTGAATTACAATTACCACATTATGTTCTTTACCAACACGGTATTTAAAGCCATGGTGTTCTGAACCACTTCCATGCTACAGCTTCTTTTATGTCCTCAAATGAAACAAGAAAGTAACAAGATAGGCAATGTACTATCCTCATCAGATATCTTCATCCCTCATAGCGCAGGGGTGAAGAGGCAAGCTGGTCAGGGGGGAAGCACAGTGCATGCAGCTCCAACCTTTTTCTGTCCACTTCAAAAACACTGCCTGATAACTCGGAAGGACTCTGCAGTGTCGTTTAAGCACTGGAGCCAACTGGAGTGTCAAATATTTCTAACAAAGTAATTCATAGCAACGAGACATTATTAGCACGGCAAACCAGCATTGCAATGAAGATAGACAACGTACTCCTACTGCCAACAGAACAGTGTTCCTGGAACAGGTATAACGCTGCCTGGCCACGCTGATGTGAGCGAAGCAGCAGCCAGACTGTGGTGACTACAGATGTGTGCAGTGTTACAGACCTCAGGTATCAAGTTTTCTGAATAGCAGTATATGTATAATGTAACAGTGAAGCGCGTTCACACCATTGTTGCCATGGAAAAGCAATTATGTATGACATAAGGCACAACATGCCATCACATGCCATACAAGAACATCAATTAGAAAAACAATGATGTTCTGTTGGACTATATAGATATCAAATTTGAAACACAAGGGGCAACAGTAGTGTAAATGGATGAAAGTAAGTTTTAGTACAGAAAGTACATAGATGCCACTGCATGAAAGGGCACCAGGTGTTCGGAGGAAGA
This sequence comes from Coptotermes formosanus, assembly GCA_013340265.1. NCBI lineage: Eukaryota > Metazoa > Arthropoda > Insecta > Blattodea > Rhinotermitidae > Coptotermes > Coptotermes formosanus. The sequence goes on from BLKM01002051.1 coordinate 1,044,277, forward strand.
GACAGAAGCTGGCCGAACATTCCTCATTGTCGTTCACAATTGATCAGCAAACACTCTTAAGGATTGTAATGAATTACACATACCAACAAATGTACACAGAATATGTAAAATACCACAAGTTATTTGTACATATAAGCCCTCTTGCATGTTTCGATGAGTGTCTGCCATCTTCAGGGAGATCATGACACCAAGGGATTTATACATACATGAACTTATCCTACATTACACACAGTGCATAAAAAGAAGTATTAACAATTATAACAATATAACTATTATGCTGCTGACATGTTCATAGTTAAAAATTATTTTGTATGTAATTGTTTGTAATGTATGTGGATAGCTGTATGCAGACATTTAATGCAAGCAGATGCTTCAATCCAAAATGATCTGGTCCTCTGAAGGTGGTTATAAATCATTATTTAAATTTAAAATTAAAGTTACAGGTCCAATGTAAATATATATCAGCATAAATCTCAAATACCTTATATATACCCTGTGACATGCTGTGGTGAACACAGTGCAGGACAGTTAAATACTGAACTAGCAACAAAGAATCTACATTAAATTGGTGAATTTTGAACTTGGTTTTGGCCAAGTTCTTCCATCTTTTAACTCCGCCTACTAACCGTAATGGCTCACACAAGTATAAATACTGGACGGCAGGACATCACCTGAAGACAGGGGCAGAGTCAGACCCTGAAATGTCAGAACATTCCTACACTTTGAGGCTGCTGTCTGCCCAAAATTTCATTGAATTCTGTTGCTGCAAAAGCTTCAGGAATTAATATTATCCTCCCCTCTATACCTAGGTCTTACAGGTGGTCTCTTCAGGTTTCCCCACCAAAACCCTGTATGGATTTCTGTTCTTTCTCCCCCATACATTCCACATGCCCTGCCTATTTCATTATCCTTGATTTGATCATCCTAATACTACTTGGTGAAAAGTATAAATCATGCGGCTCCTCTTCAAGCAATTTTCTCCAGTCTCCTGTCACTTCCTACCTCGTAGTCCCAAATACGAGTATCTTCCTTGGCAACTTGTTCTTGAACAGCCCCAGCCAGTGTTCTTTCCTCAACATGATTCCAACAGCAGTAGCAATTTTAGCACAAATCAGATCCATCCAGCAGTCTACTGGGAGTGTTAAGTGCAACATTGGACACTGTTGCCCAAACAGTGTCAAAGTATAGGACAGGTGATTACCTGCTGAAAAAAATTATTTCTTTTCTTCCTCATAAATTAGGTGCACCCATTATATGGTGATGCAGAGAAACAGAATGGGACAACTGGAAGTATGTTGTCTGAATACACACAAGACATGTATGTGATCTGAACTTTATTCTCTAGTACTACTCCATCTCTGCAGAAAAAAATTCTCTCTTGGAGGAAATCACATACCAGGTATGAAACAAAAATACATTAGCACTATAATATTTACAAGTAAATTAAAGACCGTAGACATTTGACAAAAGAAGAATGCTTACACTGCCAAACAGCAAGGTACACACAGAACAACATGTTGTGTACAGCAACTCACTCAAAACAGTCAGTCACTATGCATGAGTCAATTCATCCCCAACCCAACTTGGTTTTCTCTCTCTCTCTCTCTCACACGCGCGCGCGCGCACACACACACACACACACACACACACACAAAAACTCTGATCTGATCGTAACAAATATGGTACACCTCTTGCTAGCCAGGTTCAGGCAGGGGAGTACCACACTTCACTGCAGTAGTGAAGATGGATGGAGAGGGGAATAGAATAAAACAAATTATATCACTTGGGGGCACAAACAGCTAATACTAAACATGTGAACTATTTTAAGGTACTTGAATTATTTTGTGGTTCATACTAGGAACAAAGTAAACGTCAAAAATTTGAACTTCAATTCATCATTCTATAGAAAATTATTAAATTTCTGATAACCATTAAGATGATGAAATATCATGCAGATAAAAGTACAGTTTAACTGATAATATATGTCATATAACATACGTTCATTTATCTTTGTAATAATTATTTGTAATAATTATGAACTGCACTTATATAATGTACCAACTTTCCACTCAACAGTTTCTCTCTAGTCATTTATGACAGACATTTTAACACCAGATTAAATCAATTTGCACAGAAATAGGCCACTATTTTATGCCTTGTAGTATTTTTCTTTCTTCACAGATCATACCCATTTACTGTGGGCAGCACCTCACCAGAAGTTTAACCATTCAACACAATTATAAACTACAGCAGAATTACCACCACATTACACTTATTTATCATGACTTCCATAAGATGGAAAAGAAACTGGGCTAAACTGATCCATCTGTCTAACATGATCCTATATACACATCTGCTGTGGTCTGACCATGTCACCAGAGTTGGTACAGTAACTCGGCTATTTCCTGGGAACTTCAGCTCATGACAGACCTAGACTTTGGCATACTGCAACAACAAACATTAAATAACCAAGTACACTACATACAGTATATGCTACAGTGTGTACAATCATGGCCAAAAAAAAAGGTATATTCTCGCCAATTAATAAATTTAAAGTTGAGCTACCAGAGCTAAGTCTAATGTTTGGTGCTTTGCTGTTTATAGATTCTGAAGAGGTGTAATATGAAATTAGTTTAGCAATTATACATTTATTTTTCAGTCACAAAAGAGTTAATTTCAAACTCAAATGCTGTATATATCTTTGAAAATTGTGTGTTCCACATAATTTTAATATATATGTATATATGTCTGTACATATGGGTATCTATTTATACAAGGTCTCTGTTTTACTTTATCTGACAACTATTACTTGCATCTTCCTGCCACTACCCCCTTTGCATGTGTGGGCATTGCCTGAGTAGGTTACAATGGTACAATAAATCAGCTGTCCAGAAGCAGCAACTGATAGTTGTCACATAAAACAGTGACCATGTATTTATATTAATTCACTGCTGCTGGACTGATAATGGAGCCACAGACTTGAATGTAAAGCTTAATATTATGTGATGATATAACATTTTGTGGTTAAAGCAGTTTTGTAAATAGCATGCTCACACAGCTTGTCAAATGGCCAGTAAACCCTGCAGTTGACATTCCACACAGACAAAGTGTGCAGCACACACTTGTACGTAACAGAAAAAAATAATAAATTTTTAACATTTCTGAAAGCAGTTTCTTCACACACAAAGAGGGTAAAATAATATTACATATACACCATTCTGAGGGGTGGGGGGACCCTAAAACAAGGGGTTCCAGGGCTTAAAATATAAAAAAAAAGGAAGAAAAGTTTTGTTCCTAGCAAAAAACTGCATGTAAAGAACGAAAATACAACTTCATAGCTCTGCAAGGAGTAGTATGACAACCATGTTTCACTGCTCAGTTCCCATCTGCTTGATCAAATAAACAGTTACACCTTCTTTGCACTAGCTGAATATCACAACAATATGAAAATCTCACAACAAGACTTATGGCTGGCAGGCAGGCAGGCAGGCAGGCAGGTGCACAATATATACTAATTCCAACCTGCTTGGTAGTCTTGGACTAACAGGCAACTGCCGTCATAGTACACTGCTTGTTTGTAGCCTTGCAGTCTTGGAATAGCAGGCCACTACAGTACCGGTACACTTGCACTCTTGAGATGAACACACACATTGCTTAAAAGCACAGAGTCCATGGCCGCTGCTTCCCGTTTATGTATGCTGCAACTAACGTCTTCATTCTGATTACAGAATGCAGCAAGATGCAGAGCAGCAACTGCTCCCCCCACCCTTACTTTTCTGCCGTTGGTCTGAAACACAGTTAATGTGAAAATTACTCATATGAAGACCTCATCTCTACCAAAACTTCATCATAATTATCTACCTCTATCTTGGTTTGAGTCAGATTTGTGTTTTATAACAATGCCAACATTTTGTGTTGTTAATTACCAATTACTGTACTTTACAGCCTGGAAGACACACTTTTTGCCTGCAGCACACTTAATAACACTCTCCTGTATTATATGGCCTGAAGGTGTGTCAATATGACCTTCCAAGCAACTGAATTTCCCTGCATTCACTGGAGGGATAGCAGTCAATAACACATGACTCTTCAGAAGGGAGAGAAATAAAGCTGCATTGTTCATTACACTAGTTGTTCCACAGCAAACAGTGACAATGTGTTTACTGAAAATAAATCTGTTCGCAGAATGTGTAGTAAAAGATATGATATTTTGTATAAACTAGGTTTCAAACCAATTTTGATTACTCATGCGAAAGGGGATGGTAACAGGATACCAAAAGGCATTTTAGTGCACCTCTAACCAAGAAAATACATGAATGGAGAATGGCAAGAGCAGAGTTACAGAAGTTGAGAAGAATTCTGTAAGCATACTGCACAATGGCCTGACCTTGAAACAGAGGTGAAGTACTGGAAAATAGACTAGAGAAATACTGAATTTCTGGATCTACAAAAATTATCATTTCTGAAGCACGAAGATGGTGGTCACATGTGCCATCACTGATTTTGCTGGGACGACATGATGATGTTACAAATGTATGAACAGCCACAGTCTGTGAAACACAAGATCTCTGTAAAGTCTTTGAAGAAATGTGAGATCAGGAACACCACTGATGGTACTACAGCTGCAGTGTTCGGAAAGAGTGATAGTTTGACCAATAATGCTAGCCATGATGAATGTGGTAACAGTAATGAAGATGTCTGGGGATTCTATGCCATATATAAACTCCACAGTGCACTGTCACTTAGCTGAGCATTTGTGAATTTGGGCTTCAACTGTGCCTAAAATATCTTTCCATAAATTTACCTTTCTAAAGTCTTGCAGTGTCTTATTTTCTGGAAAGTAAGGTACAGACAATTCCGAACTTATGCAGTAGTTACATTCCAGAAGATCTGGGGAGATGAGAATTTTGCACAAGCCAGAATTGAGTATACATACAGTCAACCATGTATGTACATAAAAGGGAGTCCAGCTCAAATCCAAACTTCAAGTGTTCTGCTTCGATAGTAGGATTGATGAAGTGTTCAGGGGAAGAACCAAACTTCTGCACTGGAATAAAAGTTGTCTACAAGTGCAGGATGACCAGCTGCATTGTTCATAACAAGCAATATCCTGAAATTAATGTTGTTCCCGCGACAATATTTTTCTACCTTTGGTATTAAACAATTTATGAACCAGTCTTCAAAAAGGGCTACTGTCACCTGGACCTTTGGATTAATCACAATAAACCGAAAGGGTAACCCTGTTCATGTTTTTTAATTCATGAAGATCTGAATGATAAACAAGATACTGATTCAACCTATGGTCTCTGTCTGCATTACCCCCAAGCAAAAACCTTAGCTCATCTTTTGCTCCTTTGAATCCTGGCACTGTCTTTTCTTCTTTGGAAATGTAAATTCTATCAGCCATCTGTTCCCAGAATAATCCAGTTTCATCCATGTTACAGAGTTGCTGTGCCACATATCCACCTTCTTCTACACTGCGTCTGAAAATCTGAGGATTCAATTCTGCTGCTTCACATCTGCAATTGCAGCCTCTCCACTGAACTTCACAGATCAAAATTTGTAAGAAAATATCCAGTACTACCGAAGAACTCTGTTTCTGAATCACTGAGATTTACCTGTATGTCTTCAAAAAGACATCTAGCTTTGAGGCTTGAATCATCATTAGGCCCCGCAGCACTTATTTTTGTACCTGATCCCCCACACACAACATTAATAACTTTTCCATTCAAAATAGAGCATGTTCAGGTTTTTTTTCATAATTATTGTTGATTTGAAGGTGCTGAACCTCTCACATTATCATCTATGCCTTCATAATTTATCAAGATTCTTTTCACAGTTCACATAGCTAGGTCAAATTCCCGACAAAGTGAACTTAGGGTTTGGCGATTTTCGAACGTCTTTATAATTTTCACTACAAGTAATACCAAATGAGTATACTATTAAAAACATATTTATTAATTAAAGATCCACCCTGTTTTGGCAGGCTGCCATCAGAAGGGATCATATGAAAACATACTGTCACAATATGTTACAAAATTCTTCATAACTGTTATTTTGAATTCTAAATCTAGTGTCTTTAAGAGGTGAGCTTCCACTTTGTCATGAAGGGGCTTCCCAGTCACGATTATAGGCAAACAATGGGTCAAAATAGCACTTAGAACAGCACGACAAAGCAGCCCAAAAAGCAAGTTCCGTCTAACTGGATATAAGCACAAGTGACTATGTGAGTGCTGCTGCCCAGAACCATTCTTCCACCACCTTCTCACTGCGCTTTCACCTTCTCAAGGAAAAATCTGATGTGAGTTTAAAAAAAAAAAATTTTTTTAACTTTTAAAAACCACATAAGTCAGGGAATGTCTCTACTTAATCTCACACTGCATTTTTATGGTTCATTTCAAAACATGTAAATGTACATTTCTGGACTGTGCACACTGATAACATGCCTACATCAATAAACCACTGTACCATGTTATGGCACAAGGTTACTGGAAGTGTCTGTCGAGATGCCATCTGCCGTCCTTCCTTCTCCCCTTGTTTCCCTCCCCTTCCTCCCCTCTGTGGTTCTGCTGCTTTGTCCATAGAAAGGTTAGACAGAATAATCTTCACTCTGTGACTGAACTCATTTGTTCTGTATCTAAATTCTGTTTAGGGCTTTGATCTAAAAATTATGCTTCCATTCATATAGTGAGTGGTTGTGAGGGTCCCTGGCAGTACTGTGGGGTAAGTTTTATTTCATTTTAGGTTGCCATAGCATTGCGAAGTTTTTTTTTTTGGTTATTATGTGGAACCTTCTTCTTTCTTCTCTTGTCACAGAATATTATCGTGGAAAGAACAGCAGTTTGGAGTTTATTTCTTTGGTATGTTGTGTGTGTTAATTCCAGCATTATTATACAAATGTAAGTATGTGTATATATATATATATTGTTTGTAATGAACAAGTCATCTTTTTTGTATTGTAAGAACTGGTACACTGATATTATAATGTGCACAGCGTACTGTCCCACAGATTCCACAAGAGACAGAGAGAAAGAGAGAGAGAGAGAGCAGTGCACCATATAAATTCAAATCTGGGTCATCAAGACTGCAAAAATAGGAACTGCTTGTACTCTCATTATAAATTTTAGTTCTCTATTCAGATTCCAGTTATGTCATGGGAGGAGAGGTGGAATATCTCAAGTGTGCCATTTAAAACAAAAATTTGAAAAACACTGGCATAATATTCATCTTCAATCTGTACAGATCTGCACCTGTAAATGAGACAGTATCAAACCCGTAACTATCTACCCAAAAAGTTTTTCCTGCTTGTTTGCTATGTACATTGACCATGAGTCTCTAATCAGCCAACCCTTCACCCACAGAAAGTGCAGACTCAACATCAGTACTATCAGAGTCAACTACATATCATGATGTTGGGCCAGGCCAATCGAATTGTCATCTTTACAGTGCATTTCCCTGACATCCATCCCACTGATATCCCATCAACTCATTCTTCGTCAATGAAATGTCTGCTTTGGAAGACTGGAACCCCCAATAAAAAAAAATTATCCTTTTCTAGTTTCCCCGCCACAGATATGTGACACTGCTGTCTCTTTTTCCTTATACTGTGTATGCTAAACTAAATGGTCAGTATTAAATTACCTTGTGAATTGGGTTCTGGCAGGTTTTCCCGTGGCACCAGATGCATGACGGTTGTCTTGCCAAATGGTAAACCAAGAGCTCCCAGTGTTACATTGCTATGTAAAAAGCGACCCTGGTAGATAAGTCGCAAAATCTCTGCCTTTGCTACAGCTTCCTCAGCCCAATCTACAATAAGCAAAATGTATGCTACATTAGCTACAACTAACAACAAGATGTATGTTACATCAGCCCCACGTGGCAACATGACATATGTTACATTAGCTACAAACGATAACATGATGTGTTACATCACCTACAAATGATAACAGGATCTGTACCCACAATATGTTACGTTATTACATAATTTAACATTAATTCTTTCCAACTGACAACCCTTCAATTATGCTTGGGTTTAATTTCCAGCTACTGCCAAGGCTAAAGGAGTTTTAAATTTAAACCACCCTTAAATGCACTCATGCAGAACCCTGCACAGAGGCAGGTGTTGACATGTACGTAGTCTTACTTCCTTATCAGACAGGGAAAGACAGGCTTATGGTCTCACATGTAGACTCTCTCCCCCTACTCACCTATGAACCAACACACAGATATACATCAACTGTATGACAGAACATCATGGGAGTGGATGCCACTTCACCTCAGCACATCATGATTTTGTGTCATTAATGATAAAGGGACCACTAACGTAGAATCCTGAGACCGAATATGTATGAAGATGTAACCTTTATGTTTTCAGCAGTTTGGATAGAACATCTGATGAAATTATGACATTTACATTATGATGTTTGTTCCTGCCTCACAGAAAGCAGATTGTTTCTCCATTACAGTCCAGCTGGTTAATGTCTAGGAAAGTGATTGGTGTTTATTAAAACAATCATATGAAACGCCACTGAGTGGGCACCACACAGAGGTTTTGCACATTAAAGAAGGTCGCACATACAGTTATCACCATTCTTTACATTGTGAAGGTGAAGTGTAAGTATTTTAGTACAGTATCTTGGATTCTGACATTCCCATCTTTGAATTATAAATGTACTTGAACTTCTCATCTTTATAATATACCCCAATGTTTATTTTTTAAATTACATTAATTCCAGTTACAGTGGATAATTAAATGCACCAAAGTAATATCACAATTACTCTGGTGCTGCTTATTTTAACACCAACCCATGTGACAAACAGGCACGTTCATTAGTTTTGCTATATTTTCGAACACCCACCACTGCAGGATCTTGACATGTTGTTATATTTTCAAAAAAATAAGGATGTTTTACAGTTACAGTACAGTTTCAGTGTTTAGTGTTCAGTGTTTTAACCCTTCATGATCATCCATTTTATACCACTGCTTCGACCTCCAGTGGGTGGCTCTGACAAATTGTGATGTGACCCCATGGCTGGCGAGTCGGCTTCCCCCCACTCTCCTGCTACTGCACAGATCACTGACAGCTCAGTCATACTCTTTCATTATGTGAGGTTGACTGCTTTCATGCTTTACGTAATGAGACTCTCCTTCCATCATCATGAAGGTCATGACACAAAATGACCGGGACTTTATGGACAGACTCCCTCTTTACCTTGCTTTAGGCCATGACTGCCTCTTCAAATGCTTCCCAAACCATTATTCACTGATCATGTTATTAATCAACAGTGTAATCAATTAACAAAGTCACTAAGCAGGCCTACATCACAAACATTCTCACCTAAAACAGCATTAACAATAACATCCATCACTACATGGCAGATACATAAAGCATGCAATGTGCAAGTCTCATTAAGTGCAACAGTACAAAACATCAGCACCTTCTGGCCAATTGTCGAATACTGTCTGTGCAATGTCCCCCGCTGAATCACTGGGGCTAAACAGGAACTCTTTTGTCTTCCCACTGACCAGGATCAACCGCAGGTTGATCTATGACAAAGAAAGAAACATTCATTTAAGCATGACATTCATAAGGATATAAGAATACAGCATTCTCTAACAACAAAACCTGATAAATACAGTTATAAGGTTTCCAGGTGACTAATGCAGGTTTCCAGTTGCATGCACATATAACACGAATCCTAGGAACTAATACATCTTTCTTTCTTAGGACTGATATTTTGGGCACCACCCATCATCCCACTTTTTTTTTAACAACACAATCTTTCAGAACCTGGTTTCACATTTCTTTCTCCAGGTGACAGAATACAGCACAGAATCCTAACACCAGCCCAGCATTTGATAACAGATGTCACGGCAGTTTACAGAGCAAGACCCCTTGCTTTACACTGTCACCTGAAAATGGGAGCAGAACCAGTTTACAAAGTGCTGTGGTTTGAACAAAGTGGGATGATGGACCGAGGATTCAGGTCTTCTGGGTTGTCACACTGCGTCACTGGGTCAGTTTCTCGACATTTTGAAGGACCCTTGAAGTTGAGAGCCGTACACTTCTTCAAACACCAAGAACCACTGGCCCAGCAACACAGCGTGGGAGCAGCAAGTTCCTCCCAATCACTGGTAGCCACCAACCTAACTATGTGACATCACATTCACTTATTCTCTCATTTATTTGCTATTAGCACATGTGTTTCAGCAGATGAGCAGTACTTCAGCCCTAGCATCCAATAATGAGTTTAGTTAGCTTAAATAATGATATGGTCATCGCCTAATTTGTTGTAGTATTCTAGTCATTTGCCCAAAGGACCCGAGGGAATTCACAGACAACCTCAGTCAGGATACTATTGAAACTCAAAGTCATGACAAAGTGAGCACATTTGGAGTAGAATTATTCACAATGAAGTACTTACATAATAAAATGATTTTGCCACTTGCAATGTAGTTGGTAGTATACAAACAACCATGACATAAAATAAGCTATAAACGTTTAAGTTAGTGTGCACGCACACGTGCGCGTGTGTGTCTGTAGAACAATTCAACCTACATTTGAAACATAAGAAAACCTACTGAAATTACAAAATATAATGGCAGTACAATGCTCCTATACGGGTGTAAGAATTACGGTTCACAGCAAGAATAATTTTTCAAAATAAGGCTTTTAAATGATGAAAGTGTAAGATGGCTGTACACACAATGAGTGAAACTCCATTTAAACAATATAAAGGAAAAATAAACAGACGCTGAGAAAGAATGGAAAAACAAAACACACTAAAATCAGCAGCATATGAAAGATCAGGAAAAATAAAGAGATGAAACAGAATACCTAAAAATATGAGATGACAAAATGCACCAATTAATAGAAGAAAAAAAACACATAAGAAATGGTTAAACTCAAAGTAGCTAGACGACAAAATGGAATACAAAAGAAACACAGTACTAGCCAGGAGAAAAGTGAGAAGAAGACAAAGAGCCTCCTGAAACAAATCTGTTACAAATTCAGAACATGAAACATACATAACGCAACCCCCAATTCAAGAAAGAGATGGGCTGGGCATGTTGCACTTGTGGAAAGTATGAGAAATGCATACCGAATCTCATTTGGAAGCCTGAAGACAACAGACCAGAACGGAAACCTTCGCGTATGTAAGCGATGGAGCGAATGTAAGCTAAACTGAATAAACAGCAGGTTGGATGGATTCATTTGGCACACGATAGCGTCGGGTTCCTGTTAACATACAAGGCGGGGAATTTTCATGATCTCAGCCAACTAGCAGCTCCTTCCACAGTTACGAATCGTGTGCAGGGGACTTCTCGCGTCAGTAAGGAGGAACCTTGGCATTCCTACTCAAAGTTGAGAGGTCAGCCCAGCCTCAAGGCGCGGTGGCCCTACATGCTCGCCCGACCATCTGCCAAAAGAAAGAAGAAAGGAAGCGGGAACAGTCCCACACTGAACGTGGCTGTCACAGCTGGGCGCTGTACGGCATTACTTACGTACTGTATATAACATTAATAATACTTCCATACCGATGTAATTGTTACTAAACACATCCGCATGCCATAGAACGCCGCAAAAACTAAGCACAAATTTTCGAAGCAGACAAAGGAATCAAAACACGCGAATTATGCAGGAAAAGAATAATCAAATTAAAGAACTACTAGTCTGCTGGTGCCCGACGACCCGGGCAGGCAAGGCACATTCATGTACGTAGATACTGTGGAAACCTGAAGAATGCATGTGTATGCATATTATAGTGTAGTACTGGTGCCCATTAATGACTGTGCACGTCGCGTTCTTGATGCTATCTGTTATAACACATTAATTTCTCGGGCTTGACTGCATTCTTCCGGGGTCATTTCAGCCTCTCGCTCTGCGTGACACCGAGTGTTTTACTCTAGAACTATTCGCACTTCTTCTTGTCGCATTGTGATTCTTCCTTGCGCTTGTTATCGCGCAATTTGTCGTTGAATGCGCTGTTGGTCTGTGTGCAATTCTCGCAGAGACTGACAGTCGTGACTAGATTGCACTGACATTCTTCATACCGTACTTGCGCGTTTCTGCTCTCGCCTTCTTTACATTCTTGCTTAGCCCTCAGTGATGGACATGTCACTTGGACGCTCTGAAGGACCATCTGCCTTTGTTTCTTTATCAGGATCATGAGCTACAACTTCAGCTGCTACTTTCCGTCGTATCTCTGCGTTGAAGTGAGACACAGGTTTGCGTTTAGTAGTTTTCCGTCTTTTGCGCTGTTCTTCGGTTTCATCAGGTGTTAAAACAGTGTTCTTCAATCTCAAAGTACATGCCTTTTTGCGCCTTCGCGTCGTATTCTCCTGCCGTCTGGTGACGGTCCGTGGAATCCGAGTGTGACATCACGCGACGGACATGCTGACACTACTAAATTATAGTACTGTATAAGATAATTTTAACCCTGACAACTTAAGATTTAATCGTGCCATTACATAGAGTAACTATTTTAAATCCTACTGGTAATTACCACATGTCTTATGGTACCCCCAGAGGGTCAATAATATTGCGCAATAATTAATACTGTACAGTAGTACTGACCGTCTAGTTGTAATATTGAAGGGTTGCATAATATATTGTGTCAATCAAATGCAGTTTGAGTGACACAATATATTGTGCAGTATACTGAATGGTCTGTGGACAGTACTGCGCAATATTCATTCAGTCACCGTCTGCCTGCTGAGCAGTAAACACGTCTAGCGCAATAATTCCAGTTGATTAAGCTGTAAATCTTTTGAATTTCAGTATTCAAAATTATTTCCAGTGGCCAAGTAGCGTAGCGTGATGGATAAACGCTGACTGTGAGTGACTGCTTCTCGCATGTTTGTATTTCTTTACCGATTGTAGGGCTAACAGTCTTGAGTATCGCATCATGTGATGGACCGTCGAATCGCAAAATATATATATATATATATTTTTTTTAGTCGTCTGGCTCACCCAACATTAAATCTGTCATGCGGTTTTCGTGTGTGTACTGCGGTGTTCGTTTGCACCACTCTTTGATTCCTGTGCGATTCTTTCCCTTTTTTTAAACACAGGCTAAACCAATGGTCACAGAAGCACCAACTACATCTACATGTTTACTTGTTATAACCCACAAGCGAAAAGAAATATTGCACAATAATACTGAGTCGTCTGGAAAGAAACGTATTACGCAATATTAATTCAAGGCAACAATATTGAGCAATAATACTGACTGTCTAGGGGCCGCTTTACACGGATGAGTGAGATCTCACTCTAACCACAAAATGAATTTGCTATTGTAATTTTACTTTTATATCACGGTACTGGGCCGATCCCCGTGGCCGCGCGGTCTAAGGCGTGGGTCTGCGGCCGAGCGCTTGCTGGGATCGTGGGTTCGAATCCCACCTGGGCATGGATGTTTGTCTCTTGTACAGTGTTTGTGTTGTCAGGTAGAGGTCTCTGCGACTGGCCGATCCCTTGTCCAGAAGAGTCCTACCGACTGTGGTGTGTGTCTGAGTGTGATCAAGTGAAAATAAACAACCTCGGCACCTACTTTGACTAGGTAGAAGAGGTAAGGACTACAACGATCACGTACTGGCCTGGAGATGACTAACCATAGATCGAGACATTTAGTCACGTAATTTATATCAATAAAAAAACCAATAAACAGTTGTGTTGATAGTAACTGTATATCCAATTATAGTATCACACACACACACACACACACACACACACACACACACACACACACACACACACACACACACACACACACACACACAGTGGGATGCGCGTCGTAAAAACACCTGTGCGGTATGCTGGGCAGTGTGACGGAGCGGTGAGCCGCTGCGCCCCCCCCCCCCCAAACACACACACGCACACTGCAGGCCAATGGGGTGTGCAACATTATGAAGAATGCGTAAAGCAAAACAATTCGGTTGATATAGTGCGATGGCAATGTACAACCACAAACAAAAGGGTCATTATTTTATCTGACAACTATCGTTTTGCACTTCCCACCGCGCGTGTAGGCAATCGGCTGCGTGGACTGAGTTACTGCAATAAACCAACAACAGGAAGCGCAAATGAGATTTGTCAAATAAAATAATGACCCTACAGCTTGTCACGAGGCGACAGCAGATATCAACACGACTAAGCTTGTGACACATAAACACGACGCATCTGTACGAAATCTGCCATGCCTAGGAAGGCACTCTTCCCTTTTTAATGCTTTGAAGTGGACAGCCAGGTGCTAAACACATAGAACTGAACTGTCTGCGTCAAATTTCCGCAGCCAGAGGGTTACCAATTTGCTGGTACTCGTACCGTGCACTGTGCTTACAATCAATCATGCATACCAACATACGCACACAACAAAATTAAAAGTCATATGTAAGTCTGTACCTTCCTACATGTTTCGTTGATAAATCGCCATCTTCAGGAATTTAAGTACAAACTAATATACACTACCAAAATATTAATCTCTTATTGACAATATTAAAATGTTAAAATCATTGAATCTATAAAAACCTTTGCTGAAAATAAAACAATATGGACACCATGACCATCACAAACTTGATACGTTTTTAATTTAATTTTGATTTTAACAGAAATTACACTACATTGAGTATCGACATGACCACGTATGTGCCTACATAGATCTCTTTGACGACCACACCGTGCATTTCGCTATGTTTTGCACTACCTAACACTCAAACATCCTACCGCACTGCAGACGTTTGCTGACTACGCTTGAAGAATTTATCGACCTCTTCAGGCCAACGGAAAAACGACAGTGGCCCTGAAATAGAGTAAAATTTAAAGGAAATCCGATGAGGAGTTCGTGATATGAAACATACGGTCAGATGCTTCTTAGGTGTGCTACTTAACGCCGCTGTTGACTACTAAAAAAATTATGTGTTGTCGGTAAAAATGTCAGTTTGGAGCACGGGTGCAATGACGCCGACTGGGGAAAACCGAAGTACCAAAGTCACTTTGTCAACCTGAGCCATGGCAAGGCCTCTCGGGCCGACATGGCATCCCGATTATGCATTCATGCAAATGTACAAATACGCAGCACGGGGAGAAAGTTTTTGGTGTAAATACCGTACAACCGTACATGCCGTATGAGGTGTGACTTCAGTACGATATAGTAATTGCCGAACCACTAAACTCAGTGCGACCAATACTACCACGAGCCTTGACTGTTGTACGTCGCTACTGAGGTTAAAAGCAAACGAATATGAAGACAAAAACCACAAAATATCTCAGACAAATGGACTGGCCAGGTTATTCTGCAACACGCTACAACCCAGTCTCTGAAACACCCAATGCAGATGGGCCACCTTGACCGTCAAGTGAAGCTGCAGACTGCTAGCGAAGGTTACAGCGCGCACAGCTGGCAAGTCTATTGAAACACACACAGCATTAAACAATCGATATCACCGAAATATTCTTCTTCCCCTCCTTCCCCCTCAAGTTCTTACGTCAACACTTCAAGGTGACCCAATTTCAATCTTATTTAAAGGGCGCCATTGAAAAAAATTCCACCTTTGGATTCCACACAACAGAGGCGTCTATACTGTGCAGTGTGACGAATGGTGACAACAGCTAGATGACACATGGCACAGAGAAAGCAGGCGAAACTGGTATTGGCATTAGCACTCAATGACCGGTAAGAACGGGTGACAGAAGATCTCATGAAGACGAAACCGAATTAGAAACCAGCCTAGAAAAAGTCACGCTTGAAGAAAAGTAACCATGGCCCTGTACACACCATGAAGACATATGGGGAAGTACTGGTACAGCACCACTCATTATTAAACTCGGCACTATATGGAGGTGGTCAGCCTTACACGGACAAACAGTACTACCAACTGTTTTTTTCTCTATCACGCCGTTTGGTCAGCCTTACAGGGACAAACAGTATTACCAACTGTTTTCTCTATCACGCCGTTTGGTCAGCCTTACAGGGACAAACAGTATTACCAACTGTTTTCACTATCACGCCGTGTGCTAACTCTCAGCCCTCAGTTCCAAATGCTACGATGCTGGGAAACAACCACGTGACCTTTACCGCTCATTTCTATTTTGGAAAACTTTGGAGAACGCAAAAACAGCCAGAATAATGTTAAGGTTATATACGGGCGCTGCATCAACTCGACAAGCTGTGTAGGCTCGAATGAGACGTGACTTAAACGGTGAAAACGGAAGGGACTTGAGACGTCGCAGCGGCCTATTTCAAAAGAATAAACTGACATTCAACTGGATTTGCTACGGAACATTTAACGACATAATTCATCTCCTCGGTCGCCAGTTCCTCTCCCCAAGCCCCTTCAGCCTTTCCTTCTCGCCCGCCACTATCACTAACAACACACACGCACCACCAGATGCTGAAGATACGTACTGACGACATAACAGTTCGTGCTTGAGTAATTTAACTTCTTACACGCTTACATTAATTGCATAAAACTTTAATGCGCTAATAAAATATTAAAAGAATAAATACAAACTGGAAATCGATTACGCAATAAAATATTAAAATAATAAATACAAACTAGAGATCGATTAAGTAGTTTTCATACCTCTTCAGTGCACGTGACAGATCAAAGCTAGTTTTGATGGTATCAACTTGTCGATTCTTGCTGGCACTGTGTGTACCTCAGGGATAGAGTCTTGTGCCTAGGCTTCGTTGATGCAATGGCACAAAATGACTTTTGTACAGGCATGCTGATCCAGAGAGTAGCAAAGCGTTCATTACGGTTCGTCCGAGGGAAGGACAGTGCTTGCTCACTTTACGCCTGCATTCTGAGAGAGACTGTTCCTTGCAGATGATCCGAAAACGACAGCGTCGCCATATCAATCAAATTCTCTTGAAAGTCACCCGCCATTTTACCTTTAGAGACAGAATTCACGCTAAATGGCGAAAAGACGTACTCACTTCCACCGTCTGAGTTTCTGTCAAGAATGGGTAGCATGACAAATTCTCAAACTTCTACCACGAAACTGACTGCAACAAAATGCACTGATGTTGGTACCCATGGTGCGAAATCAATGACAGGAAAAACTGTATATGTCATGGCGCACACAAAGACTGTATCCAAAATGTATACAAGTAGCCACTGCATTGGTAGTTACAAAGACGCCAGGCTCACTGAAATCTCTACTAGACACGGACGTACAAATTATTAACTCCATTAAGGGATGACCTTTAAACTGCAGATTGTTTAAACTTCTCTGCAGTGACATGGGCAGCGTTTAACCCTTTAAAGACGAAGCGTATCTGTTTTATATAAGGACTCAGTGCGTACCGCGCTGTAAACTCTCTCCACTTCGGTTATAAAAACCAATCTCTTAATGTTTTATAAGGCAAAAGTTGCTGTTTGTTCTGAGATCCGTACAAAACACATAAACGCAATGTGGGCACCACGTAGAATTTTTTAATGTTAAACCTGGTCGTATGTAAAGTTACCGCTAGGCTTTAAAAGGTTAACTTTGCTGTGTCATAGCGAAGTCTGTCGGCTGTCTTGTGGTAAGCTTCCGATGACAGTGTTTTAACTGATGATGAAATTGCACTTTTTTGTCTGAAACAGGAACGCCATTAGCCAATATTTCTCAGATGTTTGCTGGTTGCGGCAGCTGGCGTACCTCGCCGCTAATACTGTCAATATGCTAAACGAGTTCAACCTGTCACTACAGCAGGCCTGCAGCATAACAGTGCTCACAGCTGCAGGCGAAGTCCTTACTGTAATGTTAAAATTAATATGTTGGTACCAATGTGTGCGACAAAATAAATTTGGTTGTTTCGATGCAGTGGAGGCATATCTTGAAGAATCGGGTAAAGCCGTATCAGAAAGTGCAGTATCTCATATAACTGAGCATCTCAGTCCCATTTGAGAAATATTTTCCACCAAACAATGACAATAATTAGCGGAAAAATCCTTTCATTGGCTCGCCCCAGGTGGAAGACTTCGCAGTCAGTGAATATGAACAGTTGACAGATGTTGCGAGTAGTTCAGTTTGAAAGAAACGTTTCCCACTATTTTTCTTTCAAGTTTTTGGTCATCTTGCAGGGCATCCTGAGGTCTTGAAGCGTGCTGTTAGAAAACTGCTGCTGTTTCCAGCCACCTACCTTTGTGAATCCGGATTTTTGCAGTACGTAGGACAAAAACTAAATACAAGAATAAGCTGGATTTTAAGACAGATCTCAGACTGCAACTGTCGTCCATTATGCCGGATTTCAAATTCATGTGTCCATCACAACAGCTGCATCCGTCGCACTGAGAAATTAACACACAATAATATGTACTGTTCTAGCAATGGATTTCACTTACAGTGCAGTTTCACGTTGATTTGCCTGCAAGCAAGAAATTAAATAACTTGACCTATATCGCCAGACTCAGAAGCAGGGATGGAGTTCCATTAGATATTTCGGTCTGGAAAAGGGTTCAACAGACAAAAAAGTTTTAAAAGCATTTTCCTACACTATTTTTAACACGACTACATCACAACTGCTGCAATTTCTGCAGTTATAGTTTGCACAGTACTTGTCAGAGGAAGGGACTGCATTAAGCGAAACAATTCTGTGGGCAGACGTTATTGACGGAATATCTGCTGCACAGCACATCACAAGCTGCTACACTGCGCTGCACGCACATAAACAGCACACGATGCACGACGGCATTTTGATAAAACATTATGTTTTGTGTGCTGCCGGCTGTAATGACAAACTTCTATTTAGCACTGAAGAACTGCTCTGAATTTCCTTTCGCTGTAATGCGTCACACCACAGGGAAGCTGCAGTACATCCAGTCACAAGACAATATCCATCACACTCCCTTCGATTCATGTCACCGCTCTCCTTTCTATTCGCACGTGACGCGTGATGTTCGTAAAGTTGATAATATTAGCTGATGCCACTGCTGTGCGTTCCGGTTAAATTACGCCTACTTTTTTCTACATCAAAATCTTGTCCACTCTGAATTATACCAACTTAAAATAATTAAAGCACAAAATACTCTAATGTCCGAATTCACATAATCCAGACTACACTTACGGCAAAACTATAGCATTACTGAGAAGCTACAGGGGCTTCGTATTTGCCACCAGCTGTCCGTAAACTCCTGTACGTATAACAATGCTCTGTTGCTTGCAACTGCCCAGTCAGTGGCACTTCAGATTAATCAGTAGACTTGGACTTCAGATGAATCAGTAGACTTGGACTTCAGATTAATCAGCAGACTTGGACTTCAGATTAATCAGTAGACTCGGACTTCAGATTAATTAGTAGACTTGGACTTCAGATGAAATAGCAGACTTGGACTTCAGATGAAATGGCAGACTTGGACTTCAGATGAAATAGCAGACTTGGACTTCAATTAATTAGTAGAATTGGACTTCAGATTAATTAGTAGACTTGGACTTCAGATTAATTAGTAGACTTGGACTTGAGATGAAATAGCAGACTTGGACTTCAGATGAAATAGCAGACTTGGACTTCAGATGAAATAGCAGACTTGGACTTCAGATTAATTAGTAGACTTGGACTTCAGATTAATTAGTAGACTTGGACTTCAGATGAAATAGTAGACTTGGACTTGACTCTCTCGCACAGAATTTCCTACTTTCCGCATCCATTTTCACCTTCAAAATGGCAACCAGGCGATGAAGGTAGTGAGTTTGCACAGCTTTATTTCTCCGCAGTTTAACCTTAACGATGGCCACCTTCACAGACATAACTAAGGATCTAAGAAGAATAACGTGGATATTCTAGGGTCCTCAGTTCCTCTGGTGTAATACAGTGCTCGACGTGTTTACACACGTTACCAAATTCGGTCGGCAGCCGCAACCACACGACACAGAACAGCGTACGCCACGCCAACGTGACAGGGGCCGACTTGGCATGGTCGCAACATGAATTGCGAAGAGAAACTGGGTCGACTTTGTATACGTGACTATAAGAATCATCAGACGTACCGCACGTAACACGACAGCGACGGCAATGGTACTTTGAGACGGGGCAGCTCAGATGGTACAGTAACGGATACGGAATGAACAATCAAGGAATCGCGGTTCAATTCCCGGAAGAGACAATATCCTCTCCAAACGTACAGCGAGGCTCCGCAGCCCGCAGCCTCCCACTGAATGCCTATCGGAAGGAAAGCAGACGAGGACTGAAGACGACCACACGATTCAGGTCTCTCTAGTGCACAAGGTAAGAGTGACTGGCGATATCTCCACTTCCCCATACGCCTTCATAGCCTGTTCAGGGACAACTGTGCCTTTTGTTTCACGCTGCTTCGTCTACGCCTTGCTTCTACTTCAGCTCCACCTTCAAACGATGTCTGCTTCACCGCAACGCGAGTACTCTAGCTTCATGAAGTCTCATGTTCATATTAACCTTTTAAAGCCTAGCGGTAACTTTAAGTATCACCAGGTTTAACATTAAAAAATTCTACGTGGTGCCCACATTGCGTTTATGTGTTTTGTACGGATCTCAGAACAAACAGCAAATTTGCCTTATAAAACATTAAGAGATCGGTTTTTATAACCGAAGTGGAGAGTGTTTACAGCGCGGTACGCACTGAGTCCTTATATAAAACAGATACGCTTCGTCTTTAAAGGGTTAAAGCCTAGCGGTAACTTTACATACCGCCAGGTTTAACATTAAAAAATTCTACGTGGTGCCCACATTGCGTTTATGTGTTTTGTACGGATCTCAGAACAAACAGCAACTTTTGCCTTATAAAACATTAAGAGACTGGTTTTTATAACCGAAGTGGAGAGTGTTTACAGCGCGGTACGCACTGAGTCCTTACATGAAACAGATACGCTTCGTCTCTAAAGGGTTCTAGCGGAAGACGCGCGGCTGTACAACCGGACGCCCCGACACTTCCGCACGTTTCTTCACACCCTCCAGCCGAATTCTACAATAAGCCCACCGTGCACGAGCGCCGACAGCTCAGTCGGTATAATATTACAGTAGACGCTGGGCGACGCAGAGTGGGCGTTTGATTTCAGGCAGAGGAAGAGTACCCTCTTCTCCACTGCTTCGAAGCGGCTTCTGGGACCCACGGGTACAGACAGCCCTCTCTCTGGCGTAAAGTGGCAGGGGCATGAAGCTGACCTCTGACCTCCATTTTTTCCAGAGGTTCAGAATGCATTGAGCTCTGCCCTCCACAGGTATTCATGGCGGGATGCTGAATTACGCACAGAAACAAGTTCATTCTATGTACAGGACTCAGCTGATACAGTGTCATTATAGTGTGCTCTGTGAGAAGCAGGTGCAGAATACAAACCTAAGGTCATCCGTACGCCTACAGCAGAGAGGTGTGCTCGAATGGAGTACACACACCCTGCGATTTAGAATACTGTATCAATCATGGCCCTTATAGGCGCGTTCACAAAACTGCGAAAAAAGCGACTAGAAGCTTTGTCGCGTCTGCTGTCTGTCCGCCCGCCCGCCCGCATGCAACAACTCGGCTCCCACTGGACGAACTTTAATGAAATTCGATACTTCTGGAACTTACGAAAACCCGCCGTGAAAATTCAAGTTTCATTAAAATATGAAAAGAATAAAGGGTACTTTATAGAATACCTACGTACATTTATAATAATATCTCGCTGGATTTTTCTTATAATGAGAAATATTTCAGACAAAAGTTGTAGAGAAAATCAAAACATGCATTTTATGTTCAGTAACTTTTTTTTATGAAAATCGTGCCGTTTATGAGATAATGTGGCAAAATATGGTCAAGCCGGACAATATAACACGGCGCATGAGATTTGCACGCTGGATAACTGAGGTTACAGACACACACTCAGAATATGTAATGCTTATTGCTTTTCCTCCGCAACAATGGTTTCGCGAACTCACATTTGTGTTACATTATACATACACTGCGTGTCTTGTTTGTTAACAGTACAAACTGCTGCTGCATGTGTTAGCGCTGTCAGCCCTGACGTGCAATAACTGCGGTACTAGGGCACACAAATTAAATGAGAAGACATTGCTATGCTAAGTGCTGCTCACTTATCACACTTAAGTGCCGTTATTTTTCAGCATTATCCGCGATGACTCGAATTAATGTATAGTGAACTGGAAGGGATCTGGAACGAGACGCCATGGTCCAATATGCGGCACTGGACCGGTAACTGTTACGGGGTACTGGGCAGAACTGATCCCTGTTAGGGCGCGTACACACCTGCAAACACTGTTTACACACTTTGGCAAAACTCGTCTACAAACAGTTTCGCGTCCACATATACCACCGAACAGCCACTTCAAAAAACATGATGTTCTACAGCGACTGTGTGGCTGGGCTTTGTCCTGCCTATGTATTCCTCCCCTTCTAGTTGGGGTATAATAAAGCATGGTGCCCCTCAAGGGTCAATACTCGGACCAATGATGTTTTTGCTCTATATCAACCTTTTAAAGCCTAGCGGTAACTTCACGTACCACCAGGTTTAACATTAAAAAATTCTACGTGGTGCCCACATTGCGTTTATGTGTTTTGTACGGATCTCAGAACAAACAGCAACTTTTGCCTTATAAAACATTAAGAAACTGGTTTTTATAACCGAAGTGGAGAGTGTTTACAGCGCGGTACGCACTGAGTCCTTACATAAAACAGACAGGCTTCGTCTTTAAACGGTTAATTATCTACCTAAAATTACAAATATACTTAAGTAAATCCAGGAATGGTTCTTTTTGCTGTTGACACAAGCATAATTGTTACTAGCCCTGACCTATTAATTTCATAAAGGATGCCAATACAGTGTTTAAACATGTAAATGAGTGGTTTAATGCCAATTTAATAAGACTAAAAGTCCTGGTTTATCTAATCAATTTTATTAATAGACCGTTCATTTGTTCGTTTTACAATTCTTCAGAGCTGTTATGACAACTGCAGTATGCTAGTATATTACGTATATTATTTATGTACTTATTATGATTTGTCTTGTGTATTATGCATTAGTGTTACGGATTTATTTTGACAGTAATTATGTATGACTTATGTATGTTATGTATTTACGTAGTTTTTGTGATTTGTTCTGTTGTTCTTGACTATTTCCATTCCCACAGAGTTTTCTATCCATGATGTTAGGATCCATGGAATGCAAATAAATAAATAAAATGCACCGACGAAGAAATCGTAGACGTTGGTTGGCTAGACACTGTCTCAATGAAGGAATGTGGTACAGAGAAACTCTTTTGGCAGGTTTGAAACTAGAAGCTGGGGCTAGCTTCCGAAATGTTGTCAGAATGAAACCTTCCGATTTTGAAATGTTGCTACAAATAACTGGTTGCAAATGACCACGAACGGAAACAAAGTATCGACCGGCGATTCCTTTGTCCATTCGATTAGCTGTTACGCTTACGATATTTAGCTTATGGCGAGTCTTCTGCTAAGAGCCTTCTTCGGAGAACTCCCGCTTCTCTTGGAATCTACCAATTTCTTGCGTTCTCCGAGAAACCGCGTTTTCAACGCCTGTATTTTCTTCTCTACCTCCACCGCAATAACACCCTATTTTGTAGCCAGAGTATCACACTTATCAACTTTGTTCTGCCTTACCTTACCTAACCTAACCTAACCTAATCTAACCTAACCTAACCTCAGGGCCTTCATCACAAAGGTATGCACAATCGTCGTATCAGATTATACGGTTAAGAGTGCACCACTCCACACAACGCATAGTACACGCTGTAACACGAAGAGATCCATATTTGATCGATGGAGATGTCTGGGTGCACAGTCCACATGATCTTGAACAACTACAAACATCAGAAGTGACAGTTTCACCACTTTTAATATCTTAACATCGCAGTATTGTAAACTATAATCGTGGAATTTGTACGTTTTGGGTCTTTAATGTTGGATCTTTTAACCGTATGACTCGATGTGATAATTTTGTAATCCTTTGTGATGAACCCCCTGAGGATGTCACCTTGTTATCGAAACATACGCAGGGGTCTTTAGCATACATTATGTATGTATTCTATTCGTGCACTTGTTGATTATGAAGACTGTAATACGATGTACGGCGTATATAATACAAAGTGCTGTCACTTGTCCACATTCTGAGTATTTGCCACAGCTGTGGCGCACGACGGACTGATGACGTGTTTGCAAACTGTATCTTTGTTTCCCATTTCCAACGGGAAATAAGTAACCAGGCATATTTCTTTGTGGACTGTTTGCGAACATTCCGCTAGCAGTCCACAAAATATAATAAACTTGTTTGCAAACTGCTTACGAACACTTGCTTGCAAGCAGTGTTTGCAAGTGTGTACGCGCCCTTACGTGCATTGCGTGGCAGCAGTTAGGAAACGCGTACAGACAGCGCATCCGTGCATGCGGCGCCGCTACAGGCCTAGTGGTTAAAAACGTTACGAGAGGAATCATACCACGACACACCGCTTTACCCCGGTATTCATTAAACACGACGCTGGGTGAGCCCCAGACCACGTATGGACATTTCGGTGAAGGGAAACCCAATTCGGTACGTCCCTAGCCTCTACACGAGAGCAAATTTGCTAAATCGGAAAGCCAGTCTGAAGAGGCAAAAGGTAAAACCGTCCCTGTTCACGCTATGAAAGCATACGGCTGGATGGAGGTACAGCTCCACTCATTCTTAATCTCAGCACTAGGAGCAGCTGAGTGGTCACCTTCACGACCCAGCCTCTTTACTTCTGAAGCACGAAAACCTGCTATTCGGTACAAACTTTCAGTTCACATAGCGCAAGTGTTTCGATGTCGCACTCATATCGTGCCTAAACCTCACTGCCTGTCTGTGGCGTGTGCGGGTCCATCGCACACCACACAGACTCTGCAGTAAGACTTGTACGTGCCACGCCACCGGATTCGATACAACGCTTCCCTCACTGTAAACCTCACACTACATTCTTGACCGATCAGCGTCATTCTCCGGCCGCTTCACCTCAAGGCCCACAGAAGACCCTCGTTACGTTTGCGTTCGTTAATTTACTAGCCACGTGCCCGTCACCTGACTGGCTGCCATCGGTCGTTTATTCTTAGGGCAAACCAAGCGTCAACCTTTTAAAGCCTAGCGGTGACTTTACATACCACCAGGTTTAACATTAAAAAATTCTACGTGATGCTCACATTGCGTTTATGTGTTTTGTACGGATCTCAGAACAAACAGCAACTTTTGCCTTATAAAACATTAAGAGACTGGTTTTTATAACCGAAGTGGAGAGTGTTTACAGCGCGGTACGCACTGAGTCCTTATATAAAAGAGACACGCTTCGTCTTTAAAGGGTTAAATGCATCCACTGGATCGCTGCCATATGGTTATGCTACAATGATTATCAAGCTAAATATGCAACTGTTTCTTCGGCCTCAAAGAACACGTTCGATTCTCAACTGTCTTTGGCGTCAGCGAGAACGTTACAGAGAACACCGCACGCGTGAACTGTGGCAACTGGAAAGTGACTCACTGCAGCCAAGGCTATTATACATAGTGCGATTTTGCGACGCTTTAACTGCATCTGTAGCTGCTAATGTAAGCACAAATGGGAGGACAACCGGCGGTACGAACTGATCACGTCGGCAAGTGCTCAGTAAAATGTGTGGACTGAAGGGATGAAGCTGGAACACAGCTGCCACAGACTACTGGAGATGTCCTACTTGAAATCTAGGCTACTGCTTGTTGGTCTATCAGCCAGGCAGCTGAGCGGCAGACACGCACCTCACTGTGACCACCACCCTAAGAGAAAGTAAGCCCTCTCATTTCTCGGCCACTTCCTTCCTACATTCTTCCCGCTGGTCGGCTGGCAAGTCATGAGACCAGCTCGGAAGCACAGACAAGGTGCTACAGAATCAATAGTCCGACACTAGGCCTACCTACTGCCTACTTCCACACAGGGCTGTGGAGTCGGAGTCGGAAGGAATTTTAAGTGGAGTCGGAGCCGGTAAAAATGTACCGACTCCGACCTCAGCCTAAAATCTCAGCTAGATACTCCAACTCCAGAGCCCTGACAGCTTCAGTATCAATTAGACCTATATTTAAATATAGGTTATAAATCTAAAAAGTAGCCGGATGATTCACGTGGTGGTGATGAAATGTCTTATAGGTTTATCATTATTGATGCATATTGAGCTTTTATGAAGGAGTCGGAGTCGGACTTTTAAAAACCGAGGAGTCGGAGCTTTTGTGTACCGACTCCACAGCTCTGCTTCCACAGTGCCGCAAGCACTGCTAGCGATAGAGATGCTCGGAACATTACATCCCAAAGTCTGTTTTTCCTCGTAAGTCAAATCAAAAAACTTAACCTATGTGCTAAAATCTACCAGCACGGAACTTGGTCCAAAAGCAAACATACAGGACAGCACGGAACTTGGTCCAAAAGCAAACATACAGGAATTTAAGTTTATCTCATGGTCATGTCATGTCACCAGAACATGTGCCTTAAATCTTAATACAATAAACCTATTGGCAACGTGGCGCAGTTTAAGTATGTGGAAGCGACAGAAACAAGACAACTGCTTTCAGGGCGAAATTTAAGAAATGTATATTAAATTCACGAAATGCCTGTTACCAATACATGCAATACGAATTTCGTCCTTCCATCCTCTATCAACAAACACAAGGCCTAACATACACGGTAGTGTAACATTTTCCGTTCGTCTGTGTGGGTACGAAACTGGGTCTGTCCCAGCAAGGGAAGAACGCGGATAGCCTGCTGTGGCGAGTAACTGGATTTAAAACAGAAAGACGCAACAGAAGTTGCGGGAACAGTGGATAGTAAGGAACGTCGCAATTAGTACTAATCACTAAATACTTATCGTTAGAGCGGTAAAATTACGGAGTACGATGTAGCAGAAACATAGACTGCGCATGCAAGACATGAAAAAAAATGCATACCAAATTTTAGTTGGGAGATGATTTAGAAAACCTATTCGAATACAGAGCAATATGAAGTGGGGCGCAGGGCAAGTAGCGTGCGAAAGTGCAGGGAAGCTTTCCATCAGCTGACGAGCGATTTGAGGGTATCACAGTGGTCTTGCTACTGGGATGCGACACTGTGTCGTAGGGTAAGCGGTTGCCGACGTTTCGAAGGACGGCGCCGCCTTCGCCTACAAAGGTACTCAGTTCTTGAAGATGAATGCGGCACGGTCCTCCATAACGTCGCTAACCACTCGCCCCACGACAAAGTGTCACGTCCAAGAAAACTTAAATCTTCATCTACTGGATCCTCAAGTCAAACGCAGATCTTCTGCAGAATACGCACTCCTTATGTGCGTTCGCGCAGCTGCCAAGGCTATCAGCCTCATGTGGGTCCATCTGTCCGTCCGACCGCATGAAACGACTCGGCTCCCACTGGACTTCTTTGTTTGGAAGTCTATATTGGGGACTTCTACTAAAAACTGTCGAGAAAATTCAAATTTGGCTAAAATGGGACGAAAATGTCAGGCACTTGGCATGAAGACCAGCGTTGTCTGCAACTGCCGAATTGTTCCTCAAAGGGAAAAAAGTCTTAGATATAACCCGTTGAGAAAATCCGAACACATTTCATATTAAATACATTTTCCCAAAACCCACGTCTTTTACGAGACAGTTGCGAAAAATACGACAGCAGCCAGAAATTGATAGACATACACACAGCAGAGAGAGCAGGTTCATTGTCATGGTTGAGAAACCATCGCCCGAATTCCACTTCTCCAGTCGTTTGCTTAGCACTTTTTCCGGCAGACACAGTCGACGTATTTAAGGAACTACAGCGCCTGACTGGACTGACAGTGGTCTGCGCGATAGAGTGGGATGGAAGCCGACTCGCCAGCCACCTAGTCTCAACCCGATTCGTCGGAACCACTTACGAAAGGCGCAAACAATACTATTCAAATGGGTGATTACGAAAGGTCGAAATCCTGAACATCGAATTTACAAACTGCAATCTCTAACGCAGGTGTTGCCTGTAACATGCCCGACTTGTGGCCTTCTAAGTGTCCGGTTCATAACCGTATGTTCGTCTGTATGTCAAAAGAAGTTGCAGCCCCATCCAGGTGTCTCATTTCGTCCCCGCCACGCCACTACGGCCATCTATCGATAGAGCCCCACCCTCCCACCCACCCGACACAATCAGCCAATTCTTGTGTCCCGTAAGGGTTGTCTGATAATGCCTCAAGGTCACGTAACACGTCTTGGCTACCCCTGAAACCACGACAAACCGCTGCATGCTGCCACCCAAACGCAGCTACACAGACTACAATGCAGTTGTGTTCAAAATTATTCATTATTCCTAGAAACGTAAATATTAAAATATTAAACCACAGTTCCATGTGTTGTATTTAATTGGTGTGAAACCTGGGTCTGTCAATATACGACAGAATATGTGAACCAAAGAGAATGGCTGGAGAACAGAGCAGAGTGTGGAGTTTTGGTCTGTACTTGGGGTGATTAAATAGAGACAAGTGCAACAGGGTGGGCATGTATGGTGACAAATGTATACAAAACAGTGTTCATGAAAGACCTAGGCGTAGATGGCAGGATATTAAAACAAATCTTAGAAAGGAAGTACTGTGGAAGAATGTGGACTACACGGGTTGGTACAGGACAGAATTCAGCGGCTCTGAAGCAGGGAGTTACGTGTTAACTGTGTGAGGAACATTACTGGACTGCCTGAAGACAGACAGACAGACAGACAGACACACACACACACGTCACATGCAGCAGAAGAGTAGAAGAAAGGAGAAAGACACGACAAGTGAGAGGAAAAACGAGTATCACTTGGTTAGTAGGTTCCCCAGGTTTCGCCCGCTCGTCCTTCTGACAGGAATGATAGAATGATAACAGCAGTAGCATGAAATAAGGGCCGCGAAATTCTGATTTCTGGTTAATGCTAAAGCGCATAATTTGTAACAATAATTGGTGGGCTTTAAAGGGGTTCATTTTTATAAATTTAAATCGAGGGGGCTGCAAGAGAAGCATGCAGTAGTAGGTTGGAATCTTGGGAAGTATCTCGGCATTTGCCTGTAAGACAGAGAGAGACCACGAAAACCTGTGTCGATATGGCCGGTCGCAGGACCTTCCGGATGCACGCTGACTGCTAGCCAGCAGTCCGGCAAACGACAGTTGGAAACTCCTAGCGTTTCCCCAACATATATGCTGCCGCTTTACTGGTAATTCAAATCACCTGTTATAAATAACGAATTGGCAACTGCATTTACGTTACACTGAAAACTGAATTTTTAACCTGAATTATACTCAGTGCGTACCGCGCAGTAAACACACTGTCTCGGTTATAAGAACCAATCACTTAATGCTGTATAAGGAAACAATCGCTGTTTGTTCTGAGATCCACACAAAACACATAAATGTACTGTGTGGGCAGAACGCAGAATTTGTGAATGTTAAACCTGGCGGTACATAAAGTAACCACTGGGCTTTACAGGTTTAACCGCTTTATCTATAACACATCTCCACACTTTACTGCTAAGAAAACCGTCGCAATCTGAACTTTTGAAAACAACGATCTAAAATATGCACGGAATGGATAACTTAAAAAAAACTTTAGTTATCCGTTACGCCTGTATTCAGTTTTGATTTGCATGTATGTAGGTATTTAAAGTTGATAAAGGTGCGGAAATATTCGAGAAACTGACCGTCATATACAAAACGCAGATGTTTATAAGCACAAAAAACAGCTATATATTACGCTGATTCGCAGCGCCAGAATCAACAAAAAAAATGAATCGACCTAGACTTGGAATCTGGACGCTTGCCAATGTCGCATGACTGAAAGGTTCTACTGGCGGGATGGGCCCCATTCATTGATCGCCGGTGCTGTTGTTTCTCATACACAGGTCAGTAAATGTGCACAAGTACAGCCTACGAAGCAAAGTCCTTGTTCAGAAGCTTACAGTTCCTCAGCTAGTCAAGTAATCAGGATATTTTATGAAACCCGGTGTTTCAATGCCGTATCCACAACATCCCTCCACTGCCCCTATCCTAAGCCAAAAATAAAAAAGTACACACACAGTGCGGCGAGGCAAGAGTAAAGCTGTGCACGTCTCGGCGGTTCTCAGAGACTCTCTCCGTGAGCACCATTCATGAACGCTCGGTTTCAGACAATAATCTGACACCCACGTCAACACAGTACACGGCAACAAGCACGATCGCATAATCTGCACGACACTACGAGGACTGTGCAGGCAAATTGCTGCTACTACACGCACGACGAAACCCTGCAGTCCCCGAACAGGTCATCACAAGTTGTCCTCGTTTAGTATACTGAAAACTTTTTGCGCTATTTCAATGCTTTTCTACTTCGGACAATTTGAACGACCTCTTTACACTAAGCTGTACAAGCGTTTCTGCGTTCATCCCGACTCTTAATTCACTCAGCACGTCAGCTGTCGAGGGACATCTCGGCGGATGCAGGCTTTCTATGCGATAAAGCTGCCATGCTCGGGTACAAGATAAAAGGGACGCCTGTATTTATCGGTGCGAAAAATATATTGAACAGACGCTGTACAGAATGAAACACATATCTTATATCTAACAACAGCTGTTCTTCGGTCTTGCTATTTGAGATAATTACATAAATCAACGGAACAAAATGCGCACATGCTAGATCGTGTCATTCAACAACCGTCACACATCAATAATCCGAGATTTCTTACTGCTCACAACTACATGAAGATTCTTCCGGTCTTCATTCATAACTCTATACATGTATACATATACTGACCTATATCTAATTAAAATAAAAATGTACGAGACGCTGCACTTATGTGAACCTTGTTAACGCCATAAAGGTAAAGAGTGACCTGAATTATATTTAAAAATTCGGTTAGAACCGCGCACTAAAGGCACTCCGTGTTGGTCACAAGAGAGGCAATGTACGTGTACAAACGTAACATTCAGGCGTGTTCCTGCAACCACTGTTGCCGAGGAAAAGCAATAAGAATTACATATTCCGTGTGTGTGTGTGTGTGTGTGTGTGTGTGTGTGTGTGTGTGTGTGCGTGCGTGTGTGTGTGTAGCCTCCGTTATCCAGCAAGCTAAGCGCATGCGCCGTATTACACTGTCACCTGTGGTCTGTCCGGCTATACCGCATTTTCCCACATTATCAGATAAAAGGCAAGATTTACTGAACATAAAATGTGTTCTGATTTTCTCTACGACTTTTTTCTGAAACATTTCTCATTCTAAGAAGAATTCAGCGAGATATTATCATAAATGTACACAGGTGTTCATGTAAAGTTCGCGTTATGCTTGTCGGATTTTACTGAAACTTGAATTTTCTCGACAGATTTTCGAAAAATAATCACACATCAAACTTCATGAAAATCCGTCCAGTGGGAGTCGAGTTGATCCATGCAGACGGAAACACAGACAGGATGAAGCTAATAGCCGCTTTTCGCGATTCTGCGAAGGCGCCTAAAGACCAGGCAGATAATGTTGTATGGGGAAATAATCGCTGTTTGTTCTGAGACCCATACAGAATACATAAAAACACTGTGAGGGCGGAAGGTATAATTTGTTATGTTAAACCTGGTGGTACACACAGTAACCACTGGGCCTTGAAAGGGTTAATGATCAACAGACGACACCAAGACAGCGAGAATTACTGCAAAGTGCCTACGCTTTCTACTTTGTTTTCTCCTGTCGTCAAAATGCAACACTTTACGCCAGCCAAAATGGTGCACGACGGTCACAGTCTTCTTCCTCTGACGAGTTTTACCGGCACTGCCCGTGGCGCCACATGATAACAATGCGCTAGCTACACCAAAGTGGCCCTGAAAAAGTCAGTGCATCCTGTAATTCATATTTCTGGCCTGTTTCTGCAAGACCGGGTGCTTAGAGCGCTCGTCTTCCATTTTCAACATCACAACAAACGTCATTACGACTATCACCGTAAATCCACTGCAGAGTAATACCGGATCCTTATTTTATCTGACAAACGATATCTGCCGGATAAAATAATGGCCATTTAGCCGTGAAAAGGCACGCAATAAAACGTAACATAAGTGTTACTTAATCCACAACGTTACCTGGCTGTCGAGGGCCGTAACAAATCGCATTCAGAACAACTAATCGCCTCTAATTTGTGACAACTACAACTTGCAACTGTGGATCCTATAATATACGGATCCTTCACTTATCAAAATATGACTCCATGATGATGTTTATGATGATATTAAGAGCCGATAAAATTCGGACAATGCTTCCTGCAAACAACTCCAACTCTAATTCCATGCAGCACAGCCCTTCTTGAAAAGCTACTAGTATGTAAATGAACACTAAGTTAAAGTACATAAACCTATATACATATGGGATAATATTAAAATGGATATTACATGGGATGGGTTGGCATACGACTAAATTAATCTGGCTCAGGAACAGGACACGTGGCAACCTCTTGGCAAAACTATTATGGACCTCTGGGCTCCATAAAATATGGGGAATTTCTCAACTTGCTTAGGAACCAGTAGCTTTCCGAGAAGGACGCTGCTCCACGGGGTTAGTACAATGTAAATCTGTAACTTGTTCCTGTTGCCTGGTAGGGATATAAATGTTTAATTATAAGACAGAAAATTATATAATGATATACATCATGTAGAAAATACTGCAGTCAATATTATTAAGGTAACCGAATCAAGAAGAATGAAATAAGTAGGTCATATAACATGAATGCAGCAAATGGCAAAGCCACAGACTCAGGTTAGGGTGCAATGTTAACTGTAGAAACTCTTGGACTTTACTATTACAGACACAGTACATATTGCAGCATTTTGGTAATGAGGATCGGCTTGACTTTGTAACAAAGTCTTCCGAAATAGTCTCCCACACAGAAATCAAACACAGAGTCTGCAAAATACGAAGTCATGTGTTGAAACATAACATTCGGCGGGCAGTCAGGCGTAGTGAGCTACATTAACAAATGCAATGCTACGGGAAATGCAGCTAATACAGCTAGAACAGGTACTGCAACAGGATAAGCAGCTAACACACCTAATACTCGCCTCACATCCTACGATTGATGGAATGCTCACTTCATATCATATGTTTAATGAAACATCATACGAAATTAACAGCACTTTTAAGAAATTATACTTCAGGTGCAAACTTCTGCAGATACAATACATAAAAAAGAGTGAATACTTGTGCCAAAAGCTACCTAAAATTGAATCACATACATGTCAAGCACCACTGTAATGAACGAGGCATGGAATGCCATGCTGCACAAGTGGTACTGCACTTTCTAACATGTATTTTCTAGACAGATACAGGGCTCCCACAAAAAGTTCTGAACATTTCTTAAGCATATTAAATAAAATTATAAATTTTATTTATAAAATGAACGCATAACTTGTCACCTGCAGTGACCTAAATACCAACTACCTCAATGAAGAGACCATAAACAATGTCTAAATTTCCTCACATATTTTAATTTCATGTCAACTGACAATTTCAAACAAGATTCCAAATGACAATTCTGCAACTGACAATATGATCATACACATTTCAGGCAGCATCTGCACTGACAGTTCAGTTCTTCTGTAATGTTACACCACAACAGTTTTTAGGAATGTATTCTGCTGGGATATGACACTGCACCAGTGGGTAACCAGATACCAGTGTTTCGAAGGTTGACACAGGCCCTAGAAAAATAAGCCTTGAAACGCTGGCATCTGGTTCATCCATGGACACAGCTTCATATGCATATATGCAACACTATTGGATAAACAGTTCCTCATGTTTCGAAGGATCAGAGCACCTTCACTGTAAGGGTCACGCAGCACCACTGTCAGAAGCTTAAAATCTTGGAACATTATTGTTCTATTCTGAACCAGCTATACATGGGCTGTCAGGTCATGATGCTCAACTATTACTACCAGAAAAACACAAAATCAATTTCCAATGATTACAACTACAAAGAACGCCAAACTAGAATGGTAACTGATGACACTACCACTGAACTGAAAATAAGTCCAAGTAAAGCAAACTGGGGATCCATACTCAAGAGTCCTTGATCCATACTCAACAGTCCTTACGTTAATACAATATGCAACACATTTTTGAACACCTTAAGAAAGAAAACAACACAAAACTAAAGAAAAATGGCTAAACAGAAAGCTCAAACATCTTGTAAGCACAAACAACTACATCTGAACAGCTGAAATAAAAACAATAAAGCAAAAAAATTCCCCATATGAGCTACTGCAAAACTGTAATTCAAGTTATAAAAAAACCAAATCTAGGCACTCTAACAAGCAAATATTAAAAGTTCTATGATAAAGTAAAAGCAGTATGGAAAATTGTTAAAATTGGAACAGAGGTAAATATTCTGATATTGAACATGGCTCATCAATAAAAATAAATTCTAGCATTATAAAAAATCCTCACATTATATCAAACGCCTTCAATAAGCAGTGAAACAACTGTACAGAGACTAAACGAAACAACCTGACAAATGAAGAGGCATTACGAAGTACCTTCAGAACCTTCCCAAATATGTTCCGCCTACACAAGTTACTAAAATCAGAAGCATCAATTACTCTCTGACATCAAGAAGTCATGTGGATATGATGGAATACTGATAAAACTACTAGAGCTTGCGCAGACTACATTAGCATCCTGAGCTGTCGCCGTCACGAGTCAAAGAATGACAGAATCTTCCCAGAACAACATCAAGCATTCAAAAGTTAAACCTCTACATAAAACACATAAAAAAGTTTGTGTACTGAACTACAGGACAATTTTGCTGCTGACAGTATTTCATGAAATCAATTAAACAACTAACCAATTTCTTAAATTCTGACAACATGCCTGCAGAAAAACAGCTCAGAATTAGAAAAGTCTACCAACAGGTAAAGTCCACTACACTTTCATACATCAGCCAACATTATTGAGTTACACTGTGACCTCGCCAATGCTTCCGACTATATGAATCAAGAAACGTTAACTATCAAAACAAAATCTTTATATAATTTTAGGCAGAGTGGGACAGTGGTCTGAATCATAACTTAATCACAGAAAAGAATGAGTGGATATCCACGACAACAGATACTACACATTTTGTTAACTCTGCATATTTGAATTCCACTATATCTTACACAGTTACCTTTGGTGAATTCCAACAGACAGTAAGAAGCATTCACCAGCCAAAGCAAAATTGTTACATTCACGGCAGGTGTACTGAAAAGTCTGTCATAGGGAATTCCTTAAGAAACTGTATGATTTCCCTCTGGTAGTGAATAAATATTACTGCCTTTCATTGAAGACCAGGGACATCCCAATTTTCTTGGCAAAGCACCACAACTATTATTGTGGGCTGGTCAGCACGTCAGATGTGCAAAAAACACGTATGTGATATACCTAACTACCTAAATTATGGCATAATTTTTTCACAATATATACATAATTTTAAAAAGTGGCCACTGGCCACATAAGACAACCTGACGGACCACAGTTTGGACACCCCTGCTGCAGACAATGTGCAAATTTTTGAAACAAACACAGTACAAGGCTCAAACCTGGCCCCCACATGCCAAATGCTAACCCCACTGGTCAGCAGAAAGATGTGCAGTATGCAGGAACCAAGTTATATGATGCACTTGCATGGAACATTCAAATTTCAAACCATGATAAAGAGGTATTGACGCCAGTCTCCCAGCTCACTTGCAGAACCTTCTCCAACTAAAAGCTCTTATGTTGTGTGCACATTATTATGCAGTTTCTGACACATACCTTGCTATATTTTTGTTTAAATACGTAATATGATTTTCTTACAATATGACTACAAACAGCAGTATGAAACACATATTTCATATCTATATTGTACCATATTGCAACACATACTATGCCATGTTCCACAACCTTGAACTGCAAAGCATCTACAAAATGTAAATGGATTCTAATTTTAATTTCTCACTGAATGTGCAATTTGCTAGGTGTTGTATGTAGTCTGCTTCTACTGTGTGAATTTATGAAGTCATTACATGCATAAATATGATGCAGTAATCAATGGCTTAGGCTTCCACAAGAGCTTCATTACTTACTTTCACAACAGCCACACACATTAATGCTTTCAACCCTTCAACCCCAACAGGTTACAGCTGACCTTCCTTGCAACATGACATTTATCACACATCTCAAGTATGCATGTGATGATATTATGAATATGCTGACAGTTATATTAAAATGTTAAATTGTGGTCCCTCTAATCCTTAAACAATAGCCTTTGGAGCTCAGAGTTAATGTACGATATTACTCAGTTCTACATATCAATGGAATAACTGGGTCCTGTATTCTAGGCTCACAATGAAAGATAAAATCCTGGTGCCAAAAATTCAGATAACAAGAAACTGTTATCTTTACAGTCACTTCTGTCAGAACCCCAGACATAATATAAACAACAGAATTTTCTATACTACATTTCAGTCACTGAATTCATAATGTACGTTACACAAACCTTTCACCAGCTTCAACTAACTTTGTTTTTATGGTCAACAGATACATTACGCTACACTCGCTCACTTCACACACCAGTCCACCCAACTTTGTGCTTCCAAAAATTCCACAAACACATGACTTCTCTTTCAAACACAGCACTCGCAATATTTCAATGGAACGATTCTGAAGACAAAATTACAATACATGTCATTCAAGCAACATTCCGTGCTACTGTGTTTCCTTTACTTCTACAAACGTTCAACCCCGCAATTATTTCAATACAGGTCCGTATGTCGAAATCGAACAGCCTTGACAAAAGAATTTTTAAATGTGAAACTACACAACATAACAAAGATTTCAAGTTTACAGGAACAACAAATTTGCTTACACGTATTAAGGTCGAAAACGTTACTATTAAAAACATACTGGTAGATACGGATATAGTTCACTATATTCAGGAGTGTGTCATTCACTTAAGAAACTAATTCAAAACAACCAATGTACCCCGATGAAACGAAATGTCTTACAATGGGTGCGGCTGCAATTTTGATTTCTTACCTTGTCCGTTGGTATGTTTCTGGAACTCATGGTTATCAAACAGAAGATATTTACAGTACAAGGGCAGAAGTGGATGGCGAATTATCCAGCAAAATTATTCTTTTGTAGCACCACGCAGATGGTGACAGCACACAGAACTGAGCAATGATTTAACATTATACACTAAAACTTCATGTTCCACAATTATGACGTACACTTAAAGGATACATTGCAAAGTATAACTCATCATGTTACCTATCCATAGCGTTCACGTCACTAAAAGTGGCATTTTTCGTAAATACAAAGCAACATTTACATACACCTCCGACATACAATGCACTCACTGACAACCAGCACGCAAAATGGCGAGCCCTTCCGTCTCCTATTGTTCCTGTGTTGCATTTTGGGTAATGCACTTGTGCCTTCTAAATTAAGTTCTGAATGTTTAACATATGCATGGCCAATATTACAACCGAAAATATTCTATGGACTGTTCTGTAAGGTCATTTCAATTTCACAGCTGCCAATCTAGTACACAGGCAATAGAAGCTGGGCAACGCCGGAATTTTCCCTATGAGTAGGCAATGTGCGGCGCCCTGTCATGACGTCACTCCGCATGGAGGAGAGCAGCGCAATGATGGCCGCATGTAACCATGGTAACCTATCACGGTTTCCCGTGGGGAAGACGACACCTTTCCAATTCACAATTTTTCTACCCTTTCAAAACCCATTACATAGACTATTGCAACCATACTACTGCAAACGAAATTATTACGTTTAGGGTGAAATAAGGGTATGTGAACTAGTTTAACCCGTGTAACTTCGAGGACTGCAGCCGTGGGCCGTCATGGCTCGACGTGGGATGTGTCCTACGTTAGTGGTTCCCGACGTTACTAAGGAATGTGGGCGTTCGTGGTTCCTGAACTTAATGACCTTGAACGCTTGACGATGGAGGAATCATTCATTCAAAACATCAGCAACCACGAGCCAACCGACTCAGCGTCACATCCGGACACCGAAATGCTCGGTTACACCCGCTGTGGAAACTTAAAAACGCGAACAGTGGAATTTCACCCACGTCCATCACAAGATGAATCTTCCTG
Source organism: Coptotermes formosanus (assembly GCA_013340265.1). Taxonomy (NCBI): domain Eukaryota; kingdom Metazoa; phylum Arthropoda; class Insecta; order Blattodea; family Rhinotermitidae; genus Coptotermes; species Coptotermes formosanus. The sequence continues at coordinate 1,082,341 of BLKM01002051.1, forward strand.
GGCAACATCGAAGTTGTCTTTAAAAAACATAAAGTTGTTATCTAATGAATCCAAAGTGCGCTTACCAAACATACTCCGAATTTTGAAATGCTTTATCAATTGAACTTTGTTGTCCCTGTACTAGATTCTGCACAGGCATGGCAAAAGAACATTGCGCACTTTTCTTCGAAACAGCGAAAAAATTGCGCACTTTTCTTCGAAACAGCGAAAAATTTAATCAGCTAGAGGTAATGCATAACAGTATGTAACAATACACTGAATACTGTACTGTATATCTGGTATCTGAATTCTGGAACTTATGTTTCAGCTATACAGACCTCCTAACATTTCTGAGATATAGCATGCCACTGCCTGTTTTATCCAAAAAATCATATAAATCTTTCACAATTCTGGCCAACTTCCCTGGCAAATGCAAATATGCAAAGCTAACTAATTTTAAAATGTCATGCATATCTGCTCTTTATGTCGACTGTATGTCAGTATTTAGCCATTCATTGACCTAAGAAGACAAGAAAACAAAATCCCAGCTGCAAGGCTTCTTACATGTAAAAAAAAAAAAAAAACTCTAATTAGCATGTACAGTCTCCCAATGCAAGCAAACAATAACAGGCCCATGCACAATTCACTTTCAAACAGTATATATTCCTGGATGACACGTGACTTTCCACTTCCCAACATATTTCTATTGACACCAGAATTCTGTTTACATAATTAGGCCCCAGGCAAGTTACAAAAAGCTCTCATGTTTGGGAATTTTGAGCAATTGAACATTTAGCCAACGCGAACAATTACAGCCTTGTTATCTCATATTATAAGAATATTAATAATTTTAATACTATGTCTGACCAGCTGAAGCTGACAGCCCTCAATATAAATGTAAAATTGAGATCTCATTACTTTAACTTACATACATATAGGATTACATGTTTCTTGACACCTAGGACTTGTTTTACACCTTAGATGCATCCCTGAAAAATGACATAAATCATATATGACACTCCCATAAAAATAAGGGGTCAGTGTAAGAGAAAGCGGCTAACCAAATAACACTAAACCAAAATATGAGGGTGTAAATTAAGAAGTGGTAAGGGGCATTAAAGCAAAAAGGCATAGAACAAGGCCTACACGTATACATACGTAGTAATTATCACACTGGTCTGATGAAAGCGTTAACGAGAATCAAGCCAAAACATGCAGCTGCCACACACACATAACAACAAACTAATCTGATCAGTAACAGTTATGTTTGACAGCCCATACTACCTAATTGTGTGCATAAAGCACAACAGAAGATCCCACATTAAGACAGCACATGACTTCCTGTGTTATGCTGGCCCATACATTGCACCTTACATAACAGCACAAAGTACATTATGATGACAAAGGAAGACTTGACTTCGGCGAAGACTTTGAGATTTCATATTGTGTTACAATGATATAACATTGCTTTCAGTTAGCATAACACAAATGTGTCCTTTTATTGCAATAAAAAAATATAAAATAGAAGAACTATGAAGAATACAGATCATAGACTTAGAAGCAATGAAGTGCTATGCCACAATCTGCATCTTTAGGCTTAACTTTGAAATTTCTTTCTGCAAGTTCTCATATAGAATTAAGGTACACAGTTTGCTACATCATCAACTTGAAGTCTTGTGAACAAAATAAAATTAATGTAAAACAAAGCATTCATATAAACTGTAGCATTTTTTGTAAAAATAAAATCCTTTACAGCACAGAACAAACAAAGTGTGGCATAGCACTTCCTCACTCCAAGTCCTTCAGATGTTTAAATACACAATGATTTTATAAATGAATTACATAGCCACACTTTGATTTTACTAGTACTATCAATAAACTCTATTAAATATGTATTTATTATTTGGTTCTGTTAATCACACAAACACTAGAGCATGTCAGTCATAAGCACTATTATGCTTGAAGCTCATAAAGCACCAATATATCTTTGATATCACAGGAATGCTATACAGACCAGGGCCATACAAACAGTTGGAGACTTCAGTCTTTTTGTTTGAATCTTGTAAAATACAACCAGTATCACAAACATAGTTTAAATGAGTTCACAAAAAATCCAAGTCTTCTGTGATGCAGTCTATGTTGCTGGATGAGTGACTCCAGAAGTTCTAAATTATCACAGTGCCTCAACTTCACGGGTCAAGCATTTGTCTTGGAGTGCCCGATCCTTGAAGGTGAAGGCACTACAATCCTTTCAAATATCAGGAATCACACATCCAACAACGCAGCATCACATCCTATATTGCCTGAATCCTTGGCAACACTGCTGTGAGAAACTCAGATCTCAAATTTAATGAAGTTCCATACAATTATGACACATAAAAACTCGTGCATAATTTGACATTCCACACAAACCTTACTCAACAGACCATGGACAAAAGTGTAATTTAACTCAACCCACACTGGTATTTTCACATCCTTACTACGCATTTCTTAAATATAACACTTCCTTCAGCTATGTTAAGTAACAAAAATTACTACTGTTAAGTAATGTATTTCATCAGTACTGTTAATATAAATATGCATTTGAATAAATATTTTAACTTATGACACTTTAGCTAACGGATTGGTCACATCATGTGTAGGAAGTACTTTCTAACACATATGAGTGAAAGAAAGATACCATGAATGATAGAAGTAACATGAATGTGAGGAAGAAGATGTAAGCAGCTACTACGTCTTACAGAAATGAGAGGATACTGGAAATTGGAAATGGAAGCAATAGATCATACTCTGTGGAGAACCCACTTAGGAAGACAGACTATGGAATGAATGAATGAATGAATGAATGAATGAATGAATGAATGAATGAATGAATGAATGACATTTAAATATATCTGAATAAATATTTTAACTTATGACACTTAAAGATATCTGCCAACTTGATGATGTACTCCATGGTGGGTTCTCACTGACACGTCACACTTATATCTACATCACAAGAAAATTATCACACAATAAATAAGTCTTTAATGAACTTATAAAACTCAAGTATTTCTCACAGTATTAAGTATGTTTGGGAATGAATGCTTGTTTATCAATATGATTCATGTAATTTCACAGTGAAAAAATATTAAACATTAAATGTTACATAAAACCAATTCTTTTTAAATAAATGACAAGACAGACACATACCCAAAAGCTGTGTTAGACAACCTGATGTCACTGTGCACATACAAAACTAATGACGACAAACACTATTATGCTAACATGTTCTACTGGAATATGGTTATAGCAACTGCATTGACATAACCAACAATATACAACAGGATAAGACCCTTGAAGTTAATTATCTAAAAATGCATTGTATGTACGATCACTATTTCTGCAATACTGTCTTCAGGCTTGTCATATTGCACACTGAAGTAACACACTCAGAACCTATTCTGTTACAGTCGACTACACTGCGTTCACAGGATCATTATGAACTATCCAGTATCTGATTCCACATGCATATCATCTTGCCCTTCACTATGACAGGCCATTACCTGCAACAAGTTTCAACTCATTTTCGTTGATCATGCAACAGAAACTGTGAATCAGGAACTCTAGTGCGAAGCCAGAACAGTGGTACTGCCTGTCAGCATAAAACTTATTACTGGTATGTCCTAAATGTTCAACTTTTAACAGTGGAATACACAGAGGAAAAGTAATGTCCTACTGTGTACTCTCAAGAACATGTCTGCAAGAAATGCAATTTTCCCCCAGCAGTTCAAAGAAAATATAAAGAGTCACAAAATGTATGTACATGAGAGTACTGAAATCACCTTTTTATATATTCCTTCTTCAAAATGTCCATTTGCATATTATAAAGTTACAAAATCACACTTGTGGGCAACTGTGGACTATGGTAGCCATACCTTTGTAAAAAGTTTGCTAAGTGCTAACTGTGTTTTAATTAACAAACTACCTTATATTTTATATGGTGATTAATCAACTGGCAAAGATATTCCCTCATAACCGATGTGTAATTAATTCTTAACCAAATTTACCGAATGTCACAGAATTGTGTGTATGAATAGACACACTGTTCTAATATGTCGCAGAAAGCATTTTAAAATAATATTATGGTTCCCTCTAAATAAAAGTTAAAGTGAACATTCAGTACATTTCTGTGAAATGAAACTCTAAATGCAGTGCAGTAATGACGTTCAGGGTTTTGACCTCTCGTGACTGGTTCCAACGATATGGATGTGACCACAAGCCTGGTGAGTTGGCTTCCCCCACTCTCCTGTATTGTACAGTGCACTCTCAGCTCAGTCAAGCTCCATCTTCCATTAAGTAGCTTTTGTGCTCCACAGCTTTGGTGTAAGAGTATTGTTTTCTGTTATTAACATAAACATTCATACCCTTTAAGCTCTCTGACGCGATTTTATAGTTTTATTCCTGATATTTTGTAAGTTCTTTGAACTAAACAGGCATTTTACACTGAAAATGGATTTTGATATGCTTGATGGTTTCATCGGTCCCAATTAGTCATGAACCTTGAGATTCTGCTGTAGCTGATCTAAATGTTTAAATTCTGTAGAAGGCCTATCTACAAAAGTTCCAGCAATTAAAATATGACACGTATCTCACAGCAACTCAAGATCCAAATGATCTTCCAAATTCCACACTTCCACGGATATTTCTTCACATCAGACATATTTCACATAGAAGTATCACAATTACAAGAACAAAAATTACAATTCTAACCAAACCTAACCAAACCAAAATGTAGCCTTTAAGATATTTTATACACACCAGAGTATGAACTACAGACCTTATAGTTTTCTAGTTATCTCTGTGTTTCAATTTTAATCAATAAGTAAACTTGGTTTGTACTTTCAAAGCCTCCTTCACTTTCACTTTTGTATATATTCACATACATAAATAAAAAACAGCTCACTCACACCTCAAGAGTAACTTGATTATTGGAACCGCTATTCAAGATCATTTTGTGGTGCAGGCTCTGATAAAACTTTAATTTCATCCCTCTGTCTTATGACGCAATGAGGGTGATTACCCTCTTGCACAACAGAATCATTGTCTGAACCAGATGACTCTGTTAAAGCCAAATCATCCCACTCTTCTCCTTCATATTCTAAATCTTCTGTAACTGGTTCCACACGGTCCAAACGAAGAAATGATGAGATGTGGTTACCTAATAATACTCCTTCTCTGGAACACAAAAATGTTACACAAAATAATGTATCACTTAGTCTTGGTTAATGACTTCCACTAACCGTAAAATTATTACGCAATAATGGTGAGCAGTTAACTCACTAGCATTCAAGTCCTGTGGGACTTTACTGGGCACTACTGCATTACTGGGCGAGTAGTTCCTGATGTCTTGGAAAACTGCAGTGCCTTCAAGACATCGGGGCAAGCAATCATTCTTCTTGAATTGCTCAGTTCATAGGTCAGGGTTCATAATTTATTCTCTTTTAAGTGATCCATCAAGGTTACACACCAAAGGATACATAAATTGTCCAGAAAATATAATAAACTCAACAATAATATTTACAACACACATACACACAGTATACATCATCAGTTGCAAAATACAACATTCTCTTACAGAAATCAAGTAAAATCATTTAAATTTAAAAAATGTATCGATATTACATAATTCTATTTAGTACAGCAACAGTGCAAATAAATTTCGCCAGATCTATGTTGCAGAATAATTAAAATACTCCTCCAATCTATAAAACAAATTAGACCAAAGAAAATTATTTAAATGAGTTTTGAATGTTTTCCTATTGTCAGAAGCATTCTTTATGAAAGATGGTAACTTAGTATATACCGTAATACCCATACTAATAATGCCTCTTTGATATAGTGTTAATTTAGATGTTGGCTGATAAAAATTGGATACTTGTCTAGTGAAACCTGTATGCATCTCTGAGACTAATAAATTCATCACAATTCAAAATAACAAAACACAAAACAGAGTGTATATGTTGCGGTGTGAAGGGAAGAACATTCAGACCTTTAAACACTTCACCACATTAGTCATGATTCCCTAAGCCTGTAGTTGTTCTTAAACCTTTTGTGCAGAATAAAAGTTTTGCTACTATATCTACAATTCTCCCAAAAGATGATACCATATTTCAATATAGAATGGAAGTAAGCAAAACAGATCATGATGAGGGTATCCTGTGCCAAAATATATTTCAATGTTTTAATAGTATAAAATGCTGTTTAATTTTGATAATGTTAGGTAAATATGTGTTTTCCAATTTAACCCTTTAAAGACGAAGCGTATCTGTTTTATATAAGGACTCAGTGCGTACCGCGCTGTAAACACTCTCCACCTCGCTTATAAAAACCAATCTCTTAATGTTTTATAAGGTAAAAGTTGCTGTTCGTTCTGAGATCCGTACAAAACAAATAAACGCAATGTGGGCACCACGTAGAATTTTTTAATGTTAAACTTGGTGGTATATAAAGTTCCTGCTAGGCTTTAAAAGGTTAATGTATAATCTAATGTCAAACCTAAAAATTTGGTGTTGTTTGTTGTACTCACTGTTTCAGAACCGTGGTTAATTGATATATCCAAATTATTTGAATTACCCACGTTAAACTGAATAAATTTTTTTTTTCACAGTTTAATGCCAATTGATTAATTGGCAATTATTATTATTAATTTATCAAGTATGATATTAATTGTATTCTGGAAATTCATACTATTTGTGTTCGTTATAATGACACTAGTGTCATCAGCATAGAGTACTGGTATGGAGATACTATTCAAAACCCTAGGCAAATCATTAATGTATAAAAGAAACAATAAAGGCCCAAGGATTGATCCTTGGGGTGCCCCCTGTGTGATCCTTCCCCATTTGGAATGAACTACATTATCATTAAAGTTCCTACCAATTTGCACTCTTTGGTATCTATGTTCTAAGTAAGATCTAATCAGGTCACAAAAGGAACCTGTAATACCATAAAATACTACTAATTATCGAAACCTTTTTTTAAATCACAGAAAATCGCTCCTGTGAATTTTTTGTCGTTTAAACTATCTAATATTTCTTTTAATAGCTTATAAGTAGCTTTTTCTGTAGAAGAATTCTCCTTGAAACCAAACTGTTCAACACTCAGGATATTATTCTCTGTTACATGTTTATATAACCTAATATAAATTATTTTTTCCAGGATTTTAGAAAATGAGGTAAGCAAGGATATAGGTCTATAATTGGATATCTCTTGTTTGTCCTCCTTTATATAAACAGGAATAACTAGGGAATACTTGAAATGTGTTGGAAACGTTCCAGATGATAGAGCCTGATCAAAAATGTGTGTTAATGGAGAACTAATTTTATGGACGCTTTTCTTAAGAATCTTAGCAGAGGTTTCACCAAATCCATAATAAGAATTGGAAACTTTTAAGGATTTCATAATTTTTTCTATTTCTGTCCTTGTTATTTTATTAGTTTTGATTTTAGGAACGGAGTTCTTGCAAGTTGAATATAAATACTTCATATAAATATTAATATCATTGTGTGATTTATTATTATTTAAAGTATTAATTCTACCTACTGTAAAGAGAAAATACTTATTAAAATTTTGACCTTGTTGAGAAAGGCACCACAGTCCTTCAAAGGGCTGGCAACTGCTCACCAATCACACAGCATCACATCCCACAAGGCTTCACTCTTAAGCAATACTACTGGGAGAACCTTAAATCTTGCAGACACATGGTCTCTTTATAGTTACTAACTTCTGAACTTTGTCCATCATGTGACATTTGAAACCAAACATGTCTCGGAAAATGGATCACAAGACACTTGTTGAGTTAGGTCCATAAGAAAGTGACATTAATCAGTTCTTTATAACAGACCCAACTGAGAAGGTGCCACCCATGATGGATAACAGACGCAGCTTCCAAAATGTTAATGCTGTAGAAAATACAAAGTCCAGACCCCAGTAAACCTAACCACAACCGAGGTCTGTCACAACTCACTCAAAATTATGACCAATTCTATGCACATAACTAAATACCACTGACCTGTATGCCACTGGTTTAGTAGTAACAGGTGTTGAGTTGCCTGATGTAAGCACAAAGAAGAGGCCCTGTGACCCCAATGCTTGGACTCCAACGATGTTACTAAGTGACAAAACCCGTGTGTTTGTTTCTGGTACTCGGCAGCACAGCCGGTCATACCAATTGCTCCTAGTTAAGGTCACCTGGTCCTGATATCGATCCAACACACAATCCTTACAAAGAATTAAAATACATCACTTAGTAAATGATGAGGATTTGTTGAATAGAAACTGAACATCCAGCAACAAAAGAGAATAAAGCAATTTCACTTGTAAGCAATGATGTTTTAACAGAGTGACTTAGGATGAATTTCTATTGCCAGATAATAAAGCAAGACAACAAATAAGTTTTAAAAACATATACTGCATTTTACACACTTTTCAATGGCTGACACAGGCTCTTTTCCCACAGGTAAAGCTGCAGGGGCATTACAATATTCATGCACCCCCAACTAATGCTCATGTTACAAATGAGTGGAGCTACACTTCTGCTCCCACTATATGCTTTCATGGCATCAACAAGGCCTACTTTTGCCTTTTTATAACAAACTAATGAACAGTTATTTTCCCTTACACTTCAGTATCAACCTCCAAAAAATTTTGATTGCCCACTTTCTGGCTTGTCTAAACAAAGTTATCCATTTTAGGTTTACCGTAAGTAAATTTTATCCACCATGTTATCTGATGGGATAGATCAGCTGTCATTGGCCTCAGTTTAAATTGCAGGCCATTCAATGTGGAATCTGTGGTGAACAAAGTGGCAGTGGGACAGATTTTGATCCCAGTAGTTTGATTTTCTCCTCTCGGTATCATTCCACCAAGGTTCCATACTCATTCATTCATTCATTCATTCATTCATTCATTCATTCATTCATTCATTTATTCATTCATTCACTCACTCATTCATTCAATTAACACTGTAATGACTTCTCATTTAATGTTTATGTCCTAAGATCCTTACCTATTGAACATCCTTCATACATTACAAATTGTATCTGGTAGTCATCCTCTGGCTGCAACATCATTAAGGCATGATAAATAAACCCTGAGCTACAGAGTACATGATGGTATGCATTCTGTAAAGTACATACTGTTTACTTCACTGTGCACTGGCTGTGCTGATTCTATTTCTCTGCCAAAAGTAAAGTGAAGTAAGATGGCCCTGCCATGCCACGAGACATATGCAGGAGTATACGTATAGTTCTTCTCATTCTTAACCTCAGCACTAGATGGGGGTGGTCAGCCTCATGCCCCAGACACTTTACACCTGGGCAAAGTGCCCCAGTACCTAACAAACTGGAGGCCGGATGGGCCACAAAGCCAGCCTGGACACTCTGGTGATGACAGAAGTCTCTTACCCTGCCAGGAATTGGGCCGCAGTTCCTCAGTTTTACAGCCTATAGCCCACTCACTATACAGACTCGCTATTTTGGCCGATTCAATATTAAATACTGTTAAACAAATAAATTATAAAAAGTTAAATTTTAAATACATAATTCAGTAATGCGGACAACCCTGTGCACGTCAAGAAGGCATACAGTGGGAACATAGGTACAGCTCTGCTCATTCTTGATCTCAGCACCAGATGGAGGGAAGTGGTAAGCCTGATGCCTCAGCCACTTTACCCCCTCAGGAAGCTCACTGAGCAGCAGAAAGAATAATTAGACAGCATGTACACATATAAGAATACTGTCAGCTCTGATAATCGAAAGACCTGGAAAATTTGCATCTGGAGAGTCATTAAAACATGGCCGATAGATGTAAGAAACTCACCTCCCAGTCATCCATCCAAACCAATCCCAGAATAAGGCACATAAATATAGACAACGCTTTTGTTATCATGGAATCTGGAAGAGAAAATCAGGAAGTATTAACCATCTTAGTACACAAAAAATAAACAGAAAATATTTCAGAGCTGAATTAAAACCCTGAATAAAGGATATATCAAAACTACTCGCACAATTATTTTAAGAATTTGAGGGGAATAAAGTCACCATCATTTCAATCTATAAAATTCTCCATTCTTTTACTGCAGTATATTTTTATCACTGATAAGCATGAATGGAAGTCATGCATACAGCACACTTCATTATGGTTACAGTGCCTCATTCAAGTTTAAGGGATGTTCAATAAGGGACACTGCCTAGGTCATGAAAGTTAAATGAGACGCCATTATGACCGTAAGTGTAGCTTGTTTATGCTAATGAAGTATAATTTCTCAACATAATCCATGAGCACATTGATGCAAGTCAATCAATTAGTCAGGCAGCTAGTCAGTCAGTCAGTCAGTCAGTCATCTGGATACACAAATTTGTGAGATAAACACAACACTAAATATCACTACTTAACACACTGGTGGCCAGATGTGATGCTCTGGCTGACTCCGCCTGGGTACCCCACCTACAAGCATGTTCAGCGTGAAATTACATCGTTACTTCCACTAACACTCAAAAATGAGGGAGACAGGAAGACAGAACACATGCCTAACACATTTACAGAACTTATATGCAAAGCCTCACTACTACACAGTTCTCAAATGCACTAAGGGATGGCAACAGCAATCTAGGAAAACTCACACGTAAAAGCCTCAACTGACATAGAAGATCAACTAAAGATGGCTATTGAACTACACTCAACTAATGATGATATGTAAACCACCTCCAATATTATATACTGTCTATTTATTACAATATGTTACTTATACAGGTCCAACATGTTTCAATGAACAAGTCATCATCATCAGGGACATCCTCTCACTGCAGTATAAACAACATCTTAACGTGCTATCATACGTTAAATTCTTGATTACACCGCTATTGCCACCACGGGCATAATTACTTAAAAAACTGTTGTGAGGGTCTTTTAAAGACCCTCACAACATATATCATATATATATAAATATATAACTCCAATTCTTCACTAGACCACTGTTATCACACACAACTTTTACCCATATCCTAGCAACATTACCACAATGGAACACAACCCATTTACATGGGATATTCTGATGAGTATGTCTGCACACATCCCCTTGCACCATCAAGACATGCCATGAGCAATCTGGTAACTGAACAGCCTTAAATCCAATAAACATTATCTGTGTTTCTTAGAACCTTTACAGTTAGCAACATCTCACTTAAAATGTGGTCTGAATCCCTTCATCGTAAGTCTTGGTGCTTCGCTGTTTTAGTAACGACCAGAAAGAAACAGGATGGAAAGATGTGGATTGGATTAATGTGGCTGAGGAAGGGGCAGCTGGTGGGTAATAAACCTTCAAGTTTAATGAACTGTGAAAAATTTCTTGACTAAATGAGGAGCTATGAGATCATCATGAAGCACTGCACACTTGGCAGCCAGCCAGTTTGTTACCTTCAGTACAAACAATGCCAAAACCCAAACAACAATCACCTAGGCTGTCAAAATTTTAATTTTATAATTACTAGGATCAGTGGCTAACACTTAATACATTTCATACTTATGATACTGGTGGATACTAAAGGGCACATCTGTAAACAAGACACGTTTATATTACACATTTCATTGAGTCTGTGTGTATGGGTGTCTCAGTCAGTATAGCTGCTGGACAAACAGAGCACTGGGGTTAAATTCCTGGTGGTGGCAGAGTTTCTCTTTGCAGTCATGTCCAGACAGCTCTGTGGCCCACTCTCTGTCTGGTGTTAGAGCAGATTGGGCATGAACATGAGCACTCACCTCCATCTAATGCTAAAGGTTAGAACGGAATGGAGCTAACCTTCATTCCTCCAAGTGTCCTCATTGCACGATGTTTAATCATATAAACACAGGGACAGCTTTACCTCTACTTTTACACCTTAGTACAACATAAATGACACTGAAAAATTACCTGCAATGCAGACAGCAACTCCCAGTCCAACTATAACAAGACCTGAAAAATGTACAAGTTCAACACTAGTTTCTTGTACGGTTAGAATTTTTACACGAGTGTAAATCTAAAATCCAAAATTCTCCAGGCTTTCACAAAAGGTTAGAAATTGGCCAACAAAATGTACACCATATTTGCAATGTCAAATTTAGATAGATGGGTGCATGCATGCGTATGCGCACTTGTATGTGCATGCATACCTTCAGATGTGTGTGCATGCATGCATGCGCGCGCGCGCGCATGTGTACGTATGTACATACATATGTTATGTAATGTCATGCAAACCTAAAATATTAACACTAAGAAACAAATATAACACACTGATAAACACAATTTCACAGTAATACACACAAAACCGTACTGTATTATTCAAGACACACAAAACACTGTACAGATATGAGTATGGCATAAAGAAATAAATATATCAAGCAATGATAAAATCATGTAATAAATATATCAAGCAATGATAAAGTCATGTAATAAATACATCAAGCACAAATTTATGTATGACATGAATATAAAAGTATTAATTCAACAAAAGCTAAGGGACTTAAACACAACTTTCACTTAAAATTCAAAATGCATTAGTGTATTTCAATAAATATAACACAACCCCCTTCACAACATTCAATTCTCAGAAGAAGACCTATACAGAACACATTCAACTTCGTGTCAGGTACAAGATGAACCCCCATTCTTCAGATAATGAATTAGGAAAAAACTCTTGTCTTATATTTGGATAAATTTGGTAATTGTGTAACAATGGTTTCACATAATAAACATGAAAAAGTGTCTTTAAACTGAGGATATAAACACACTGGCACAGCAGTAACACGCAGAACTTGAATCTAAAAGGATCTCAGCTTTAAACCAAACCAAAAATCACATTATCTGAAGGCATGCTCTTGCTGGATATTACACATCATTCTACAATTTCTGGTGAATCTTATGTTTACATAATAAAATACACACATAAACTCATCAGTTTGGAACAGTGACTAAAACTGGACAAGGTCACTCTATTCCTCACTGACAATGCTCCTGGTAACCAATGAAGAAAACCGCATGTACCATCATCCTGTCAACATATAGAAATTAACTGTCTGATATTTTTATCTGCTCTTTTTCTTCCCCACTGTCAGTTCAGAAAGCTGTTCCCTTTACCTTCCTTTAAATATAAGGCTGTACCCAAATGCCTGGTGACAATGAACGTGCCTAAACAATTCATGGTGATAAGTTCCATTCACAATTTGTATGAATTAGGGGTTATATCCTTCAGCAAACCTGCTGAACTTTTGCATGTGAGTTAGCTGGACACTACATTTGTGTGTACTTCCACGGGAAGTATCTTCACATGTACGTTTCAGTCCATGCTTTGTACGAACACGAAATTTAACCGATACTTGTTAAGACACTTATGGGTATTACTAATTAATTACACCCGATTTCCTAAACACTAACTTTGGAGTGTATTGTCACAACAGGAAAGGGTAAGCACTGTCAGCAAACACTTCTGCACAAGCTGTAGTATTTATTCGTTTAAATTTGCAAATATCCTTACGTAAAATATATCCTAACTTTCAAAGTATTGCCTGTTACAGAAAGCCCCCTCACTCCCCTTGAACACCCCCGACACTCATATTAATATGCTAGGTCATGATCGTGTCCATAAACTAATTCAAACTTACCAACGAGAATACCCCATGACATTACTCCAGGACCTTTAGATATATGCATTTTTTCCTCGTTCTTAAACTTCAGCATGGGACCTGCCATAACTAGTTCACACAAACGTGCCAATTGAGCCTTTTTACTGATTCTAACCTAGTCCCAATTTGCCACAAATGCTGATAATCGTTTTTTCGCTATCATCCACGCCAAAACCCCGGAGACCTGGTCTTATGTCATTCGTCCTTACAAGGTGATTATATTTACCGATGATCTCAGCAGACTCTCCTACCGTGCAAATATTACGCGTATGTTAAAAGCATGACTACACTGCAGTAGTAACAATGATAGTCTGTCGATGTTTTAATGCTACATATGTCGACATCAAGAAGGATTGATAACAATTCGTATAATTCACATAACACCATACTTCAAAATTTGTTGTACTTTCAAAAACACAAATTTCACTAGCGCCCTCTCGAAATCTTCGAACGAACGAGCAATCACACCCGATTCGAACATCGTACTACTATTCAGAGAACACACGACGTACCCATTTGTAATATTTTCACGGAACACATCGTTGAACATTCACAAAGACTACCGTTCCGTCAAAAGTAGTATCCGTGATACGAAAATGTGGGACATTTGTATCTACGGACGGGTACTATGTGACCATAACTTTTGTTATTCGTGCCAATGGGACTGTAGCACACGAGAGCTGGCGGTGTGTTTTTGTTACTGTGTAACAAAAATCAGACTGTAAGTGTTCAGTTGTGCGTGTACGTCAAGCTGTAGGTACCTGCGGACATTATTTGATTCATTACGCAAGAAGTTGTCTTTATTAGCGTAAATATAAAGCCGTTTTATTCGGGAATATCTTTAATACAACGAAGTAAACACTCAGTTGAATGAAGGAAAGACAAATGTGTGACTGTTTTGTTGATTTTTCAGTCTCGGCTAGTAGCACTCGACATAGTGACTTATAATCATGTAAAACTTACACAGGTTCACGTATTGCATGTACACAAGGCACATACACAGGTATCAGCAACTTTTGCAAGTTCAGCATATTTGTCCACTTCCTGTTCTTTACATTGAAGACACTGAGTCTGGTACTCAGCGAATGACTTCACAAGTGAGGAACAGTGGCGGCTTTGCCTTCCAAGGGCAGTTTCATGTTACATCCTTTTTTTTTTGTCAGTCTTATTGTTTATTTGCCTGTTTTGCTGCTTTTTACTTGGCTGGTTTGTTTCTTTTCTGACTCATTTTTGAATCAATCTGAGGTAAGTATGCTGCTTTTAGCATCACATCTTGTTCCTGAGGTTAATTATGCTGCCTGCCATCAAGCTGTGGTAATATTTTCTTCAAGATTTCTTGCATGTGACAGTCACTGCTTGTTCAAGGCGTATGAGTGTCACGTACTTCATCTCTACCAGTTTTGATCCCAGCCATTTGAGGAATGTTCATCACATGAAAAAACAGGAAGTCCAGAGCATAGAAGTACTTGTATTCCTCAGGCCTATCCTCAGCAAAAAACCCAATTTTCTGCCAACTTGATTCTGCATACCTTAATGACTGCTGGATTCTCATCCATGATGAGCAAGTTTTGGAGTATGCCACTTTGTACAGCTTCAGGAAATTTCTGCCCAAAGGTGGTAATTTATAAGCTGTGTGTGGTGGAGTGCACATTATCATAATCATCCTTATGACTGCTGTGTCTGTCTAGGATCAGAACAAAACTGCCTGGTGATGTGTGAACACGCCCACAGATTCTCTCCACCACACAAGGAAAATCACGTTGTTCATTTATCGATTTTCTTGAACAACAGTTTCAGCCTCAGCATGTCCATTTAACATGAGTCTGTGGTTAAATTCTGCTCTTAGAAAAACAAAGGTGCAGAGTAAATTGTACCGTGTCATTCATGCAAAACAGTGCCATGTTGTGGGTCCTCTTGCTTTAAGTTTGCTGCCACTTTGCTGTACTCTCAGTGTGTGATACTTCCATTTCATGTGTGCTGAATACATGTGAAACAAGGCTGAATCCTACAGCTGTCATGAAAGCTGTGGCTTCTGCAGGGTGCCTGCCCATGAACTGATAATGAAAATGTTTGTCATCAAACTTATCATTATCAAACCTACAAGGATTATGCATAATCAAATTAAATGTATTTGTTGAGTCCCAAGTATATTTCTGTGGATGTGACTGTTAACATGCAGTTTTTACCACTACATATTCTCTATATTTATATACTGTTGTCAATCACTTATCTTATAGTATTGTGTTCCATATATAAAAGGCTCTGTTCTAATCAAAATTATTCTATATAATAAGGTATTTCTATTTACAGTGCTAGTTTGTCCTGCTCCTCTTCATAACTCTGCAGTTTTCTCCACTTGCTTTTGCCATTTACATTTCATTTCGTATGAAAAGTTTTCAATTCTAGAATCTTGGTATAACGAGTTTTCTTACATGCTGTTTGATTCTGCATATCTTCAGCCAAGTCATGTGCCAGTTTCAAGACCCTCCCCTGACATAGGGATGAAACAGCTGTTTAGTTCCTTAACATGACTTCCTCCCTCCTTATGTTCTGAGGATGTACAGTTACTCTGACGTACATTAACAGATCATGTAAACTGTCTGGAGCTACTGGCATAATGGCTGCCCAGGGATGCTGGATTATTAGTAAACTGTCCTTAAATCATTTTATGTATTTTATGCTTCTTGAGGTTATTTTATATTTTTATTATTGTTATTTCATAAGTTCATGGATTCTGTGTTCGTGGTAGTTGTATGGGTGCCAGCCAATCATAGACGTCGAGACTGTACTGTACCAATAAAATTTACTCACTACTAATGTATTCAAGTTCCTTGCCTAATTTCTTTTTCTTATGGTTTTCAGTTCAAAATGAACATCTTTACTTCATTAAGGTCTGCAGTATGCAAGACAGGCGCTGTGAACTTCTTACAAAATTTGCTATGGCAAGATGCACAAAGAAGCTATTATGGAATTACAAAAACTTTGAACTTCATTAATTTGAACAGTACAATACTGAAGAATGAGGGCTTGCAGCTTTTAACTCCCAAAGTTCCCATTCTTTTACCATCTTGTGGGTTTAAAGTGAAACAGAAACTAAAAAGGCGATGTAAGGATTGTTACTTTGTTGTGCGGCATGGCAGGGTGTTTGTAATATGTGAGACCCACCCCCGACATAAGCAGATGTCTATGAAGGCACCAGCTGAAGTTAACTGGATTCTCACGCATGCGACTCAGAGCCCCATTAGACCATGGTGATACTGTGCTCCACACTTCGCATTGTCTGTAATGACACAAATATAATGACATCATTTTGTATCTGTCAGGTGTTGCTAGGCACTCCCTGTCTAGTCATGGGAAGTGGAATGAGCATGCTTGTTAGATGTGATGCGTTTCTGTGAGCCAGACAAGAAAATATGTAGTTCATTTGTTAAATATGGTGAGTGTAAAGCTAATATGAACTGCAGGACATGGAACTAGCATGGACCCTGACTGATGGCAGATTGGGGTACTGTGTGCTGTGCTGCCTGCCATCATGTGAAATGGTCTGAGGGAAGTAGTGATGCAAGTTGTCAGATAAAACAATGTCTCTGTACTACACATATGACCTAAATGTCAAAGTTAGTTGTCATGTAACTGACGAAACAGTCATTAAAGGATTTGCAGATGATTTTGTGTTTTTTCCCCCATAAGATTATCACAGCTCCCATTTGTTATAAAGTTGTAAGTGCAACAATGAAAGTAATGAAATGTCTATTTGGAAGGTATGACAAAAAGAATTTTTGGTTCTTGGGTTTTCATGTAAAAAAATGCATGGCATATGAGTCCATACAGCATACTGTCATTGGACTGCTTGCTGTAGAGTGGGCAATATTGTTGGTATATAGCAACCATTGATGCTTCCTGTTTTGCAGTTCTTGATTGGTAGAGAGAGAGCTTTATTTAACAGTACTCTCAATTATGAAGGTATAGCATCAGTGGAAGGTGAATGAAATATGTGTAGCACACTGGTGAAATGATACTGACAGCAGAAGACCGAAGTACTCAGAGAAAAACCTGCCCCGGTGCCATTTTGTATGCCACAAAATCCCATATGGACTGGCCTGGGATCAAACCTGGGCCCCAAGGTGAGAGACCAGTGACTAACTGCCTGAACCATGGCAAACCTTCTATGGGTGGGCCTGTCTCTCCTGACAACACTAATACGTTCCCACACAACATTGCGTTCCACCTCATCCTTCACCAGCCTCAACATTCACCCTTCTTTACCAAGCAGCAAACTGTCTAAATATTTTATGTGCCAAATAATCTGCTGGTTTTACCAGAGGTTTGTGTATGGTACATGGCCCCCATATCCTTCAACACAATGGTTTCCATTTTGCTGCATTAACCTTTTAAAGCCTAGCGGTAACTTTACATACAACTAGATTTAATATTAAAAAATTCTACATGGTGCCCACATTGCGTTTATGTGTTTTGTACGGATCTCAGAACAAACTGCAACTTTTGCCTTATAAAACATTAAGAGACTGGTTTTTATAACCGAAGTGGAGAGTTTACAGCGCGGCATGCACGGAGTCCTTATATAAAAGAGATATGCTTCGTCTTTAAAGGGTTAATTTTACACCATTCTCTGATGACAGTGACAGAGCATGCCTCTGAAACATCAGACTGTCTCTGAACTAACACTGCTCATCACCTGACAAGATTTTATCACTTTCAGTTGTCTGTGAAGCTTCCATTCTCACATCATTACACACATTATGCAGTGACAGGAAGAGAAACAGAATCTCATATACTTGCACGTAGCACAGCTCAGAATGAAGCAGTGTTCCTGATAATAAAGTAGCACAGTTACAGATATGCTCCATCATAGATTCAAGCTGAAGAAAATATATACTTGTCCCAGTGCCACGAAAATGTATGGGGGAATTGGAGACAAAGCTCCATACATTCTTGTCCTTCTCTTTTTCTTTTAGGTCTAGATATTCTCTTCAACGCATCATCATTGTCATTATAGTCGTCGCCATCATCAATGTTGTCATCTCAGAAATAAACAGGTGTCACCAAAAGTAAAATTGTACTTTTATGTACTGTAATGTTGTTTCAGAAAAAATTATTAATGCTCACCCATTATACTTTCTGCTGTCCTATGTCTCGATCTCATATGAAAACACCATGCAGTATTGCATGAATAATTTACTCACTGACATGTTGCTTATCTAAATTCAGTTTATCCACATTTAACCTGTGCAAGATTTGAGGTTCTCAGCAGTTACTGAACATGCAAGTTTTCCAGGATGTACTGTCATTGGGCAAGTAGGTCCCGACATTTTGAAGGACTGTAGTGCCTTTATGGTCACGGTCAAGCAGCATTCTCCTTGGACTGCATGACCCTGGAATATTTTCATGTCAGGAACTTGCCTAAAACAGAGTGTCACATACCAGAAGACTTGCATCTACACATTTCAACATGTCAGTATTTGACAAGTGTGTTAAATGCCGAAACCTCAGCTATGCTACTCTCACCAAGAGCTGGTTACTTGAGTACAAACTAGGGTGTTTCTTTCCTACTTGACTGAAAAGCACTGGCCCAACAAGCTTGTGAATTTTTGTTAGACTTTCTAAATGTTACTATCACTGCAGTCGTTTTGTCTAGCTCCCATCATTGACCGTTAAACATGCAGCATACTATGTAATGCTGGTGGAGTGCTGGCCTGGTGCCTATCAGTCACACAGGGCAAAACGCCCTACGTAAACATGTCTTTCACAACTACATTTATTTTATGAACTTCATATACAATTAAAATGTTCATATATTTTATTATACACAAATTAGGTGTGTTTTCATGCAACCATAAAATGAAACTGAAAGAGAGTGATTCAGCAACTCAACCATATTATGTTGCATTAAATATAACATTATGTCTACTGCATAAAAATGTTACAAGTCAACATTAAAATAAAGTTGGACTGGAAGATATCACTGTATCCTGGCTTTATGAAAATCATTTCATAATATATGTACAGAGCCTGCATCAGTCTGTCACTATCAACCATCATCTACACTGCAGTATATTGCTTGGTTGCGACGTTTGAACCTTTTCGGTTTAGGCTGTGAGCCATCTGTTTCAGGGACTGCTTCAGAACCTAGCAAAAATAAGGACTGTTTAGAATTTAAAGGAATTCCTGTACCTGGGAATGTACTCAAATCACACATTTTCAAAAATATTTACTTCACAATCCAAGTTGTGAATCATCATTTACAAGCATCAATAAAATGAAGAGCCATTTAAACAGCATAAATGGGCTTGTGGTAGGGCATTTAATCCAAAGAAACGTATAAATAAAGGAATACTAATACCAAACATGGTGAAAAATCATCCTCAGCATTTACTTAAGCACAGTAAGTCTTCCCTTACTGTCATTGTTGAAAACTGCAACGTAGACTGAAACAACATAGAATGCAGCATTTTCCCCCATAATAATTAACCTTTTAAATGCCAAGTTAAATCCCAGCTCACCCAATATCTCTGCGTGGGTATTTAAATTTTGCTTATACTTTACAAAAACTTTAATATTTCTCCAACTAATCAGGATAAATTTGAAATAAATGGTACTTTGGGCAGAAGAAAACAGACATTGCTCAGAATGCCATAAATTTCAAATACAAGCAACCCATTCAAGAGCAAACTCTCTTACCCGTGTTCAGAGGATTACCTGGAACTTAGACATTGGAAATTTTTCCTTTCCCCTGACTACTTGGCTGCTTCAGAACCCAAACAGTTTTATGACCAACATTGCATTTGCAAAATGCATGACTAACGTAACAATGCAGTGCAGTTTAGCACTTACACCACTCACGCACTTATGGTCAATTTAGGGCCTAAGTTTGGACCTGGCCAAGTGTTTACACAAAGACGTAACAACAAAAATATTTCACACAGCTTCAGAGTTGCCATATTGTGCAGACAGACAAAAAGAATGCATTTTCAACACTGCCAAATTGACCTCACCTAAAAGTACATGTTAGCGGAGTTCACCAATATCAGTCGCTCACCCTAAAGTCCACATTATCAAACTGAAGGTTAAAATACCTGACATTCTGGCTGCTGAGGATGCTGGCAGCTGCCAGTGAACATGTTGTTGATCTGAGTCTGCATAACATTCAGATTTTTTTGTGTGTACTAAAAATAATCAATGTTAAAGGGAAACAAACTCTTTGGAAGCAATGTTAAATGTGGACCGTATGTACAAAATTCATTTCCACAATCTGTACTGCACTACACAACACTGCTACTACTGGATCACCACAACAATTGCATAACCCATACTTTCCCTGTGTAATATAGTTTCTGGACATGGCTTATTCTTCTTGGACCACCCTGAAGATGGAGGCACCAAGGACCACCAAAGTGTCAGCCAACATTTACTGATCAACACAGTGTATATCCCAGAAACACTTAATCTTAAAAGTTATCATGAATTGGTCCATAACACATGCAGGTTGTGAGTTTTAAGATGAAACATCTTTGTTAAATTCTAAATCTAATCTCATATTTTGGAACTGTTTATAGCCACACACATTAAATTAATGGACTACTGACTTAAGTGTTGGAAAAGCAGCACATGTGAAAGGCTCATTGGTGTGTAGGACACCCCCCTGTGTTTGGACGGAAACTTGGAAATAAAAAGTATGACCTATACATGCTTATTTCATATTTCTACCAATTTTCATTATAATTAAATTCAATGCATACTTTATTAATTATAAATATACCATGAAACCAATTCAGTACCTGTAACAGATGCTCCTGAGGTCCCTTGTGAACTAGAATGTGAGTCACTACACACTGGTTCATCCATATCGCTGTCTCTTGGACTAGGAAGTGAAAGTGATAGCTGTGAAGAATCAGGAGAACTGCTAAAACCGTCTGCAGAATTTCTGACAGGTTCATCAACGTCACTGTTCTGTGGACTTGGAAGGGCAAGACTCAAGCGCCGAACCATTGGACTTGAGGAAATGGAGTTCTGTGAGCATGAGTTGTTACATGTCTTTGCCATATGTTTCAGCTCCACGCTGTCATCCAGTGCATCGAGGCATGAACCGTCATCACAAGACACTAGTGTGAGCTCCCCAGGGCATTCTGGTGTCAGTTGGCTTGGTAACACACTGCAGGACAGCTGGCTCTGAATAATAAAATAATCATTTTGTGTGTGTGTATATATGAAGGATGTTCAGTAAATGATGTTTCCTATATCACATAAATTAAACAAGAAGCCATAACAACTTAACAGTCGTTAATTTATTCCATTGAAGTGTCTTATTTTTCAACATAAACACCAGGCACATTATTGAATTGAAGTGTCCCATTTTTCAACATAAACACTAGGCACATCAATGAATTAGTCCCATCCTGACATGCATTTATATTCTAGCGCAGTATAAATTGGGTTTTGCATTTGCAGACATTCAAAAAGAACCATTTCCAGTTTCTCATTATTTTGAAATAAGTCAAGATGGGACAAACAGACCAGTGTGCAGATTTTAGTTTCACAGCCGTTCATACAATTTGAACATCCCTGACTCTGTAACTATTATAAATATGTGGTGCAATCAATTTATTTCTTTGACTGGGTTTACTTCTCCACAACAGCATTTACTCAAAATCACTGGTGTTGCTTTCACAGCCCTCCCTGATACAGTGCGCCCATCAAATGCACTACCCTTTGAACCATTTTTTGAAGCGTGTCCTGCAATCAAGTCTGCCACTTTCTAGGTATGCCAAAATTGCAAATGGAACAACAGAGACTTCTACTTAACAAAACATTACAATCACACATGGTACAGCCTTATTCCATGCAGGACATTACTCAGCAGACCACCTACACCCAGTGGCAGTTTGTGTTATCAGCAGCAGTGTCACCTTGCACTCAGTCTCGAAACCACACATCATGTACAACAAATGTTGACACAAAATCTGATGCTTTGTTATTCATTTATAGTGACTAGACTATGAATTGGATGATACTGGGGTTGACTCCCAGCAGAAGCAGGAGACATTTCTCTTTTGCAAAATGGCCTGACAGGCTCTCTGGCTGACAGAGCCTCCTCTTCAATGGGTACTGGAGGCTCTTTCCCACAGTTTAAAGCAGCTGGAGCACGACGCCAACCACTTATGTCCCTCTAGTGCACAATGACAACTTTACCTTCACTTTGTACTGACTTATAATCACTGAATTTGAATGTTAAGTCACAAAAAACCTTACAGTAACAGTGATATAAAAGCAAATGGAAGGGAGAAACTGATGAAATAAAGTATTCCAAACCTGGCTTGAATCAAACGACGAGTCTGTTGAAGAGCTTAACAGTAATGCCATTGGATCATCAACACTCAGTCTTTCACAAAATGCTGTTGTCTGAGAGTTTATTTGTGCTGGAGGCTGTTCTGTGTAAGAGTATACATTCCAGTTTGAAGAATCATTTTGACTCTTTGGTTCAAATGCATCCACAGACCGTGCAAAGTTATGTGGCACAAGAAAATCACCACCAAACTTTTTATGCACAAAATCCATCTCTTCCTTTGTTGGCACAAAATTCCATCTGTGAACAATAACTCTCATCAGCATTAACGTTTTCCATCAGTTCAGTAAATCTCGTCACCATGACATGGCAGGTCCTCAATCTGGACAGAGTAGATGTCTCCACACACGGAGAGAAACTGTGGATATACTGAATAAACATGACAGGGCAACTGATGAGGGAGTGAGGCTAAAAAGCCCTCAATCGTGGAAGACCAGAATGTTACAAAATGTTACACAAAACAATTTAAGTCAATACCAACAAATGCACAAGATTATTAACAGGTATAAGACGTATTTTTCGATAAATACCCCCTGAGGATGCCAGTTCATTTGCCGAAACATACACAGGGGTTGAAAATAAACCTTACACTTGTTAATAATCTTGTGCATATGTCGGTTTTCACTTAAACTCACGATAAAATGCACAGTACATACAACATAAAATTTATAAAACAGAATATCTGAAAGGCATCGTGAATGAGCCACCAATTATTATTATTATTATTATTATTATTATTATTATTATTATTATTAGAAGGAGGAGGAGGAGGAGGAGGAGGAGGAGGAGGAGGAGGAGGAGGAGGACAGGCTTGTGAAAGGACATAAATAAATCTAAAAGAAGGGCTACCAACTTTCGATAAAAGACAAAAATGGTACTGGCTGTTTTACAAGGACCCAAGTCGTCTGGGATGTGATGATACATCATTGTGTGAGTAGTCCTGATGTTCTGATGGCACTACTCACACAACAACACAGTGACGCACACCAGATAACTTGAATCCTCAGCAACATTACTGTGAGAACCTCGAACCTGCCTCACACAATTCCGCCAGAACTCGGCAGTTAACACTGTTTCCATTTTATAAATTCCCACACAAACATGCAACCACTAGGCTAACCAGCCTTGTTCTCCAGTTTCTCAGTGGCATCCTCTGGCCGTGACACAGTACTACCAGATAATCGGTTCCTAACGTTTTAAAAGAATGTGTCACCATTTTCAATGGTTCAAGGTCTATGAACAGCTCTCCATAGACCCTGAACCCTTGAAGGTGAAGGCAACGTGTTCCTCAAAAATATCAGAACTACCTCCCCAGTAATGCAGTGTCACATCCCAGAAGACCAGAGACATACATTTCTTTTTGCATGTGTAGTTATACAAGTATAATGGAATATAAGAACTAACACACACAAAATTTCAGGTTCAATAATTTTGCTGAACTGACATCCTTACGACTATAAATTATCCCTCATCATAAAGTCTTGTGGGCCAGGACAGTGTAGTTGGTATAGGAACTTACTAAGGGCTGGACGGTCCGGAGACTGAATCCTGGTGGAGTCAAGGTTTCCTGCACCCATCTAGCCTCCTATACAATGCGTTCCGTGTTATTCCCACAGGTAAAGTGGCAGGTGTGTGGCATTGACCCCCCCCCCCCCCCCCACCAGCACTGAGGTTAAAAAGAAAGAGTAGGGCTATACCTCTACTCCCCCTCTGGGCCATCAAGGCCTGATCTAAGATGAACCCTACCTTACCTTTTATCATAATGTCTTAAACAAGCACTGACCTGCCATCCAGCCCTGGACCAGGCATGTACTGATTTGTTGTTTTGACACTCAGAAGGTGATTTGTAAGGTAGAGTATTGTCAGCCATTCTAAATCATATTCAAGCTCAACTGATTTCTCTGTATCATGTGGTATATCAACAATCTGCAAACCAAAGGTTCATATTACTCACTAAAATGTAAAATAAGAGAGGAACAGCCTTACAGTTTGCATACTTTTGCTGGGACATTATGTTTTAGTTTTTGGGGGGTGAAATTGCCCTTTTGTGGTCTGAACTCCAGTCTCTATCTTTGGAGCAAAGCGCTCTCAACCACAACATACTAAAACAGCATTCTGTGCCATGGTCCAAAACATCCAAAAAAAAATCAATGTGTAATACAGTAAATGAGTACCACAGTCCAGAATATCAAACCATGGTACATGTGGACATTACATCATCATTCATCTTCAACGCACACAGCAGAATGTCAAAGAAACAACAAGAGAGGACAGAAGTTCATATATACAGGATTTTAGAAAATGTTATAGTCAAACTCATCAAAACAACACCAGGTAAGACATCAGAATACTTCAGGACCAAAATTTCCCAACATGATTAATCTTTTAAAGCCTAGCGGTAACTTTACGTACCACCAGGTTTAACATTAAAAAATTCTACGGGGTGCCCATGTTGCGTTTATGTGTTTTTGTATGGATCTCGGAACAAACAGCAACTTTTGCCTCATAAAACATTAAAAGATTGGTTTTTATAGCCGAAGTGGAGAGTGTTTACTGTGCGGTATGCACCGAGTCCTTAAATAAAATGGATACGTCCCGTCTTTAAAGAGTTACTGTACACTTTGCTGTTTTAATACATTTTCTGTTTAAAAGCACTTCCTTCCCAAGCAAGCATGAAAAGTTCATAATATAAAGAAAGAATACATCTCAGTGGAATTTCCCTTTAACCTTTATCCTACTGGGATGGGTATTTAAATTTTAGCGCATACTTTAAAAACAGCATTTTGTGGAAAATAAAATACCGAATATGCAGTATGTCTTCAAAATGCAGTTG
This sequence comes from Coptotermes formosanus, assembly GCA_013340265.1. Classification (NCBI taxonomy): domain Eukaryota; kingdom Metazoa; phylum Arthropoda; class Insecta; order Blattodea; family Rhinotermitidae; genus Coptotermes; species Coptotermes formosanus. The sequence continues at coordinate 1,108,212 of BLKM01002051.1, forward strand.
TTTTCCTTGCTACCTAAACATATATAATAAGCTTCTAGGGGTTTTTTCCTATGTGCATTTGCATACGCAAACACACTTCTCTGCAAGGTTCATTACCTTCATCTAGCAGCACTTTGTTGTCTCAGTCTAATTATTTTGATACTGAATTTTCTGCTTTAATAGTTTTTAAAATACATGTTTAAGTGAACCACTAAGTAGGGGTTTACTTCTTTTATGTTTCCACAACACACAACACAATGCTGAACATTTCCCTTCACGTGTCTGTAATACACAATACAACATTGAACATCCTCCAGCTTCGTTTTTGTTTCTACTCAACTATCATGTTTCATCATCATTAAAATTTACATCTTAATAATGGATTACAGAACCTTTAGATCAGTTCCTCTTTTCACTTAACCCTACCTACACACTTCCAGCTTAAAGCTACATGCCGAATCATGTTAAGCTGTTGTGTAAGCTATGACACATACCCAGTAGAATAGGTGTGTTACCAACCTGTAGAAATTTCCTTCGTGGCAAACACTTATCCAATGCCAAAAATTTGGTTGTCTGTGTGTCATCTTCTTTATTCTATTTAAAAATGAAAATTCAAGGTTAGTTGCCAGTGTGTAAAAGTAAAAGATTACAAAAATGTAAGATTTTTGGTTCTCACGGTGATGCTGCTGAAGATTCAGTTCTTCTGAGATATGACGCCGTGCTGTTCGTGAGCAGTTCATGACGTTCTGAAGGACCACTGTGCTTTCGAAATGTCAGGAACCACACCCCAACTAACAGTGCCATATCACAGAGGAAATGAACCTAATTACAAACCTCCTTGATTAGTAACAGGATGAGATTGCACTGAACAGTACTAGTTATATGAATCTCCACTGCTTCCAGCAATCTAATCGTGACACTCAAACAACTAAAAATTCATGCAACAGTTACCATTTCTGTTTTGTATCTGAGATATGCAGTTCAGTTCTTATCATGCTTATTCCTTCCTGATTTCCACCATCTGTGCCATCTGTCTTAACAAAGTAATTTAAGAACATCTGATCACAAAATACAAAGACTCTGACAGGTGACTGCTGGCTGGGTTATGACATGGCCCCCATGGTGTGAGAAGCAAAGCAATTAGCATACATCATAAGTCAGTGCAAACAGCCAGTGGTTTCTGTTGTGGGTTTTATAAATTAACACACCTTTCTCATAAATACAAAAGTTCCAGATAGCTAGTTCACTTTAAATACTTGGAAGACCAACGACCCATGAATCATATACTGAATAAACAAGCTAGACTTTTAAAATTACATGACAGGCTCCTGATCATGGTAGGTCGTAATAAACTTAACTAATGTTCTGGACACTGTTCATAGTCTAGGTTTAATACAAACACTAGCTACAAGGTAGCTCTTTGTAAGTGGTCCCACACAGTAGGATTCTCTGCTGGGCCAGAAATAGTAGCTAACTCTTTCTAACCAGCACAGCATGCTAACATTATTCTGTGTTAACCAGTGGTAACCGGCCCAACACAGTAGAATTCAGCAACATTCCCAGTTCTTCTCCAACATCTAAGCACAGAGGCAGATCTAGTCTCTGGAACGACATAATAAACCTACACGACAGGCAATGTTGAAAACGCTAGTCAAGTTCATTATCCAAGCCAGGTACTCAACATGCTGAACAGTTTCAAGCATGAAGCAGAAGAATATACATTCAGTCTTTATTTTTGGTCAGACAGGAAGTTGTGGACTTACACAAAAACACTAGGAAGATTCACACATGACAAGTAGGAAATTTCAAATATGTAAAAAATATGTTACACAGGATCTTCAAAATATATCAAAATATTTTTAATTACTTACTGAAGAATGTGGCACAAGGGCTGCAAATTTAACATGCAGATGGGCAGCAAACCAGTAAGTGGGCTTCAAGTGATACAACAGTTCTTCACATGGCCTACTGCCTAGTGTGTTATTCTTCACTTCATCACTGTTAACAAATTAACAAAACATGCATGTAATCACTACACAAACTGGTGCACTTGAAACAGCGAGATTTAATGATGACCCTTCAAGGATTCCACAGCAGTACAGAATCATATAAATGACTAAATTCATGCAGTGCAGTCATTCTTAAGAGGCTAACAGGTGGGATTTGAAGTTCTCACAGCAACGTTTGTGAAGATTCAGTCTTCTAGGATGTGACGCTGTGTCACTAGGCGAACAGTCCCCACCATTTTGAAGGAATGTACTGTCTCTGAAATGTCAGGAACTGATCATATAATGACAGTGTCACATCCTAGAAAACTTGCACTTTCAAGCCAACAGGTGCTAAGCAGCTCACAAAGTTTCCCGCCTTTATGAATTCTTACGATTTATTACGCTGTTCAGTCTGCAACAGACCTTATTGCCAGCCTGCAAGTTGTGAGTTTCTCAAGGTGACAACTGTGAAGATTACAGTCTTCCAGGATGTGATGTCATGTAGCCTGGTACAAATTTACTCAACAGAAAAAATTAAAATTATAAAAAAGTGAAGGACCTATGCCCTTCACTTGTTTGAACTAGCAAAAACCCACAGTGAATATGGTAATGGGGATGTGTACGACTTCAGCAGCAAAAGTAACACTAAAATCTGTGAAACAGAAACTCAGAGTATGAATTCATACAAACATGCATAAAAACTCATAAAAATGCTGCTACAGTAAAACAGCAAATAAATAACTCACGTGAAAAAAGGTTTATATTTCAGAAGTTGATTTACATCCCCACAATTATAAATTCCTCGAGGCCAATCGTGGGACAGGAAAATGTCAACAGGTTGCCGAACCTAGGCAGATCAGTACTAATTAACATGATGCATCACTTAACGTTACACATATTCCATGCAGTTGCCTCACATATACAAGTTTTATTTCCAACCACTGCACAAAAGTAATTTTTAAGCTCCTGCTTGTTTCGGCTACGTATTGTAGCCATCGTAGTGCAGCCAATATTACAAAGACATAAGCAGCATATTGTATATCGGCAAATGGTAATATACACACATTAGCTCTTTACACGGCACTAAGTTCTTATATTGCATCACTAAAATTGTACAGCTTAATATACATGTATGGTATTAAAACATGAAATGTTGAAATGTAAAAGGCTGTCTCCAAACACCTTGCAGTATTAAATATCTCAAAAATAATGTACATATGATGAACCTCGGGATTACTCACCGTGGAGGACAAATAATACAGACGAAAACAAACTTACAGTCCAAAAATGTCTCCAAGACAAATGTTAATACATGTACCAGAATTAAGGCAAACTGAGGTACATCTGATATAGTAAGAAAAAGATAAGATGATGAGTAGAGTTTACCCACCCATTACTTTACACAAAAGATATACAATGAGTAAGGTCCCCTAAGTCATAAAAATTGAATGTTAAATGTAGCTCATTTATCCCACTGAAGTATCAAGATTTTGAATATAATCCCCAAGCATACTGATGTGTTTGTTATATCTTTGCCCACGTTCAAAAAGAAATAGGGGTTCTTACATTCACAACCGTTCATGAACAAAAATTACACTTCCACATTACTACGCAATCAGCAACCTCCAAAACATTGCTCTAGCAGCTCACTGGTTCCTCCACTCGTGCTGCAATCACATCTGTGATGTGCTGAGCTAACCAGTGCCATAACCATAATGTCTGTTCAACAATTTTCAAACTCTCTACACCATTCTCTGACACACTGCCTTCTTGTTTCCCCATCACCACATGCCTCTATAAACAAATGGTGAATTTCAATGGGGGAAGCATGTTTTGCACACACATACCAAATGACAGTATGAACTTCTTTGTGGTAGTAGGCTTTCAGTCTCTGCCACTGCACTTAACTAGTCTCAGGAACAGCATCCAACTGACTCTTGTGCTATCTAGCACATATTACCCCTATCATAAATGCTGCCTCCCATGAAGAAATAAAATGCTTCATTAACACAAAAGCTGCAAGCAAGGGAACCTTACTTAATGAACGTGCCTCACAGTAGCATGCACTGTGATTAGCTGCGTGTGTTCACTGCCAAATGCTGCTGCCTTTTAATAAACAACTGTACAGTATGGTCTCAAAGTTTGTGAACACTGATGTATGGGATTTTGAATTTTGGTGATCATCCATTTCAGAAACCACTGTTTCAGCCTTTCAAGACTGGTTCCAACAAATAAGGATGCAACCCCATGACTGCCAAGTTGGCTTCCCCCACCCTCCTGCTTCTCCATAGATCACTCTCAGCCCAATCAAGCTCTTTCATTAAGTGACACTGGTTGTTGCTGTGCTGTGTGGAGTGACACTCTCCACCAGTCATATAATGTATTTTATTTAAAATAAAGTTTCACATTTTTTATGCTTCTTGAGATTATTCTATATTTTTTACCAGTATTTCGTAAGTTCTTGAATTAAACAGGTGTGTTATATTGAAAATGGCTTCCGATGTTCATGACAGTTTTGTCATTTCCAGCCAACCACACACATCAAGACTAACGTATTTTGAATGATCAATGAATGAAGAATTGTTAACAGTTGCATGTTAGAACAGAAACAAACTCTTACAGTGTGTCAGCTACCCTGTCAAATTAAATTGTGCATTAACTGCAAAACAGCTGACAAAAAAAGGACTTGAATTATTACACAAAAGAAACACTTAGAAAAGTTCTAACTGGTAATTCATTTACTTCTTACATATATACTACACTAACTACCAGCTATCATATTTTAAACCAAATTCTTGTTAAAAACCCACATAGTAATAATATGTGGTGAAATGCTGCAGAATCATGCACTGAGCCCTTCTGTAGTAACCATAATATTAGAAGACAAAGAATTGCAGACAGATAAATACCACCAAAAGCTAAGAAGTTAGCAGCATGAAAGTATATTATTTCAAATTGCAAATGACCTGCTTTAATCTGAAAGTTTCCAAATTTCGGACATGATACACGCTCCTTTTGGTATCTTCTGTATATGGAGGCTTTTCAAAATGACCTTTAAAATAGTCATGGCCTTTGTAGATGCCTGATAAACCACCTACTCGGACCCCAGCTACATTCACAACACTTGCATAGCCCATGTAGTATATTCTGGGAGCGACCCATCCCCCATATGGCAATTCTTGAAGATAATTTGATGCTTCATGATTTCCGCCTATGAAAATTGTTAAAACTGGGGCAAGTTTTTCCCCAGAGTAATACCTACAACAAGAACCACAAAGGTAAAAGTAACAAAAATTTTTTTTCAAGACAAATAGTACAAGAACCTTTTGTTACACACTTTCAGTGAAAAGCTTTATATTATTTCAACAGAACAGTATGTAACAAACTTATGTCTGAAACCACATATAAGACACAAAATTACCACACATACACAGCATAGATATTCAGAGTAAATATTCTCATGCATACCTGCTAATAATACAGTAATTGTTCTCAAGACAGTTAACTAATAATATGAACACAATGAAGTTCTACTAAAACCCACTACCAAGTGAAGAATGAACTGTACCACAATACCATGAACAGCAAGACAACACAATCATGAAAGATTACCATAAACTAACACTTAACTTCTTTTACAGATGAGGGTTCAGTATTATGGTAAGATATGCTAATGTTCTCTGGCATTAATGCAGCACTATATACTTCATGAGACATACTCGAACCATAAGCGGAGTTCAAAACTGATACTAAAATTAAAGTCCTTCATCATAACAAATGTGCTAATGAAGGCTAACGTTAGTTTGGACTGTGACACCATGTAGTTTTGTAGATATGCATAAATGTTCTAGAGGAAAGTTATGGCTGCATAATCAGGATAGAAGAGAATCTTACTTATAAAAAGTACACATCTTCTGGTACTTCTGAGGCACTGCCATGCACTTTAAATCTTCCTTGTTCCTTGTCGCTTGGAAGTCTCCACAACAAATTAAGAGGTCAACTTTAATTCCATCCTTCTTTTCTACATGCTGAATTGATTCATATATTTTATCCAACTCTCCATGGGCGCAACCCTCCACTGCTATCTTCATATTTTGTGTTACACTACGAAAGAAAGTTGCGCACCTTTATTTATTTAGTTGAAATAGCACATGCCATAACTACGCTTTAATGACCAAGAATTAAACTGCCAGTGGCCCAGGATTAAATATCAAGACCACTGCCACCAGCACATTTTTGGACAACTATCGTCGACGTTCCCGCCACTCACAACGTCGTTACTAGGCCGCAAAAAGCTATAACTGACAATAGATAACCTGAACACATGCTACGGATTGAGGTATACGGCACTATATGTAACTTATAATTCCATCTACAGTCTGAGGGACACTACTATGCAAAAGATACTTACTAAAATATACTGTTACCTGACGCTACCTAACAACTATTTTCCTGTTCTCCTGTTATTAAACATGCAAGCATAACAAAATATACGTACAAAAGCAAATGCCCTAACCTCTCACACACACACACGTAAAAAGGGAAATGAAGCCGATTTTTCACAACAAACTACAACGCTGAAGTTATGCTCTAACCAATACTGTGAAACCAAGAGACCATCACCGCTTACGGCGTCCTTCGTAACAGATCTTCTTCGAAACGTGGGACGGCATAGCGCCACGAGAAAGTTATCCGTGCTGTTTAACGACCAATTGAAACAGCACGGATGACTTCGTAGTGGCGTAGATTACTACCTGTAACAACATACACGCAAAAGTACATGAACCGTGTGCATTGGCCATACTGTGAGTGAGGGAGTTGGTAGCACGGTTGGTCTGGGTCGTCATTTTATGAAAGCAGGTGACCGCAAAGACGTTTCTGTCATATACTGTACTTTGTTCCAAGGTGGGGGACTGCTGAATGAATGAGCTAAAGAGTTGTGCAAAAGATCAGTAACGGTCGAAGTGCACGGATCACTGTGGTGCCCGCCCTTCTGTAGTCGATTGATTGGTTTTATTATATAATTTTTCCACTTCTGATGTTAAGTGTCCGACATTTTTCCAGACCAAATTCCATTTTTATATGTGTTGTAAAAAGTTCCACTGCTTTGATCAGTTGACTTGTTACCGCGTAAACCTTTAAGTCATCCGCATACAAGTGGCATGTACTGGTAGTATGTGTTTAAAGCGTAGGGCGTTGCATTTGGAAGCTATACTCAAGACTCATTTAGAGCGTTTAAAAGAGGGTTCATGGCGGAAAAAAAAAACCGTAAGGGGTAAGAGGATCTCCCTGAAATATGACGTTTGATTTTGATAGGCTGGTTTTTGAATTGTTTTGCTTTGTCATAAGGTTTATGCTAGTTTGCCAATTCTGCATGTTGATTTATAAAAAGTTAGTAATAATGAGTATGATTTTATAAATTTTTAATACTTCCAAGAGCCAAGAATGTGATACTGCATAAGGGTTTTTTTATGTAATCAATGTAACACATGTGTTTCATTTTCACTTCAGTGTGGCTCCATCAATTATTGGTTCCTCTTTACTTCATCTTGCTTTCTTTGCTCTTCTGCTAATATGTTATTTGCTTCAGTATATGTATTTATAAGATTTGTGGTACAATATGTTATTATTTTCTAGTGTTTGTAATCATGTGATCCGATGATAGGTGAAGGATCTGTTGTAGGCTTCCCTTCAGGAGAGATAGGTGGTGCCCTTTGTTAGGAAGTCAGGCCAACAGTCTGAATTTTCCAGTCATTTGTTGATATACTGACGTAGATGCAGATAAATGGAAGTCAGCTTTTTGTACCAGTAGTTCTGGATACCATTGCTTCCAGGTGCTTTCCAGTTATGAGCATTGCTAATTGTATTCGTTAGTAGTTCAAGGCTTATTTCAAATGATGCAATTTCAAGTATTTAATTCTCATTGCGTTTTTCAGTATTAATTCAGGAGGCTTCACTATTATGGTTTACCACAGTATTCCAGATTAATGTCCAGAATTTGTCTATTTGTTCTTGTTTTGGAACATTTGTGTTTTCTTGTGCTTGGTCATTTTGGCCTGAGGTATTACTGTTCATGACCCAGTATAAACATTCTTCATTATTTAGGAACTGGTTATTTTGTTCTTTTCTCTGTGCACTTGTCACTTTCGTCTTAGGTGTCCAGCTAGCGCTTAGAGTTTTTGTTTTTAGTGTGTCGGTAACATCAGATATACTGTCATTGTCATCTTTTTAGGTAGAGTGAACTTTATATTTAATAAATATTCTTTTGGCTGATTTTTGAATATTAAATAACATGTGCAAGAAAAGGTCTAAGGTGTTTTATCTTTGTTTCCAGCCTCCTGTGCCACAGGGGTATGTTACACCTGCTCTGTTTATCAGATGCATGTCTTGGACAGATCTTTGACCCACTGCAGTTACGGCAGCACAGTAGATGCTCAAGTTGATTTCATGAAACGCCCAGATTTGCATTAAAACAGCTGGCAAAATAGTGTTATTATTAATATTCAATAATCTGGCAAGTTTCATAGATGGTTTCTGCCTTGGTATGGCAGATCTCTGAGTTGGATCTGTTCCTCTATACTGGAGTGTACCCATTTGAAATACATGATGCACCATGGCTTCTAGCTATTCATCTTTTCTAGCAACTGCATTGTTTTGAGTGATACAGGGTTATAATATTTTGGAGGAGCATTTTGTTGTCTGTCTTCACAGGCCTTCTGATGATGCAGGCAGTGTGTCCTGACCAAAACTTCGGTACCCTCCAGTCAGATTACTTGGCCTTAACCTGGAAGACTACAATTTCTAAGTTTTTTTTTTTGGCGGGGGGGGGGGGGGGAGGGGGGGGGGAAGGAGAGGTGAGTGTATGGTATGTTAACATTTACTAGTGTCATGCTTTTAACCACAGACCCTGTCGCTGCAGCCACCACATCACCTTTGCAGGCAGTAACTTCGACATATGGTTCCATGGCGATGGCTATCTGTAAGAGGTAGTTTCTGCATAATTTCAAGCTTCCACCGCAGTGTTAATGAGGTCTTCACTCTTCTGACATGTTGTGCAGCGTTTATCGGTAGTTACCGATGTTCTGGGATAGCCTATCAGTCCCATCTTCAAGGGTCAAGCAGTCCAGTTCTTGGACTGCTTGACCCTTGAAGATGGGGCCAAAATGCTGCCCAAATCTTTTGTGACTAACCATCAGTCAACACCATATAACATCCCAGAAAGACCTCAGGTAGTAATCTGTCATTTCAGGTGTCTTCGCTTACAGCCATCAATAAAACAGCACAAAAATTCAACATTTATATCATATTGCATTAAACAACAAGTTTCAATATAGACTGTGCAGGCTGCACTATTGTCATCATATCTTAACGAACACTCAATTATAACAAATAATCTAATTACGGAAGACTTACTGAATATTCCCCTTCATAAGATGCCACAAGTGATAAGATGCAACGTATAGGTAGTTAGCAAGGCATATTTGTGGATTGGCTAGATTTGATCTTTGGTGTTAAGATGCAGGTGATTTTGGGAACATTTTCAGTTAGAAAAAGTATCTTATGACATAGGAAATACAGTATATAATTAGAAGATCAATATACATTAATTCCCATATCTTTGACTTTCACAAACACAAGGTGGGTTTTCTGAAATTTTTATACTCTACATGGTAGAGACACATAATGACTTGTATAAAAGACTAAACTACTTTTTTATATTATATTTGTCTAAATACGGTAGTTATTTTATCTGACAACCATCAATTTCCACATCCTGTTGGCTCATTTATTGTGTTGACGTAGCCAGCGCAGCCACAGTGCTCATGTGTGGGGCACAGTAGCAGCAGGAAGTGACACATGATGGCTGTCAGCTAAAGTAATGACCCTGTACAAACGAATAACTCGCTTCTTCTTTGTATAACAGCAACAGAAACACTTTTTTTATCACTGTCACCACTAAATGATGCCTTCACAATGGTCACAAAAATGGCCAACAGAAAAAGAAAATTGGCACAAATAGTCAGTTCCACCAACAACTTTGGTCCAAATGCTTCAATCAGTATGTCTGATTCTGAAAATTAAGTTTCATGCTCATACTGCAAAAATTTTCTGACACTGATGCTAATAGCAAGTGAAAGGTACATCAAGTAAGGAAATTTAACTTACAGGAAGATGTTTCACTAGGAAGAAATTCTCCCTTGGTGGCACAAATGATTCTGTATAGTTCTGACATACAGTATGGATTCAGTTTTATGTGAGGTAATGCAGTAATTTTGTGAACACATGTGGCATATATAGACATACTTCATAACCAGCATTAATGCTTTTGGCATGATATGCAAATACATCCACCCAACTTCTGTTAGCGTTAAGTACAGATTTATACCATAGCTTCAGGAAAACCATTTCAGAATGGAAGTCAGCAATATCCTGTGACTAACAAAATTCGATACTGTGCTGCCATGTGTGAGCGACAGCAAAACTACTGATATGATAGACAGACGAGACATAAAGTAACTACTGCTATCACATGTAGTAAAATCAGCATCAGTTTTTGCAGTGAATAACTAAAGTAGTTCTTTGTAAACAGAACTGGAGTGTACTGTGTACCATTTACAAAATGCACTTCCTTGCTACACAGTAAATACTGGGGAATATTTCTGTCATATATGCTCACGATATTGGAAAAATAGCTGCAGAAGATTTTTGAAATGAAGAATTGACTTTAGTCTGGCAATCAGCTTGAAATTTAATTAGACAGCAAGAAGGCTGAAGGATTACCTGTTTTACAGCGTATGTACTTCAGTAGGGGTGCTCATTTTCTTTAAAGAAATTTATAAATAAAGCAATGTATAGAGGGAATTATTAATTTCTTATGAGCCCTGGGATGAGGATCTGCCCAACTGAGCCGTGTGATGCTCGTCTGAACCGTGTATCAGTGCAAAACAAATGACTGATAGTGACAGCATCTTACTTTACAGAGCATATGCGTTGGTTCCGTAATCACATGTTAACTGTGTCTTAGAACCAGCTTCAGTAGTTCATCCTTATTCTCAGCTACACTGCTCGGCACATGTTTCAGAACATTTCGCTGATTGGCATTTTCCAGAAGAGCACGCCACATGTTGTCATTCTGGAATTAAATGTACGTTAATGAGTAACAGTGACAGTAGTATTTTTAGGCAGCTACATCCTGTGTACTAACTAGCTAGCCAACTACCCAACCAACCAATTCACCGCTTCACTAGCTAATGCCATAGAGCAGACTCCTCCATGAGAAGCCACAGGTTCATCAGCTAGTCAAGAAATACCTCTGAATCTTATGGAACCTGAAGATTCAGCAGCATGTTTACAGCAGCCTGCCATCTCATTTCTTTAAGACATAGTTTAATATGACCCTCCCACCTATGCCTAGGTCTTTCAAGTGGTCTATTTTCTTCAGGTTTCCTTATACTTCTTTTTTCCCCCCACACATGCCAAACCTCAGCTAATAAACCAGATATTATTAAAATGAATTCCTGCAGACCTTAGAAAATTATCTCTTAAAATTAGATCAAGTAAAAACGCATAAATTATTTTGATAACCAACTGTCTCCATGCAGCAGATTCCTGAGGCAGATGAATCCTGCCAATGCCTTCATGCCCTCTAGCCTTAAGATCGATCATAATATTATACTGTTATCTATGCCTAGGCCCCTCCAGGTGGTGTCTTTCCTTTAGCTTGTACAAATAGTTGTACAAATTTGTCCTCTTTCACGTGTGTGATTACATGTACCATCTATATCTTTCTCCTTGACTGAATCACCCAAACTGTATGTTGTAAATAAATTATTCTCATAAATAACAGAGTTCAGTATGACTGGTCTTTGCATGTAACCCAGCACCAGTAGTCACAGATGGATTTTGAACTGTGCAGTATCTGAATAAGTCAGATGCTTAGTCCCTGTGCAAGCCATTATGGCATAAGGGGGAGTAGCAGTCCAGCTCAGGAACTAGATGGAGGTTGGTGGTCAACTTCATGCCTCAACTGCTGTACCCCCCAGGAAAGAACTGTGGCACCTAGTGAATAGAAGGCTTGGCGGGCCTCAAGGCTGATCTAGATGCTCTGGAAAAGATAAACATTTCTTCTGCCTGGGATCAAACCCCAGATCAATGAGCCCATAGCCTAGTCAGTGTGCCAACTGAGTTATCCTGGCTCCTCATCTGTAAGCATGCCAACTGCCTATGCTCTTTTTTACCCTGATTGTGCCCTAAATACCACATCAGATGTACACTTTGCAGCACACTGTTATACATCGAAATGGATGAAACGTGCAGACACTTGTACCAGCCGCCACACAAACATACAGTGAAATTCTTCACTGAGCATTCAAAGTCTCCAGGGAAGTGGTGCTGTGTCAGTGGGTGACTACTTCCTGGCACTGCACAGGATTGCAGTGCCCTCAGTTCCAGCAACGTAGGTGCCAACTATGCTATCCTGGTTATAACGTGCACTGACCTGTAAGGACATGAAGTTACCACAGAGCAGTAGCGAACATCGGGCTCGGGTCAGAGCAACATTAAGACGCTGTGTGTCTGACAGGAAGCCTATCCCCCCCGTCCGCACACATGACATCACAATAATATCCCTTTCTTGCCCTTGGAAGCTGTCTATTGTATTAACTTCCACACTTTGGGAGGCATAAGAACTGAAACAAAATAAACTTTAGATTAGTGCTTCCCATGCCAGACTACAATGCTAAAATAAAGTTGTTCTTGTGCACACCATGAACGCACATGAGGGACAGTGGCTGTATGACTCCACTCAACGCTTAACATTCGCACTAGATGGGGTTGAGTGGTCAGCCTCATGCCCTGACCACTGTACTCCCAATATCCATTAAACAGGAGGCTGGATGGGCATCAAAGCTGATCTGGATACTTCAGGGAAAGAAAACATCTCGCTTCTGTTGGGATTTACAGAATTCCGTAGTTGTCCAGGCTGTGGCTTAGTCACTATACTGACCAAGCTACCTGGGACCAGTGTGACGTCTGCATGTTACAGTACACTCAGTTTCTTATCACTCAGTGCCAATTTTATAGAAGTGACTTACCTGGCATGCAGGAGGGATGTTATCACAGTCCGCTGCATATTGTATGGTGTGATTATGGCTATGCTGTATTTTTGATTGCCGAGTTTCTCCAAAAGGCCTAGTGTTAGTTGACTCACGAGTTGAGCTTCACCAACATTTGACAGCTCCCTAACAGAAACAAGGAGAATAAAAGCAACCACAGGCAAGAACATCCCCTTAGTATGTACACTGCAGAAAACATCAAGTGACTAAAAATATTAACAGTGTTATGGGGCTTTTCTTCTACAGGTTTTGGTGACTCAAAAGCACTGATATGGCAACCAGCATGAGTTTAGAGCAACAAAGGAAGGTTACATCCTGGCTGGAGGTGTAGCACACTGCAGCCTTCCCTCGTTGCTCCAAATTCAACCTGGTTGCTGTGACAGTGTTTCACAATCAAAAAACCCATAGAAAAAAGAAAACACACTACAAGTGTTACCATTTTTCTTAATCACTCTGTAGGTTTCTGAATTCAACACAATGTAAAACACAACTGCAAATATGTGCATTTATATAAACATGCAAAACAAACGCATTACTTACACCACTCATGCAGGGAAGAGGTAGAAAGTACCACACACAGGTTGTTTTAAAACTTCAAACATGATGACACATGATTGCGCACCGAATGGCAGCAGGCACTCAATGAATCTAATTTGCCCTTCATTTCTTCATGTATTTCTGTACAGCAAGTGGGTGTATCACACAAATCTTTAATTACCCAGACTTCACTGCAGGTTGCATTTAATTACATTTTTATTAACCTAACTTCATGGCATACCAAGCTCAATAAGAATAATGCAACAACCTCCCTCCTCACCATATCATGGGCTCTCTTCAAGCCTATAAACAGCCAGAACTCAACATATAAATTTGTAAACTTTTAATATAATTAATATCAATGAAGACTCAGAGATATATACAACCACATGAAAATAAACTTCCATGGCCACAGACTTCATATTTAATCAGTTAATGTGTGGGTCACAACACAAGCCAATCAGAAGCCTTGAGGAGTGTGAGTTACCTATATATCAGTGGTACCAAACCTGTAGGCCATGGACCCCTCACGGGCTATGTACCTATTCCAAGGGCCACAAAATTTGCACAACTTTGCAAGAAGTCTTGATTCTGCAGCCAGTGTTTGGTTTCTTCTATTCTCCTATGTTATTGCTGTGAAGTCATTTATGTTCCTGAGATTATGGTAGTTTTTGTTCTTGTGTATTTCCTCAATTAACAGAGCATGAAGGTACAACTATTAGTACGTGGGTGTCCATAATTTTTTTCAGGTTAACCCTTCTACAGTTTTGACATTTAAATTCCAACTACTGCCCAGCAGCAAGTTTAAATTTAAATTACCCTAAAATGCAGCCACTCATTACGTGCACAGCAGGTGAAAACAAGTGAGCAATTACAGACCATAAGGTGCACAATCATGACAAGTTTGCGAATCATTGCTATGCATATTCCCCATGATGACAACAACTACTGAATGCAGCACAACAAACTAAGCATCTTATTACACTCACCCAGAAATATTTTGTTCATAGTCAAGGCTAAGAATGCAGTATGGAACCACTGGACAGTCTCTCTGTTGAGCCATGTTGGGTGCAGAGTGCAAACGGCCATTGTAGAAGTACCTGCCAGGCCACAGGCAAATGTCTGGATGCATACGGTACTGTGTGTCAAGGAACAGCACAGGGTTCCTCACACTGTCTTCAAAACATGACTGTAATCTTGCAAATAAGGACTTGCCAAGGCCATGATCTTTTGCTACCTGCAACAGGTATGAAATGTATGACTGTGACCAAAACACACTGGAAGCATATATATTTGCTATGCTGAGTATGTAAGAGCATTAACATTCGTCTGTTGCTGATGTATGAGACACGACTGTCTTATCCATCTGCATATAAACTACCAATCACCAGCACACAGTAGACCAGGGATCCACTATAAAATTGCCTACAGTTTAACCACCTTTTATGCATTTTATACCTTCTTACCATGTACATATATTGTTAGCTCTGTCTGTGTAACGCATACTCCTCCCTGAATCCCTGATAACAATTCCAGGAGGAATCGAAACATGTCACGTTTGTCTACAGATATTGTAATATATAATATTTACAATACCTAAAATAATAAGAGTACATTTTGTTGGTCTGAGTATTGTGTGTTCGAAAAGTGACAATGCACGGTACAAACAATAAATATATACATATATATTTATATAAATATAAAATAATGGCTCTAAGGACTTCCTCACCTTAGACAGAACAGTCGCAGGCAGTTGCTGTGCATCACCAACCAGGACAAGTGTATTCACTCCCAGCATTAGTGGTATCAACGTCTCTAATTCCTGGCTTTGTGTTGCTTCATCTACTATGCAGCATGTAAAGTGAAAACCTGATGTATCCTTGCTGTAACACAAGAACATGAAATTATACACATTGTTTATTATTACTATCATTGTTGTTGTTACCAAAACCATTATTAGCACTACCACTATAAACATCACCACTACTAATTCCACTACCATTATACTACTACTGCTGCTACTACCATTGCCACCATCACTGATACAACTACTGTCACCGTGATTACCAATACTGCTGCTGCCACGGCCACTAGCCATGTGTCTGTCCTAATATTCACATAATATTCCACACCCTCTCTAATCAGTCATTTCTGTAACCAGCCAGCTTTGGTCTGATGCTAAGGCAGGGCAATCCCAATTAGGGAAGATGACCTGATAATCTGCTTCTTTAAAGGTCGGTTCACACTATACAGCATGACACGACGTGACATGACAAAAGCCTGTGTGCATTCACATCTACCGGCAGTGACAGGCAGAATATTTTCTTCCAATCCAAATGACAGTCTTTGTCTGTCTTTGTCGTTACTTGTTGGTGACTGGCTATTGTGAATTGGAGCATGTCAAAACCATAGACAAATATTTTGTTATGTTGCGTTGTGTCGTGCTGCATAATGTGATCAATCTTAATTTGGTACGCCAACAGAAAGGTGTGACAGGGAGGTTTTGATTAGCTGCTTACTTGCTTACTCACTCATTCACTCCCTCCCTCCCTCACTCACTCACTCACTCACTCACTCACTCACTCACTCACACCTTGGCTCTACAGCCCTCTGACAGCCTTGGCCCCCTTAATTACATACGCCCACTCTGCTCTATTTTCAGCCTTCTGTCACCATCTTTTCACTTTCATCTCCCAAAGATAATTTTCAATAGCTTCCAACCATCTCAGTCTTGGTCTTCCTATTCTTCTCCTTCCCTCCGGTTTACCTTCAAATATCTTCTTTATTATCCCTTCCATGTTCCATTCTTATTACATGTCCTACCCATTCTACACTTCTCTTTTTCGTAAAAAGGTAAAGCAGTCCCATTACAGGCCTGGACAGGCCCTCAGGGTTCCAGGAGGTCGAGGCTCAGAGATTTCTAGACAATCAGCACATGAAGGTGGTAAGGTTGTCAGCCATACACACCGGCTGCGTTTACCCCCCAGGAAATATTCCTGGTACTCATTTCTGTTAGAGGCTGCGTCGACCCCAGGGCCATAGTGTGACCGACAGGATTATGCCAATGAAAAAATCCAATGGCACCATTCGGAATCGAACCCACGACCTGCCAGTTTGTAGTGCAGTGCCTCATCAAACTGCGCCACTGCAGCCCCCGTCTCTTTTTAGTATCTGTTACAATATTTAGGTCTTTGTACAACTCTCACACTCCTGATTACTTCTTATCTCCATATTCCTTGTTCAACCATTGGTCCATTTATTCTCCTTAAGCTTTTCCTCTCCCATGCATTCAGTCTTTTCATACCCATTACTGTCATGGGCCGTGTTTCACTTCCATATACAACAACTGGTTTTACAATTGTTTTATAAATTTTAATTTTAACTATTTTACTCATAGCTGTAGACCTAAATATCTGTTTTAAGCTATAATATTTAATTAGCTACACATACTTTAAATAAAGCACAATACTTTAACAGACTTCGTGTGAGTGGGAAGTGAGACTTGGGATACTCAACTAGCTGGTTTTATGATGACTACTCAAGATTTTTATCACATGGTGTGGTTTCAGTCACTTTTTTTTGTAAGCTTGGAGGGGTCAGTGAGATCTGGCACAGGCATGTGTTGAGTGACCCAGTCTGTTTCTCTGTTTCTTTTTTTCAGAATCTTTGAGAAGCACAGCCTCCCACTGCTGTAGGATATTTCCAATATGTGAATGCGTGGGGTTTGGCTGAGTAACGAGGAAGATGCACATGAACTGCACTAAGAATTAATTCAAGAACAGCTAGAAATTAGGTTAATATGAGTGGCTTAATTTAATTTGCAACACTGTGATAATAAAACAAACATGGAACTGAAACTTTCATGTGTCAACCAAAATGAGTTTCTCAACCACCAGAAGGATGAACAATAAAATGCCACAAATTAAAAAAATGTGTTATGTGAATAAAAACTGTTTGCTTAATTTACCAGATATGTAGCCAGTGTCTGTTTCACCTAACCTGTCACCTCCTGATACCCTGCCCATATTCCTTGGGGGCATTTCTCACGCAACCAGAATTACAGCCGAGGCAGACAAACCTTAACCTACCAAATAACACCCTACTGGGGCACACAAACCACAGAAACCAGGACAGCTGATACAGGTGGTGGGACAGTTACATTTCTTTATTATTAGAGCAAATCAAGCATTAATTTCATGCAACAGAGTGCTAAAATCTGGTTGTGCCATGTCATATTATATGCGGTACCAGTTCTTCTGGGATGCGATGCTGAGTCAGGGGGTATTTGGTTTCCACTGCTTTGAGACAGTATAGTGGTCTCAAGACTAGGGTATACAGAACTACAATTTTACCTGTTGTTTTGTATGGGTGTGAAACTTGGTCTCTCACACTGAGGGAGGAACAAAGACTGAGGGTGTTCGAGAATAGGGTGCTGAGGAGGATACTTGGGCCTAAGAGGGATGAGGCAACAGGGGAGTGGAGAAGACTACATAACGAGGGACTTAATGACCTGTACTCATCACCAAATATTATTTGGGTAATCAAATCAAGAAGAATGAGATGGGCAGGACATGTAGCACGTATGGGGGAAAAAGAGGTGCATACAGGATTTTGGTGGGGAGACCTGAGGAAAAGCAACCACTTGGGAGATCCAGGTGTAGATGGGAGGATAATATTAAAATGGATCTTCAAGAAGTGGGATGGGGGCATGGATTGGATTGAGCTGGCTCAGGATAGGGACAGGTGGCGGGCTCTTGTGAATGTGGTAATGAACCTCCAGGTTCCATAAAATGTGGGGAATTTCTTGACTAGCTGAGAAACTGTTAGCTTCTCAAGAAGACCTCTGCTTCATGGAGTTAGTTAGTTAATTAGTTATACTGGTCACAAGAAGAGACCATTATGCTGTCTCAAAGTGTTGGGAACGAAATACACAGTAACTCTGTGTCACATCCCAGAAGAACAGATATCCCAATTACACCACTGCAATAACTTCAAAACTTGCGCGTTGCATTACATGCTTGATTCTCTGCTGTTCCTTTGGCCTCTGTGCATACCTCACAGAGTGACCATGGCATTATCACCATTATCAAGTCCACTACACATATTTTTAATTACAGACATACTGAATGTAATGCATTTAAGTGGATACTTAAATTGAATTGCACTCAGTATATTTAGAATTTGAAAAAAAAAATTGAAATTTACTTAATGATGTCTAATTTTAGCCAAAACACAGTTCACTAAGTTAGTAAATATAACTTGATATTGTACTTATTAATAAAACAGTTGTGGAAATTGGATTTTAGATGTATTTATTTTTATGAGTTGTAACAGCCACATAGGCACCAAAATTAAACTTGCTTCATAATTTTTACAGTAGAGTCGTGATTTTACAAGGTAATGTGGACCAAGGGGATCTCGGATAATCAAAAACTTGGATAACATGGAAGGTTTGGTAAATTATTATTAAACAAACTGGATTTGAATATATTAACACGATGATGTACACTCTATTTTCAGGTTATACATAAAATTACAAAAAAAAAAAGTACTATGTATAAAAATTGCAAGTCATAGACAAGAAAAATGTACACTTACAGTTGCTAGTGTTTGTTTGGGAGTAGCACAGGAGTAAGTACATATTACCAGGTGACACAAATAGAAGCTGACAAAAGACCAAGACTGCGGAAACTCCAAAATGTGTTTAAAACAAAAAAATAATGAAAACTGCAAATGAAGCAATGGCAGAAATACTAGAAGGTAAAGATTTTAATATGACTGAGTCAAACCACCTCATTTATGGTGCAGCAATGGATCTTACATAAGAAATAAATGCAACATGAAGCTATAAATCAGAAACACAGGGGCCAGAAACACCCCGAAGGGTTAGATGAATACAGGAGAAAATAAATGGCATTAGGAAAGAACTATCAGCTCTGGCAGAAATAAAAAGAAATGCTAGAAACACACACAATATGAAAAGAAAGAGATTACTTAGGAAATATAAAATACAGATGAAAGAAAATTTGGATCAAGTGATTGAAGAGCTTAAACAAAAAGTACCAGCAAAGACACAGCGATTGTCTAGATACAAGAACAGACAAAACCAGTACTACCAAAATAAGATGTTTAGAACAGACTGCAAGAAATTTTACAACCTTCCCAGACACACAAATACCAATGTGAAAAAAGCACCAAGCAAAGAGGACATAGAGAACTTTTGGAGAGCAACATATGGGTACAGCATAATGAAGAAGCAAACTGGATCAAAAACCAGCGTCAGCGAAATCCCTGTATGGAATGGAGTTCAATATCTCAAACAGAGGTCACAATGGCGCTAAGAACAATGCTGAACCGGAAAGTGCCTGGAAGAGAACACATACCAAATTTCTGGCTTAAACAAATGACGGCAACACAAATATTTAGCAACACTTTTCAACAAACTAACTGACGAAGACCAAACACCAGAGTGGCTAATGGCATGAGTAACATTACTTATTCCAAAAAACAAAAACACTGAAAAACCGAAGAACTACAGACCCATAACTTGTCTGCCTACGATACACAAGTTTATTACATCAATAATAAGCAAACCGATGCAAAAGTATATTGATGACCAAAATCTGATGCCCAAAGAACAGAAAGTGTGCTGCAGAGCAACAAAAGGATGCAAAGATCAATTGCTAATTTCAAAAGCAATATTGCAGGAATGTAAAAGCAGAAAGAAAAATTTGTGTGTGGCACGTATTGATCACCAAAAAGCTTTCGACAGGGTACCACACAGTTGGATAATCAAATCTCTTGAGCTAACTGGGATTAATAATAAAATTATATCATTTACCAAGAAAATTATGAATCATTGGAGAACAAGGATGCGCGTACATACAGAAAATAATCAAACAGAAACAGAAGAGATAGAAATACAATGTGGAATATTCTAAGGAGACTCATTATCACCACTGCCGTTTTGTGTTAGCTTAATCCCCCTCACAGAACAATTGCACAGGCTGGACATGGGATATGAAGAGCATACAACAAAGACAAAAATAGCCCACCTACTTTATATGGACAATTTGAAGTTGCTAAGCAAATCAGAAGACGAGCTCCAAAAACAGATACAAACAGTTACTACCTTCAGTGATGATATCCATATGGAATTTAGGTTTGACAAGTGTGCAAAGATTGTATTTAAGAAAGGAAAACTAGTCCACTCGCAAAATTTAGTGGTGGACATCGCCAGAGAAATACATAAGCTTCAACAGGGAAAGACATACAAGTACCTTGTGGCTGAGGAAAGTGATGGCATACAACATCAGCAAATAAAAGAAAAACTGAAGAAGGAATACACCAGGAGACTAAGAGTGATAGTGAAATCTGAATTAAATGCCAAAAACAAAACTACATCAATTGGAGCATTAGCCGTCCCAGTATTAAGATACAGTTTTGGTATAATTAATTGGATATTAGAAGAAATAAAAAAAACTGATGGGAAAACCAGAAAGATACTAACAATGTACAAACTGCATCACCCTAAAGCTGATGTAGATAGGCTGTACGTAAAGAAGCAAGAAGGCGGAAGCGCCCTGTCACAAATTGAAGCAGCATATAAAACAGAGATAATTAATATAGCAGAATGTCTTAACAAAAAGCACAAAGAAGATCAGTTTGTAAATATTATTAGAAGCCACAACAGCAGTCAACCAAATATGAATTTGACTGTTAGAACAGCATCGAAGGTCATAGATGAATTAAGTCAACCAAACGAGAATAATGACATGAAACAAGATGAAATACAAAATACAAAGGCAAGATTGGAAGAGTCCTTAAAAGAAAAATGGGAAAACAAAGTAATGGGTGGCCAGTACATTAGAAGCATAGATAAACATCTCATTAGCGTTCCTCTGGCTGCAAAGGGAGACCTGAAAGCAGAAACAGAAAGTAAAATAGTGGCAGCACAAGACCAAGCACTACAAACAAAATACCATGCAACAAAAACATTGTAAACAGAAAAAGATAGAATATGCAGATTATGTCACCAATTTGAGGAAAGAGTAGACTACAGTATGTCAGCATGCCCAATATTGGCAAAAGAACAATATATCAAATGACATGATAGAGTGTGTGCGCAACTACACTTCAAAATATGTAAGGAACTTAGGGGTAAAATTGGACAGTGAACTCTGGTACGAACATGTACCAAAATCAGTAGAAACAAGTCAAGTGGTCAAGGTAACCATATTATGGAATCAACAAGTGCCAACCGACAGAACCATCCCCAACAATAAACCAGACATCATAATCCGAGGTAATGAAAAAGGAACATGTATGCTAATTGACATAGCAATCCCGGGAGACAGAAATGTGATAAAGAAAGAAGCCGAGAAGATTCTAAAATATAAAGACCTTATAATGGAAATACAGCGCATGTGGAATGTAAAAACAAAGGTGACACCAGTAATAATAGGAGCAACTGGAACCATTTCAAAATCCTTCAGAAAATACTTGAGCAGCGTACCGGGAAAGCATGGTATCAAGGAACTACAGAAAACAGCTATATTGGGCACAGCACCCACACTGCGGAAAGTGCTAATGTAGAAGCACAAAGGAGTTTAATATTTAAGACAGCATTACATGCACCATTAACAGTACGCGCACAATAGCTGCGACCCTGTATACCCTACAAACATGGTTTGTTTCAGGCATATAACTGTGAATACCCTGCATAAAGATGATGATGATGATGACGACGACGACAACAACGATGACGACAACGATAAAGAACAGCAGCAGCAGTTAACAACAACACACTGTACTGTTACATGTTTCTGATATATGAATAATGTATGAAGGCTTACTGCATATTAAAGACGGTTTCCATTTGGTTATTGAAACAAGATGACAACGTTGTAGCCACAATGTCAGCACCAAGAATTATTCGTGACTGGGCATCTCTTTCCAGACGCAAGAGATCTTGAGGATGCAATGTGTTCTGAAATGACATCAAAGAAAAAACTATTATGAAACCAATGGCACATCACAAAATAATGACCTGCAAAATTTGAGATTCTCACGGCCAAGTTGCTGCAGACTAACTTCTTCCGGAACGACACCCAACAACAGGGCGCCAAGTGTGATTTCATGCTTCTGCTGAAGTGCAAATGAGATCTTCACTCTTCTGGGATGTTATGCAGCACTAACTGGCAATTACGGGCATTCTGGGACAACCTGTTGGTCCCATCTTCAAGGGTCAAGCTTGGACTGTTTGACCCTTGAAGATGGGGCTAATAGGCTGCCCCAAAATGTCAGTAACTAAGTACCAATCAACACTGTGTAACGTCCTAGAAGAGCAAGGCTCTCAACATGGCATCCCATCCTAGAAGATGTGAATCTTCAAATAATGACCAGCAGGTCAGTGTGCCTGATCATGATTCAGATGTCTGTATCAGAAAGACATGAACAAATGGGTAAGTAAATGCTAATGCTGTAATTTAAAATTCTGTCAAAACAGTCACTTGAACTTGAAAATCAACCAACAGTAATCACAACAGCCTTTTCAGGGACTTCTAAGATTTGAGGTTTTGATGGTGGTGAATATTTACATTGTACCAGACAGTATAACCAACAGGGTACAATTCATACAAATATATAAACTATTTATTTAACCCTTCAAAGACGAAGCGTACCTGTTTTATATAGCGACTCAGTGCGTACCGCGCAGTAAACACTCTCCGCTTCGGTTATAAAAACCAATCTCTTAATGTTTTATAAGGCAAAAGTTGCTGTTTGTTCTGAGATCCGTACAAAACACATAAACGCAATGTGGGCACCGTGTAGAAATTTTTAATGTTAAACCTGGTCGCATGTAAAGTTACCGCTAGGCTTTAAAAGGTTAAACAATCCAACTGATGGGTTGAAACATTTCAACCCATCAGTCATCTTCAGGGCTATCATGTAAGTACAACTATTTAACAATATACAAGAATGTATTACAAAATTCATGTTATGACAATGGGTAGCAACATACACTCTCCCCATATTCAAGGTTGATTGTATATCCTGAAGAATGAGGCAGTATGTTCCTCCAGAATGATGGTACGTGTCTACCAGAATATGATGTTCATCAAACACTCGATGCACTCAACTGTAACTTCATGAACACTGACATGTAGTTTTAAATGTTAGCTGTTACAGTTAAACCTTCTTATTAGGTTCATCTGTAGATCCTGAACATTGCTGGGCATTGGATATGGTGGTGGGACTGTGGGAAGCAAGGAACAGCATTCAGGTCCCTGCAGTGCATCTCTTAGTTTTATAGTATAAATCAACAAACAACTTCCTTCTGTTACCTGTGTTTTGCTCCTTCTCAGTTGGGACAGTTTCAACTCAACATCACCCAGTTTGAACTCAATTTCACCAACAACATCCTTCTTTTCTCTTCGCTTCGCTGTTTCAAGGGCCATTGACAATGAATTCTTTCGAGCCTCAAGGCTGCGTATCTGGAAACAGACAGTGAGTCAATGAACTATACCAATCATTAAGCAACACACCATAGCTGCCAGAATATGAAATAAGCACCCTTCATTATCTTCAACTGTCAGTAAAATACCCACACAGAACATGCTTAACTTTGCTAATGATTATAAGGCAAACCCCATTTTTCAGATCATAAATTAGAAAAAAAAAATCTTGTATCGCATTTTGGTATACATACTACATAGGACAAAGACAGAATTTCTAACTATTTATTATGTACATAGAAATTAAATTTAGATCAGCCTATTCAGGAAAACAAACAAGTTCTATAGTTTCAAGATTTTTGTAGTGATTATGACAAACGTGTGGTTCTAACTTCCAAAAGAACAAGTTACACCCTCCTCAAAAAAGCTGTACTTTAAACAAACGTGGCCTTCATTAGCACAAATGCCTATCTCAATAACAATTTGCTACAGAGGTCTTCAGTCACTGCTTTTTTGTTGGTCCATTTACAACAATATTTAATGCCTGTTGCTGATTTACATAAAATGTGCTTCTATTTCATAAATACACATTAGATCATCCAGACAGAAACCACACTCTACATGTTGGTCTTACCATACTTCTTAGTCTACATTCTACACACACACCCCATATATATTTCTCAACACACCTACAGTCTACATTCAACACATGCTCCATATATAGCTCACAACATCCCTCTAAATCTAGTCTACACATCCTCCATACATAGTTCTCAGCACAATTCTGTATTTAAACTCTCCACATGCCCCATCCACAGTTCTCAACACACTTGTAAATCTAGTCTGCACACACCCCATACCCACTCCCCAACAACCCTCTAAATCTATAACCTACAGATTTCCATATACAGTTCTTAACATCCCTCTAAATCTATACTCCACACATCTCCATATACAGTTCTTAACATCTCTCTAAATCTATACTCCACACATCTCCATATACAGTTCTTAACATCCCCCTACATCTGTAACCTACACATCTCCATATACAGCTCTTAACATCCCTCTAAATCTATACTTACGTACCTCCATATATAGATCTCAAAATACCTCTATGTCTACATTGTACACATACCCAATACAGTCAACCTCAGTTATAATGAGTTTTGATACCAACACGCATTTTTCATTCCCTGACCATTTCCCTGTGCTTTATCACGGTATCTCCCTTGGTTACACCAGTCTCACGTATGATGGGTGTTCAGTTACATCAGATTTATCCAACATTCCCTAACAGTTGATTTTCTTCCGCTATACCATTTTTGGCAAAATGATGGGCAGTTCACAGTGGTTAAAGTTTGTTGGCAAGGTTTAAAAGTCTATTCATAGGTAGGTGGCTTGCTTGTCTCAGAGATATGAAGACTGGATATGTAATCTGATTATCATTTTTTACACAGAGATGCCGACGAGACTTCTGAGCATGACCATGCAATCAAATATGTTCTGCATCTTGAGAATAAATAGCATTATGTACTGTAAATATTGCAACCTCATGCACAGATTGTCAGTTTTGCTTACTATGGCACAAAGGTATCATATGACATGGGCTACTTGAGGGCTCTGCTGTTGTTTAGGTGCAGGATGTGGCAATGATTGCCTGCAAGCTTTATTGTATGTAGCCTTGTGGCTTTGTGTCAGTTGGTTCACTGTGATCTGTTTCAATCTGCAAAACTTTCCTTAATAATTATGAGAAAAAAGAAGTAGAGAAGGGGATGGCTCATCAGATTTTGCAAACTCTGACTCTGACAAAAATGACTGGTATGCTCTCAAGTGCCGTATTTCCACTCCCCGTGGAGTGGACTTTAATGATCATGTCTCTGTTGTTGATAACACAGCAGTTTCTCAGGTTCCTATGAATCGTGACATCATTGCTGCTGTGTCTGACCATGCTATAATGGATGACGGCAATGCTGAAACCAAAATGGGTACTTGTGAATTGGAAAGTGAAAGCCCAGTTGTCGCAACAAAGAAAGCTCTGAGACCTTTCAAGATTGTTACTCAGTATTATCATGCACTATGCTCTGATGAGAAATTAAGTGTTAATACATTCTGTATTGAGAAAGACCTGGGAAGGCAATTGTCAAGCTCCATGTAGCAAATGAACTGATTTCTTAAACTAAAACAAAATAATGTGTATTATGTGTTTTTTTGGGTGTGCAAAATATATCTATTCGTGTCTATGTGAAATAAAACTGAAAATAAGCGTAACATAAACAGCATTGATTTTAATGTTACCTTAAAATGTAATTTAACTGAACTTTGGTTATAACAGATGTTTGCAGAACACCCCTGGGGATCCGTTATAATTAATTCTAATTGTATACAGTTCTCAACATACCTCTAAGCCTACACTCTACACACACCCCACACATAGTTTTCAACATACCTAAGTCTACACTCTACTTTATGCCCCATGTATAGTTCTCAACATACCTCTCAGTCTACACGCTACACACACACATACACACATACCCAATACGTAGTTCTCAACATACCTCTACGTCTCCACTCTACACACACCCCACATATAGCTCTCAACATACATCTAAGCCTACACACTACACACACCCCATATATATAGTTTTCAACATACCTTTAAGTCTACACTCTACACACACCCCACATATAGTTCTCAATATACCTCGCAGTCTACCCACTACACACACACAAAATATGTAGTTCTCAACATACCTCTAAATCTACACACTACACACACCCCATATATATATATATAGTTCTCATCCTACCTCTAAGTCTACACTCTCCACACATTCCAAAATTTGTGCATTGCTTTTAGCATCCCTCTTGGCCAACTCAATCACCGAGACGTCCTTTACCAAAGGTTTCATAGTCTCCAGCCGACCCGTGCGCACCATCCTGAACCTATCCTCTTCTGTAGTACATTTACAACAGTTAGATACATGTTATGATACACAGAATGACAAAAAAAAATAAGTATTACGAATGGCATATAAACACATAAATAAGTACATGACTTAAGAGCTTTCATGACAGAAAAATATAGTAAGGGGGAAAATTTTGAAGTCAGTAATGGCTATAAATCTTAGACAGATGACTACACAGGCAAGTATTCCTATGTTAGTCACATTAAAAACACAACAGCTACGAAGGAAGCCAGAATAGCACAGCTGGTGTAATGGCTAGACTTCAAGCTCAGTGACCTAGTGTCTGAGTCCCAGCAGGGCCAAGAAACTTTTCTCCCCTCCAAAACATCCAAACAATCCTGGGGTCCACCAAACCTGTTTGGTAGGTTCTGAGCATTATTTCCCCAGGGATAAAGCAGCCTCTGTGTGAAGGTAACCACTTGTCTCCATTTAGTGCTGATGTTAAGAATGTGTGCAGCTATACCTCTACTCCTGCTATAGGCTTTCATGGCATGCACAAGGACAAATATACAACAGTTATAAAATTAAATGTAGGGGGGGTCTGCCAAATAAAATTCTTAAATACATGTGTATGTTTACATCTGGCATTCTGAAGTACACAGTCAAATGGCCATGATTCCACACTTAAAATGGAGAGTCACAAGACACACCTATAACCGACCGACTGACCAACCAACCAGCTACCTGGCTGGCTAACTCCATGAAGTAGTCATTCTTGGGAAGATTTCA
The DNA here is from genome assembly GCA_013340265.1 of Coptotermes formosanus. Lineage (NCBI taxonomy): Eukaryota > Metazoa > Arthropoda > Insecta > Blattodea > Rhinotermitidae > Coptotermes > Coptotermes formosanus. Next base: position 1,135,982 of record BLKM01002051.1, read on the forward strand.
GTTCTGACACAAAAATATCTTACCATAATACTGAAGTCAGACAAATTACCAGTGTAGACAACAACTAATAGCCCCTTCTTTTTTTTTTGGGCATTAAATTAACACTACACATTCCCATTTAACTCTTTTTTAAAAACACAAGTGACAAAGCAAATAATGTGATCATCATCTACATAAATAAATGAACAGGGAACTCTGAAAGACAAGGATTATCGAAACAAATACAGACACAGAGGATGAACAGTATAAATGACCACTGCAAAGCAAATCACAATAGACAGAACTTCTTTACGAGACTGTAGCAATACAAGGCTAGACACTGCATGCTCAACAACTGCTTGTGTACTGAAGTACAGTGCGTCATCACCTAACATTTGAATTATGTTACTGTAAACCACAACATACAGCACAACAACATTGAGTGAAGCATTTTTTAACCAGAAGAATTAATGTATCCTACAGACTGGCAATTGCAGGTCCTGCCAGCTGCCAGAGAAAATTGTTCATCCAAGTCCGGACAATGTTCATCAAATGTTTGATCCCTGAAGTCCATTAATGTTAAAGTGAAACAACACTGATCAGGGCAACAATGGAGGGCAGCCTGCACTGCAATTCCCATTTCGTTCTGTACCGCTGCATTCGCCAGCTGCTTTCATTCCCTTTCATATACCCTTGAATGTATACAGAAGGGTCACACCTACTTTGGATTGACTGGCGAATGCGTAGAAGTCGAATCACCAACTCATCAATGGCTGCATTAGAAGGTGCACAAACAAGAATTCTTGGAACATTTCTGCGGCTGCCATGTTTCCGATACTGTTTCTGGGCATATAAGATCTGGATGATTATGTTTACGACTACAAGCGATTTACCAGTACCTGCAAAAAATTATACATTAGTTTTCTTTCGTTCAATATTGCATAGTACATATTTCACACCACATCACACAACAACCAAAAACCAACTTGCCTGGTGGTCCTTGTATCATACATATTTTAGGTTCCGCCCTCAGGCAAGCCTCAGCTGCTCGCAGGATAGCTTGTTTCTGCGCCTCATTTAACTTGTCCTGCAGCAACAAGAAACAAACTCAGCTACCAACATGTTTCGAAACATTTTGAACTAACATGTGAAAATATTATAAGTGTGTTAATGTACAGACATTAAAAACAGTGCATTAGCTGGCAAAGTATTGCAACTGAATAATACTCGTGCACGGGATGAGCAATATAAAAAAACAGTGGAAGAACTTCAAATGACAGGCTCAGTGTTTGTCATAGAGACAGAATCTAATTAAATTTCTGTAAGACGAAACATGTCAATGGCTCATACAAAAACCAAAGCTTGGCTTAATACATCAAGATCATCCCACGGACAGTACTGCAGTGATGGCAGGCTAAACTATGTGCATCTAATGGTATATCTCAACATTTGTACATAGACTACACAGGCACATACAGGAGGTGCAATGTTGGACGAAAGGCAGCTGTGAGTAAATCAGGTTAAGTCTCCACAACCTCCCTGTGATGAGAAAATAACCAGATAATTTTCATATGTCAATCACTGGAGTGACCTCCCACAGCTTATTGTCCCCAGGTATGATTGCAGTCCCTGTGCCACATGGCAAAAATAGACTGATGGAGGTTCATACAAAATCCACATTTTAAACAAAAAGTGATAAGGCGCCTCAGAGAGTAGTTTCCACAGCAGCAACATAAACTGCCTCACTACAAATGATACCTTTGTGGCCTGGCAACCTACATAAGATTGTATCAAAAGTGAGTGACATTACATGCACAGTTCCAGTACCAGTCGATACGGGAGATCTGGGGCACTTTCATAACACTGTGGGATCTTTGTAAGGCCCGGGGCAACAAACGCTATCTCCAGGATGAACACAGTTTTCTAAAGATGTGTTTCCATGACTGGTATAACTGACAAACATTTGTCACCTGTGGATACTTGCCATGTTGTGGGAACACTGTACCTGCACAAATAATAGGCTACTTGTCTGTGACACAAGTCAAACAAATTATCTATTAAGTTGAGACTTGCTGCATTCTCACAACGTGTTTATACTCAACAAGCAGACAAGTGACTGGCGTATGAACAATCAGTATCACTTGGAATGTTGAAGTACAAGGGTCATGGTAACATGATCACAATTACTAGGCAAACATTTGTCTAGCATGTGAGTTTTGAGGTTTCACAGTGGTGCAGTTGAAGTTGGTGTTCTGAGATGTAATGCTGCATCAGTGAGCAAGTGGTTCCTGGATGTTTTGAAAGAACAGAGTGCCTTCACCTTCAAGGGTAAGGGTTCCAAGAAGCATACCCTGTGTACGAATGCTTGACAAATAAAAGTCATGGAATCTGTATGACAATTATCCACTTGGCCCCCTCTACAATAAACAATTATTGGCACATCACTCAAGTACACCAGTCATGAGAAAGCAGCTAAAGCAAATGATGTAATAATAGATAAGGATGCCTTACTTTGTACACCACACTTTCCAGTTGTTAACCTTGGCAGACTGACCCACAGAAGCATCTCATTACTGCGTTTTTGGGAAATTAAAGCAGAAAGTCAAACTTCGTACATTAAATACATTTTTATACTACAGAACACATTAAGTTGGGTAATTTATTAGTCACATAATACATGTAATGTGCTTTCCAAGGTAAGAAATATGCAGAATAAGTAAAATGTAGATACTTTATGCAGTAAGTTAGCGGTCAAATTATTTTAACACTGGAAATTAAAATGTTTTCAGCAGTCCCATGTTATGAGTTAAATGAGTTTCCCCACATATACTGGCAAGAGTAGTGTCATACAGTAGACAGGCAGTTTAATTCAGTACGAGTGGGGCAGTTCAGTCCATGTATTGATTCGCAAGTACATGGCAAGCACAAGCGGAAATTTTGTGAACATATCCCCCCCCCCCCCCCCCCATTTATTTGTAACTAGTCACTCAGTTTAGAAAATTTAATCACTGTAGAAATGCATTCTCTTGCATTGCTTATGTTGCAAGAAGTCCAGCTGACCAAGCGAGATGGCCAAGCTTTTTAGTTCCCAGCACAGAGTATAGCATCCTTTACCCACCTCATACAATTTTCTAGCCAGTGGCCCTGCAGTTACTTAGCAAGATCAATTTTGGAACTGTAACTATTCTGTATTACTGAGGACATTTCCCAGAACAGACAGTTTATGGTAAGCTACTAGTACTGATAAAACCATCTGGTGGCAACCATCTGCCCAAGGTTCAACCGAGTACAAGTTAGCTTAGGCTGGGATAGATGGGAATTTAACGACTGCCAAGCACAGCCATAGTCACTAGGATTCCCCAGCACAGTGTCTTTGAAGCTGGAAATCCGCACCACACAGACAATTTGGGGTTTGATTCCTGGCAGGGACAAGAGACTTTTCTCTTCTCTGAGATCTCCACCAACTGTGTGGCCCAGCCAGCCTCCTGCTTAATGGGTACTGGGTGTAAAGTGGCCAGGGCCTGAAGCTGGCCACTCATGTGAGCTTGTGATCACATCCCTTGCTACAGCACATCTGCAGCCACCCACCTTCATTCCTGCACTTCAATCAAGCTCTCAGTGGTGCAGAATTTACCACAGCAGTGCACTGTGACATGGTCCTTGACCTTGCTTCTCTCATAACAGAACTCTACCATACTGCTAGTACAAAGATTTTCATACTTGCTTGATCAATGGCACAAACTCTTGATTGGCAATGTCAGAGAGCGAGAAGTCCTGTGGTGTAGGCTTCAGGATATGACTACAAAGTGGTGAGGATGGTAAATGTCCCATGGCTTGGAACAAACGAAGATCAGGTTTTATGTATGCAACAACCTGTAGAAATAAAAACACACATTACAGTCTAAATCACATAACTAATTTGGATTTTAGCTGTACAATTATGACTGTCTATATCACATTTTCTACAATGCAGACGCTCCCTGACTTACATAAGGGTACTGTTCCACAAAACCTTTCAGGTTCTTATCTTTCACGTGTTGGAATTCAACCCACTATCCACCAAACATATACATATAACAAACATTTTTGTCAAAAATACACAGATGGTGGATTTATAGGCACACTTCAGTGACTTTCGTCTCTGTAGTTCTTAAGGGATGGTACCTTTGTGCGTGATACACACTCTTGCAATCTGGACATGAATAACCTTTCCAGACGCATTCACAAAATTGCAAAAAGCCACTTTGTCGTGTCTGTCCGTCTGTCTTTAGTACAACTCAGCTCCCAATGAATGGAGTTTCATGATCTTGATATTGGAGGATTTTTTGAAAATCGCTTGAGAAAATTCAAGTTTGATTAAAACCTGACAAGAATAACAGGTACTTTACATGAATACCAAGGCAAGAATACACACATTCACACTCATAATACTTAATACTTATTGCTTCATAACTGATTAATTCCATCACATCTCATGCAATGTTTTATGGCAATGCTTACAAAAACTGAGAAACTATGCAATGACTTATCTGTCATTACAGTCTGTTTAGCCAAATTATATGTCTAAAGACAGCCATGAGCAAATGAACATTCTTTTGTTTTGATGCAGCATTTATATGTAACGTGTGAAAAGAGTGCAAATTAGTTGGAATATAATTTCTTTCAAAAACCGGTACCTATAATCTGCCTTGTTACTGGTGACATAAATTACCATAAAACATTGTTCTGAAATGCTCAATATTTTTATGTAGTTAACAGTGATACGTAACTCAACAACAATACACACAGAATGCATTGTTGCATTTCCACTGCAACAATTGTTATAACAATGTGCCACTATGTTACATTATACACACACTGCCTATCTTGTTAAAAAATATTGCCAATGATAGAAATTTATGCACCCTGAATTCCTTATTTGTTGTTTATGAAGAAGTACATTTAAGACTGCATTTACATAAATCGGGGTTTATGCAATGGAGGGGTGAGGGAAAATGTACCAGTTTGTGAATGGTCAATATGCACGTGGCATGTTAAGTTTGTCACCCCAACAAACCATGTCACTAGGGTGAGGATAAATGAGATTGCCATCAGACATGGATGGTAGGTGCACGTATGTTGAACGTTTACACAGTGTAAATACATGCACATACAAGACCATCTTGGAAACCTTATAATATTACATGATTTGCAAACACAGTGAACAGGCATGTCGTGCCAAACCAGACCACTGAAACAGAGAGAAATAGAGTAAAGAAACAACCAGCACAAGCTAGCTTAAACCCTTAAATGTCCCTCCCCTCAAACTTCCACTATATGCCCTTTATCAAGCTATATACCCTTCTCCTTATTTTGCTGTTACCTATTTCACTGTTCCAGAACATGGAATTTATGTTCTTTCTCTCTCTCTCTCACACACATGCGTGCGCACACACACGCACATGCACACACACACACACACACACACACACAAAGAGGAAAGACCACATACAAGGATGATGGTGTGTGTCAGTACACACACTGCACCTTGAGACAAAGTGGATGGATTTTTATGAACTGTGACATCAGGATTCAAGTGGTGTGGTGTGGAAAGTGAGCTGTGTCACTGGATGAGCAGTACCTGAAGGTTTGAGGAGTGTATTGGCTTGATCTGAAGGGTCAAACAGTCCACGAAAACTGTTTTACCATGAAATGAAGGCACTATGACCCTTCAAAATGTCAGGAAATACTTGTCCAATGACAAAGTGTCACATCCCAGAAGACTCAAATCTTCAGCAACACCACTGTGACTGCTCTAAGCCCATACTGAAGAACACTGGTATATTTATATTGAACACTCACCATTATTCTCATTGCATGGCTCATTTTCACATCATAGGGCCTGTATTTTGCCAGCAACACTAAAGTTAGTTTGGTTGTTGGTCTTAATGAGTGCTTCACTGCAAACATAAAAGAAAAAGACCAACTAATAATGGGAATGATCAAAACGAATACAGTAAAGTCTCGAAGTCTGTGAACCTTGATGTTCGGGATTGACCCTTCATAATCACCCATTTTAATGCCACTATTTTGACCTTTCATGACTGGTTCTGATGGATTGGGATGAGATCACGTAGCTAGCGAGGTGGATTCCCCCAGTCCGCTGCTATTATGCAGAACACTCTCAGCTCAGTCAAGCCCAGTCTTTCATTAAGTGAAGCCAAATGCTCTCATGCTTTATGGAATGAGATTCTCCTTCAGTCATTTAACATATTATTTGCTTTGTAAAATTTTTTTAATTTTATTAAAAATAAACTTACCTGCTTCTGAAGGTTTTTTAGGTCATTTTATATTTTTAGTACTGGTATTTCAGAAGTTTTTGGAACCAAACAGGTGGTTTAAACTAAAAATTGATCCGATGTACATGATGGTTTTATTAGTCCCAATTAATCACAGATATTTAGACTCTACTGTAAGTTCATTCAGAGTGTATCCACACTTTTTAAGACACACACGTTCTCTGCATCGTATAACAGTGTCAACAACATGCGTTACTCACAGATTTCCTTGTGCACACGTGTGCTCTGAGTGACGGTCTCTTTGATGGTGTTTTTGACATACGCAAAAATGGGTACAATCATGCGTTGCTTTGTACTTGTTTCAGGCCCTACGTTCTGATGATCTGCATTCTCCACTTCCAGTTCTAGGTAAACCAGGTCTCCAACATGTGGATAGTGGTGCTCTTGTGAGGCATGTTCTGACAGGACAGCTGCAATAAGTTGCAATCACTTACATTTAGTTCCATACACAAGCAGAGATGGGAGGTAGGATATGTCAGTTGGTACAATGACTAGGCTATGGGTTACGTGATCCAGGATTCAGTTCCTCGAGAGATAAGAGATTTTTCACTTCTTCAAAATGCTCAGATCAGCTCTGGGGACCATCCAGCTATCTTGTACCAGGGCTTTTTACCAAGGGCAAAGCAGCCAAAAGGTCAAACTGACCACTCACCTCCATATAGTGCCACGGTCAAGAATAAATAAAGCTGTTCTTCTCCTCCTTCTACATGACTTCATGGCACGAACACAAGCTTTACCTTTTCCCGTTACATGTACAAAAACACTTACCTTGACAGACTTTAAGTTCTCACAGCAGTGTTCCTGAAGTGTCAAGTATTCTGGAATGCAATGCTGTGCATTTAGCCGCACAGTTCCTAGCATCTCGAAGGACTATAGAGCCTTTATCTTAAGGGTCACATAGTCTTAATACAGTCAATGTTCTTCATGAACTGCTTAACCCTGCACATGAAGGCACTATGATCCTTCAAAACATCAGGAGCCCTACAACAAAGCACCACATACCAGAAGACTTGAATCCTCAACATTCATATCATTTACTAAAAACATCAGACCCAAATTAACCCATTTAACTGTTTTAATGAGTGGTGGTTGCTGAGGTTTTTGTAGCCTTAAAATCTTTTGATGAGATCTGGTCATAACATCATCTACATAAGCACAAGTCCAAAGACTGACCCTGCAGGTGAAGGCACTAAAAAATTTTGGGAACTACTAGACCAACAACACAACACCACATCGCAGAACACCACTGTGAGAAGAAATACTGCACTTGATGGTACTATGTTGGAAGCCTCAACACATGAGCCTGAACTGGTAATATGGCAATCAATCAAAGGGGTTTGGTGGGTGGTGGGAAGATACAAATCACTTCATTAATTGTTTTTCTTCATACCTACGTCACAAACTTTGTGGCTGAAAATACAGTTATATAGTTATTTACTTTTCTTACCAAAAATTTTCCTAATAATACGGGTGCATAAACTGTTTGAGTACATACAGTAATTACAATCACACACAACCACACACACACACCACACCTGCTCATACAATGAAATATCAAACTGTGCCATTCCTTAATTAACAAACTGCACATCACACAAAAGGCACTCCCTATCATTATGGGTCATACAGGTTCATTTGACTTGTTAAGTTTCTTCTTCCTTAATTCCTGAATACACAACAGTAATGATTTAAACATAATTGTTTCATTCACCACCTGGTTCAGTCGATAACAAACGCATTTCTCTCCACATTTTAACAAGCAACAGACACTTGTTTGGATGTGCAAATTGTTGGTCTTATAAAATGAATTACATCTCAATGCATGGTTTGAATAACATCAAAATATGAATAACGCTAAAACTTGTTTCGATGGTTCTGTTGTCTTACCATGGCAAGTTATGTGCATAAGCTGCCTCTTGTTGACTGTAAGATGACCTGGATCAACTTGATCTATTCCCACTACCAAACGAGCTTTCCTACAATACAACAAAGTACCTCTATCACTAAGTCATAACGGATGCTTGTTTACAGTACTCAATCACATTTAGCACAAACTCCATACAGCAATCCTGACCAGCTGAAAGTTACTCAGTGGACAGTCCACAGTATGGAGTCGTCATGATAAAACTAAACACCGGAGACCATAGTCAGGGGTCTCGACCACACATCAGAAGTGGTTCACAACAGATGTTTGGACAAAGAATTATATATTTTATACTTTTTATATATTTTATCCTCTAAATGCTATTTACATATTGTTTCATGATTTTAAATCTACATATATAAGAATATGTGCTGTAGTGTATGTATAATTACCATTCTGTGACTTCCTATGAGCTGCTTATTGTCGACAATAATTGACTCCCTTATAATGAGTGGATAAGTCAGTTGAAACATGTTGGACATTGTGTAAACAAAGTGCAGTAGTTGGTGAAAAATAAAAACGTGAATACTGTCCTTGTCACAGCAAGTACCATATGAAATGCAACTGCTTATGAGATTTAGCTACCAGTCTTAACAAGTGTGTTACTGATTACCATTTCTCTCTCGCTCCCTCTCTCTCTCTCTCCTACAGCACTTCGGGCTGTTTGGGTCATCGTCTCCCCTAGTTATGATTATCATTTGAAATCCTAAACTAATGTGTGAAGTGTGTTTAACCTTTTAAAGCCTAGCGGTAACTTTATGTACCATCAGGAGTAACATTCAAAAACTCTAGGTTGTGCTCACATTGCGTTTATGTGTTTTGTATGGATCTCAGAACAAACAGCGCATTTTGCCTCATACAGCATTAACTGACTGGTTTTGCATAAGTGAGGTGGAGAGTGTTTACAGCGCGGTACGCACTGATTCCTTATATAGAAGAGATATGCTTCGTCTTTAAAGGGTTAATGGTTGATAAGCTTTCAACCCTTTTGCACTGAACAACACACACGCTGCATCATAGAGCACAGGATTCAATTCCTCAATGACATAACATATGTGTCAGCCAATTATGACCCTTCTGGTACAGCCCTGTTGGGGGTTTTTTCTTGTGCTTTTGTTTTGTAAGAGTTTGCTGGGAAAAATAAATCCTGTAATTTAAATTGGGGGTTTTGCAGATTGTACTAGAAATTTAAGTCTGGTACTAGAGCTTTAAATGACTGAATTAGCACTTCATGATAAAGTGTAATTCTCCTACCCACAGTACCAAACCTTCTTGCCACAGAGTATAACGTTAAAAGTGCCTTCTGGGATGGGATGCCATACAGACTGGTACACAATACAGGCATTTCAGAGGAATTTGCTACTTCCATCCTCTTGCAGAAATAGGATAGGGAGGGCAAGAACTGAGACCAGCAGTTACACTGACAGTTTTTCCCATTCTGCTTCTTTTTCTAATCTGAAAATGGGGACAGGAGGTTCCTCTTAACATCAGTACTTATCTACCAGTCTACACGATACCACATGTCACAATGCAGTAACCATTATAGCACCATAATAACCTCAAATCTCACATATTAGTAAGTAACTTCACAACAACTCAAACTCACACACAAAACCAACAAGACAAAAAACACCTAACTGACCTGTGAACAGGAACATCACTTTCATACTCCTTGCTGACACTGGTCCACAGCTCAAGGAGGAGCAGTGGTGTGAGAATCCTCAAGTAGTCTTGGTATGTGAGAAATGATGACACCATTGGCCACAGAGTGTTTCCATATACAGGAGGTGGATATGCAACTGCCTGCTTCTTCTGTTCCTGGTAACACAGTTTCAACAATAACGAGTCTGATTAACCTTTTAAAGCCTAGCGGTAACTTTACATACAACCAGGTTTAACATTAAAAAATTCTACGTGGTGCCCACATTGCGTTTATGTGTTTTGTACGGATCTCAGAACAAACAGCAACTTTTGCCTTATAAAACATTAAGAGATTGGGTTTTATAACTGAAGTGGAGAGTGTTTACAGCACGGTATGCACTGAGGCCTTATATAAAACAGATACGCTTCGTCTTTAAAGGGTTAACATATACTGGAATCATTTATCACTTCACAGAATACAGCTCACCTAATAATAATCAGTTCTTACTTAAAAACAACATCCATTGCATCTCCGTTGCTAACAGGCTTGTGGAAATAACTACTGTTTATAACAAAATAATAAACACACAAATGCTGTGAGCAATATCTACTGTGTGACACTTGAAGCCCATAATACATGTACTACTGACCAGACAACTTGCTAACTGAGCTCCCTAACACTTTACATATCTGCAGTCGGCATGGCATGGCCACTGCTAGGCTAACTTTGAAATGGCCAGGCAGTGTTTTACCGCTTCCAAAACACTGAAAATGCTGGCAGTGCATTCACAGCTTCGGTAACCATGAACATTTTTGAAATGGACAGAAAACGCTTGTTGGTGCATGTGCAGTGCTTGACCTCAAAAGCCTGCCTCTTCACTCATGCACCAACAACTAGCAAGCAATCTGGTCACTACTTATGAAACTATATGCATTTCAGAGTTCCTGTAAATGTTACAATGTCCTGTTAAGTACTGACCTACTGTCAGCTACAGTGAGAGGTAAATGTTACATCATGTACAATCAGCACAAATTATTCATAAACACACAACACATATAGATAAGTAGACAATGAGTTCCTAAATGCATACAAACAAACCAAATGTTTTTAGCCACAGCAGTCTGCATTTTACTTCCGATTTAGGTCTGCCACATTACATTGCCCAGGAAAACCAGGACAGCCTAGTCAGTATATTGACTAGTGGCAAGTTTAAGAATGAGTGGAGCTATACTTCTACTCCCCCAAACGCCTTCACGGTGTCAACAGAGACAACTTTACCATTTACCTTTTATATTCCCCAGGACAGTTACATCTGTTTGTTAAGTAATATGGGTTAAAAGAATCTCATCAAACAGCAGCACGAATGCTGTCCAAAGCTTTGAAGAAACAGATGAAATTCCACACAATTTACAGGACCTGAAAATTCATTACCACGTCCACAACAGCACACCACCTATCCCTATCCTGTGCCAGATGAATCCATTCCACACCATCCCATTCTATTTCTTTAAGATCCACTGTAACATCTTCCTCCCATCTATACCTACCGGTATATCTTCCAAGAGGTCTCTGCCCTTCACATTTCCCTACCAAATCCCTGTATGAATTTCTTTTCTTCCTCACATGTGCCACATGCCCCCACCCACATCATAATCCATGATACAATCACCCATACAATATTAGGAAGAGGGTACAAACATGAAGATCCTCATTATGCAATTTTCTCAAGTCTCCTGTTGCTTCCTCGCTGTTGGGCCCAAATATCTTCCTCAGCATCCTTTTCTTGAGGTCCCTCAGTTTATGTTCTTCTCTTAACCTTTTAAAGCCTAGCAGTAACTTTATGTACCACCAGGTTTAACATTAAAAAATTCTACGTGGTGCCTACATTGCGTTTATGTGTTTTGTACGGATCTCAGAACAAACAGCAACTTTTGCCTTATAAAACATTAAGAGACTGGTTTTTATAACCGAAGTGGAGAGTGTTTACAGCGCGGTACGCACTGAGTCCTTATATAAAACAGATACGTTTCGTCTTTAAAGGGTTAATGTAAGAACCCAAGCCCTACACCCATATACAACAACAAGACAAGTTACAGTTCTGCTACCGTCACCTCACAGCACAGCATCAGCTTCCCTGTTAGGATCACACACAGTGATAGCCACATGAGGAAGAGGACAGAGGATACTGTCTTGCAGCTCCCCTTGCCAAAGTGATGGAACCCCAAAATGTCACTGCAACGTGTAAACACAGTAAGGCTGTCCGTATCAATGCCACGAAGCCATACAGACAGAAGGGAGGCATGGCTCCATTCTTAACCTTAGCACTAGATGGACAAAAGTGGTCAAATTCATACCCCAGCCACTTCACCCCCAGGTACTCTCGCTGGTTGGGGCCCAGCGCAAGTCTATATATAGTGGAGAAGACAAAAGTCTCCTGCCCCTCCCAGAAGTCAAACCCCCAGACCTGGCCCATAGTTTGGTCACTATATCGACTATGCTATCCTGAAGGCATTGTGTACTACAAACAACAAATCAGTGAAAACAGATAGTTTAGCCACAAATATGGTTCCCCTTCCACTGAGGGAAGTATGATACTACCATACTGCAGGTGCAAATCTTCCAGGATATGATACTTTGTCATTGGGCAAGTAGTTCTGATGTTTTGAAGCACCCTGCATCCTCAACAACAGTGCTGTGACATCTACATCACCCTAACATATTATTACAGTTTACAATAAACATATGTTGGAAAGTTCCAGGACATACCTTGGCTGGCATAACAGTTGGTACACCAACTGGGCTATGTTGCATTCCTGGCAGCGACAACCAATTTTTCACTTCTCCAAAATGTGCAGACTGGTTCAGAGGCCCACCTAGCACTGTGTAACATGGGTACTGAGGGCCCTTTCCCTGAGGGTGCATAAAGCTGACACTGACTTCCATCTAGTGCCGAGGTTAAGAACGGGTGGACCTATTCCTCCTACATGACTTAGTGTCATACACAGGGACACCTTCACTTTTACCTTCACCTTGGCTATTGCAGAAGAGAAGGGAGTTCAAAGCAGAATAGGCAAAACAGTAGCGTAATGCTACAAATGACTGTGCTGGATGTTCAGCCACCACCAAGACTGCTGGGAGTAAATATACTGCATTTGAGACAATGTTAATTGCCACTGCTTTCTACATATCAGTGCTGGCAGCAATGTGGAAACTTACCAACAATTCACACCAAACATCATGACATGTAAATCTTAGTGTAACTAACACCATGGAGAAGAGGCCTTGACAAGCTAGTAGTTCCTCAGCTAGTCAAGAAATACCGCACATTTTATAAAACCCAAAATTTCACTACTGTGCTTACAACAGCCTGCCACTTGTCCCCGTCCCCAGCCAATGTCCTCCTATCATATTTCTTTAAGATCTGTATTGATGTTATCCTCCCACCTATGCCTCAATCTTCGAAGTGGTCTCTTTCCCTCAGGTTTCCCCATCCAAACCTGTGTGTATATTCTTCTCCCCTAACCAGCCACATGCCCGGCCCATCTCATTTTGCTCAATTTGATGACCCAAATAATATTTGATGAGGAGTACACATCTTGAAGCTCCCCGTTACACACTTTCCTCCATTCTCCTGTTATTGAATATTAGTGCAATTTGCAACAATTAAGACACTGTATAGACAAATCTTAAACACTCTGGTGACTAGAAACTGACTATATGAACATACACACAGACTGTCAGATGCTGTCTTACTTGTGGTTTTTGAATAACAAACAGCGTCAATGATATAGAATACCTCCTGCAAAGAAGGTCATTTAGACCAATTTTGCTGAAATATGTTGCAAAATTACACAAAAAATGGTACAATTAAAATCATATGTCCCTCACTGTGGACTGCAGATGCAAGTGGACATAGCACTTATTACAGACGAACGATACACACATTCCCAAATTAGTGTACGAATTCATTCTGACTGGCAGAAGAAATGTAGGTCAGCTAAGGAAAAGCTGGGAAGAGATCAATGCCAGTGTAAATGGGAAAAGCCCAAAAATGGCTCACACCCTGTTGCTGATGATGATCCCTCAATGGTTCTGCAACTGTCTCTCACATGATACCATTATGGAGATGACAGCACAAATGGGAACCTTGGATTTGTACGCTCACTGCACACACTGCATCTGATTCCTACTGGAAGACTATTCGTGTATTTGTTTAACTCATTCAGGATGGGCATTGGAATGCACTGAGGCACCTGATGGCTGAGGCCACGGGTGCATGCCCAGTGACATACACGCATATGTAAACCTGCAAGTGCCATACCTGAACATTGCAATTTTCTAGCTTGCAGACTGGGAACCGTATTAGGACATTTGCTGTGACACGCTGGTACACAGCCAAGCCTGCAACTTAGAAAACCACAACATAACGGTACATCATTCCAAGGATTACATGTGGGAAAAGTAACATACACGTACACATCTGGGCACAGAAGTACAAAAAATACTTCGAGACACTTTCTCATGAATGGCAGTCAGTCAGACTGGCTGCAGCAGACTAGTCATAGTTGTAAGACAGTTGTATGAAATCCAGGTGAAACAGAACCTCCGGTAAAACGTATGCATAAGGCAACCATCCTGAAAGGGTTAAGAGGTACTGGATAAAGTTGGCATGTCAAGTGTTCATATTTCATTCTAACTGTAATGAAATGAATACATTTATGGCTCACCATTAGCCACTGTGGATTCCAACACAATATATGATACAGAACTTCCTCCAAATCTGGACCCTTTTGTTGCAGCTGTTTACTGACAACCTTCCTTGGGGTTGGAGCATCTTTTTTACAGGCAACAGGCAGAAGGCGTGAATCCTCTGCCACTGGTATGACATGTACCTGAACCAACTCACTATCATTCTTAAAACATACAGTCTTTCTCTCCGTTGTGTTTCTTGTGGGAGCGAATGTTTTTAAAATAGGTAAGGTCGGAAAGGCACTTGAAGATATTGGAAACCTGTCCAATGAGGTAGTTTCTACCTTTGTACCAGACAGTACCTCTGGCTTAGTGACAGCAGAAGATGAAGGTTGATCAGATAATCTAGGAATTCTCCAAGAGGCTTTAACGCTTCCTCCCGGGGCAGAGGATGATCTAGACTCACGTTTCCTGGGCTGTGAAGCACTGTCTTTAGAACCACCTTGTTTTGGAAGGTTTCCTACATCAAGGTGGAGTTGTCTCATTGCAGAAGATGAAACTGACATAGTAGCTATATTTGAAACTTTTGCACCACCAGCTGTGGACTCAGCCCCCTCAATTAGAAAAGCTCCTCTATTCTTATTGGTTACTTTTACTCTCACTTCTGCAGGCACTTTCAGAGAATCCTTCTTTGAAGCCAAGGCAAGCATTTTCTCTTTCTCAGAGATTGCTTTGAGCTTTTCCTTACGTTTATCTGCAATTTGCTTCTTTTGTTTTGCAGTGAGGTTACGTGGATCATCAGGTATGGATACATGAAGCTTGACTTCCTTTTCCTTTGGATCAGGTTCTTTCTTACTTCCAGCATTACTGACAATTTTTCTAGGTTTCACTGCTTGCTGACACACATCCATTTGCTTCTTGTACATTCGTGTTGCTGCTTCTGCAGAAATGCCTCGTCGAAAAGCCCGTCGTGGTGGTAATGGCGGTGGATGAATTATCAATGTCTTTGCATTATATGTACGCTTGTTAACTTGCTCTTTAATCTGCTGCTTCACTTCATGACCTGTTTTCAATAAATCACCTGCCAATGAAACCTCCTCTGTCCCCTCACCATCAGCAGCAACTTGTGGCAGACTGACGTCCGTCCAGGATCCTTCTCTTGAACCAGTGTCCTTTCTTCCTGTCTCTCGCGGCAAGTGTTGTACAGGTAAATCTGAGACTGCTTCACATTCAAGATCTTGCTGCGAGAGTTTCTTGAACCAATTATCATCAAAATCTGAGTCATCATCTTCAAGCACCAATTCATCAACATCTTCAACAACCTTATGAAACACTAGCTCTTCATGGGCTACATCCTTACCTTCAGTTTTCAGTAATTCTGCATTAGGCTTCTGATCATCAAATATCTGTGATGAAGGAAAGTCCTCATCACTGTCACCACTTACGACAATTATATCTTCATCGAGTGTGTAATTTAAGGATTGATTTGCAGGTTCTGAAACTACCACATTATCTGATGTACACAAATCGTCACTAAGCCTCTCCAATTTCACAACTAATTTTCTTTTGCATATTTGGGCAAACTGTTCATCTTCGAGAGTTTCTCCCTCCACAAAACCTGAATTGCCGGCATTTTTGTTGACTTGTGCAATGTTTTTCCCTTTGTAGTCCTCCACAGAACTCACACTATTTTGGATTGATACACGTGACTTACTGCTTCCTGTGGAAACTTCATCTACAGATTCTGTCCTAGTTTTCTCAAATTGTAGGCAGTCAGACTTGGTACCATTTTCTGAGGTGCATGGCAATGCCTGCTTTCCTTTCAGTAACTGAATGCTAGACTTCCCATTTCCCATGATTTGTTTAGGTGATTCCAATTCCTTCCGACACCCCTCCATTTCAAAATCCTCATCTGAAGATGAAAGTACAGAAACAATACGCTTCCTCTTTGGCTTTTTCTTCCCCTTTTTAGCCACCAGCTGCTCTTTATCATCAGAAATAAGAGCTTCTACTGGTGAATTTTCAGTTTCAAGAGCATGGTGTTCTAAAACACCTGAACTTTCCATATGTTTATCGTGACAGTTATCAGGTGGGATGTTCAATTTAGATTTGTTTTTATTGCTATACGAAATGCCTGGATGCTGCACAGGTAACTGAAAATCATCACCATCAACATAACTGTTACTGATATCATTAATGGCAAGCTCTGGAGCTCCACTCAATAAATGTGACTTCTCATGTGTTACAATTCCATCACCTCCAGTCACAACAATAGATTTATTTCCTTTACATAATACAGTTCTGGGTTCTCTGGAAACTAAACTCAGACTTGAT
The DNA here is from genome assembly GCA_013340265.1 of Coptotermes formosanus. Taxonomy (NCBI): domain Eukaryota; kingdom Metazoa; phylum Arthropoda; class Insecta; order Blattodea; family Rhinotermitidae; genus Coptotermes; species Coptotermes formosanus. The sequence continues at coordinate 1,152,888 of BLKM01002051.1, forward strand.
TTATAATTTCCACTGACACTTTCATCCGTCCGTTTGAGTTTCTTCTTCACAGGCTTGTTTAAACATTCTGCATTTTTATCTCTGCTGTATAACTCAGCTGTTATATCTTGATTACCTAATGATATGTCTGGCTCAGATTTTAGCACTTCTTCGCATTTGAAAACGTCATTAACATCAACCGAACATGAGGATGGTAAAATATTATCTTCATTTGATTTGATTTTTGTGCCCAGTCCCTTACTCCGGACAGAAGTTTCATGTGAATTGTACTTCTGGGCAGTAGGAAGTTCTGCTCTGTTTGAAGTCACAGTATCGGAATGTGAACCACTGTGATTGTCCCTTCCATAAAGAGAACAAGGAGCAGCACATTTCTGTACTTCTACATTGAGCTGAGATACTGCTTTATCATGTGACGTGATACATCTTGAACTTTCAGCAATTCTGGCACCCTCATTTGTTACACACAACTCCAACATACTCGATGTGCACGCACCAGCACTCCCTGCATGTTGAGCCTTATCAGTTCCCAACCATTTATTTACATTCTTTATACCAAGAGACAAAGACTTCTTCCTAACTGTACAGCTTGGCCCTTCACTGCTATGTTTAGACGCACCCTTGACATCAGCAACAGGATGTTCGTTATGTAATGCTGGTTTCATGAAGTGTTCGTGCTTCTCTTTATTCACAGCACAAGCGGACACTGGAGATATTTTTTGCAAATTGTTATCCAGAGACTCTACATCTTTCTTAATTAGACAAGGGACTCTTGAATTCAACAGCTTAGTTCTGAAACCCTCACAAACTGTACTTCTAATGCTGTTTTGCAAACCGATTTGCATTTCTTCACTTTCACACTCCATTCCTCCAACTGGCAGAGAGACCGCAGTCATATCCATTGTTATGGAATCGGTTCTGCAATGATGAAGCACTTCTGGCTCTGCATTTTGTGTCGTTTTTGAGGCAGCAGAGGTCACACAGTCACTAGCTAATCCTGTATCACCAGCGATGTCCAAGGCAGTCACAGAGCCGCTTGAAGTATTTACATTCTTCTCTTCAGTTTCATCACAATCTGAAACAATATCCAACACTTCACTCTTGGAGGCAGTTCTGGTGGCAGCCCTTTTTTCAAGCCTTCTTGATTTCTGTTCACATGTACATTTCTTTATTTTTGTCACATCATCAGGTTCTTCATATTGCCTCTTTCTTTCCCTTTTCACACTGCCAGAAAACACACCAGAATTTTCCACAGACAAATTTAAAGATGTTTCCAAACTCGTAGTGGCATCTCCCAGGCCTGGAACCTTAGGACTGACACCATGCTCCTCCTTCGCAGGCTGCTTCCTACTCTCCTTCGCTTCAGCCTCCCTGCTGTCCTGTGCACCACTTTCTGAATCAGAATCCGTAATGATAACCACTTCATGGCCACCTGTACTTGAATCTGGCAAGGCAAAAAATTGCGGTAAGGGCTTCTGTAAGAAAACAAAATTTTAAGACAAGGTTTACTTGCAAGGTTTGAGATTCTCTCAGTGGTGATACTGAGGATTCAGGTCTTCTGGAATCAGACAACATGTTGTTGGGCGAGTGGTTCACAAAGTCTCAAAGGATCACAGTGCCTTCACCTTCAGGGTCAAGCAGTCCAAGAAAAAGCTCCTTGCACAATAACACAGTGCCATATCCAAGATGACTGGAATCCTCCACTTTTAAATATTCAAGAATGTGAATGCACCTTCAGAGTCAAGCAGTTGAGGATGGAATTCTTCTTGGACTGCTTGACCCTTGAAGCTGAAGGCAATAGAGTCCTTCAAAATGTTGGAGACCATGCACAAAACAACAAAGTGTCACATTCCAGAAGACCAGAATTCTCAAGTTTTAAACTCACAAGTGTGACTGTGTATTGTCCTAGTGTCTCATGTTTTGAAGAGCTGTTACACTTGTGACAATCTATGACACCAGTGTTGTAAAATTCACATACTGCATTTACCCAAATATAAGATGATCCCACATACAAGATGACACTCCTCCACAATCTTCAGCTTTCAGGAAAATATCTGTAACCCCCACACTACACCACGTTTTTCAGGTGATGAATATGGAAAAAATTCTTTCTTATGTTCAGGTAAATACAATGTACGTTTTGCAACTGTCACTTGCAGTAGCTGTTCAATCAGACATATTCAAGACACTGCATTGTATTATTTGCACCTGTAGTGTCTTTGGTGGCTAGTTTGACTCTGTTATCTATGACAACTATGTCAGTTTACAAAGCTTTGTTCCTACAGTACTGAGCAGAATACATGCCACCTGAACTCCCTAACGCTATACGCAGCTGTAGCTGGCATGGCATGGTCACCGCTAGGTATGCCTCAGAACTGTGAGGCAGTGTTACACCTCTTTAAAAACATTTACTCTGTTGGGAGTACATTCACAGCTTGTCACTAGAAATGTTTTTACACAGATTTAGAATGCTTAGGGATGCACGCACAGTGCTCTCTTGTCAGTGTGCCTCTTCACTCCCCAAATAGCAACTAGAAAGTAACTTGGTCACTGCTATTCTCTCACATAACTCGTTAACATTTTGTAATATATGATCGACAGGAATCACAAGTTGTATCCTTTTATTTTTTTCTTATCCTTATCTTGTTACCAGGCTTTTACAGGACTCCTAAATTTTACACTATCATGAGCATGACAATTTCTTTAACCTTGTGTGTTACAAACCAAACACACCACTTAAAAACACTGATACTGTTTCAATGGAATGTTGTTCATATTTTTCACAGTGTTAGTAAAAGTAAATTTCCACTGTTATTACTTGTTATTCAACACATTCAAGAACTACTGGTTCCTATGGAAATATATGAACAAAGCAAACATATTTCACTCTTTTAGCCACCATTTTATTTTAACAATGCACTTAGTACTGAGATAAATTAATAAAAACTACTGTTGTGTGTTATATGGCATATTTTCCTTGGCCCAGCTACTTTTAAGGGAAATATAAAATGATAAATTGACAAATAATAAGCACAATCAAAATTAAAATGTAAAAAAAAAAAGCATGTCAAAGATTCTAAATTTAGCCAAAAACTATATATAGACAAATAAATGACAAATGGATTACCTTAAAAAATTTTCGACAAAGTCGGAACACATAGCAGTCAGAGTCTATTGTCTCAGTAACACCAACACCAATCAGATCCCCTTCGCGTAAAGAAATCTCCCGCTCAGAAAGAATTCTAGTTTTGTTGATGTACGTCCCATTTGAACTCTATAAGAAACACAAACAGTAATGACACAGTAAAAAGAATAAGAGGCAGCCCCAAGAAGCTACCATCATGGGGCCCTATGGGGTCTGCTTTTGAAAACACAATCTACTGAGTGGAAGGAGAGACAGGACCTTCATGATTTACCTCACCTTGCTTAGGCAGAGATCAAAAGAAAATTGCTTTCAGTGTGAAAATAGCAATGGAATAACCACATTAAATTTAGCCTACAAAATACAATAAATTCTTCACAAGTTGGTATATTTGTTATATTAGAGACAAGGAATGGGGAAATAGACCAGGTCACGCAGTATAATGAATAGGCTACAGGCTGGACAGCTGAGGAAGGAAACATGGTTTGAGTCACAGTAGGGGCAAAAGAGATTGTCTGTTCTCCAAAGCATCCAGACCAGTTGAGGCCTACACAGACTCTGATTCAGCAGGTTGCAAAGGCCCTTTCCTTGGGTGCAAAGTAGCATGGATCTGAAGGTGACCACTCACCTTCAAGTAAAGCTCAGGTTATTAAAGCGTGGAGCTATACCACCACTCCTCCATATCCTTTCATGGCACACACGAGTACCTTCACGTCTTTACGTTTGCGCAGAAGCACAGAAAACACAATAAACACACAATATACCTGCACTGTATGCTAAAGTGTTTGACATAACTAGGTCACAGCACTGAAATATAAAGAATAAAATTCCTATCTGTATTACTTTCATGCAACTAGAATTTATATAGAAGATTTAAGTGTTCAACAACATGAGGGTCATTGTGTGACTGGTTCCTAACGTTTTGAAGGCACCATGTTCCTTCAAAACGTCAGGAAACATTCACCAAATGACACACTGTCATACCCCAGAAACCCCGCATCTTCAGAAACACTGTTGTGAAAACCTAAAGTCTCGTATGAATTTATATGATTTCGAAAAATTCTCATTCTGATAAGAACTTGCAATATTTTAAAACTGATAATACAATAATGATCAAAGAGTTCTTGTAAACTGTATGCACTAAATTTCAAATAACAAAGAACACAGCAGACAATTACACTTACATAAGTCTCACATCATGTGGTTAGATCTGCATGTTTAAACTCTTCAGCATCATTTTGTGCAAGTTACAGGTTTAACACCTTCTCAGATTTACATAACGTGTCATATCCCTCCTGTCAATGACTACACCTCTTACACATCATTCACAGTGTGCAGTCCAACCGACTCTCACACCTTGTGGGTACAGACTTCTGAAGCAACCAAATTTAATGCTTATAGTCCCATTCCTTGTTATAATTCGGTAAAATCGAGCACATCAGCTCAGTCACTAAGGCTTCTCCCTTGCACAGGGGCATTATTTTATCGGACATTTCTCATCACTTCTTCAATCAGGCTTTTACAACTGATGATGGGCATGCAGTGCTCACAGCTATTCCAATTTGTCATGAGTTAGGGTCCAAGCATTTTAGTTCAATGTACTGCAGATAACATCAGGTTTTTACTCACCACATTCAAAGAAAAGTGCTCGAAATATCTTCCTTCACCTTGCAGACAAGTGTCACATCTAACAAACATGTTAATTGCGCATCAAAGTTTTACAAGTTAAGCAAACTGACAGGAAGAGGTAAGTGACGGTTGTCAGATAAAGTAATAGGCCTGTGTAAGTAATGCTGTCTTGTAAGAACTTATGTCTACACATTATTCAACACACCTTGCAGCAAACAACAAAACTTCTAAACTGGTTTTCAGTTACGGAAGTAGTAAAGGCATTAAAAAATATTTAATAACACATGCGAATTGAGATACTTACTGACAAATCAACAATTGTAAGATTTTCACCTCTTTGTAGAATTTTGCAATGTTTTCTGGAGACATGTAGGCTGAGACATTTAATAACATTTTCCCTGCTCCTGCCGATTGTATACTGAAACAAAAAATATGAAATAATGTGTGTAATTATGTAACACATCATTGAATATTTCGAGACATTCAAGTACTGTACTTGGGACTGACAGCACCAAATCAAGGACAAGACAGAAGAATGTCAAAAACTGTTGTACATGGTCTTTATTGTATCCAAAACCTATTGTCCATCACTTCCCGCCTCTACACCACTGTGCACATTGGCAGTTGGCTGAGTGAGCTCCATTACTGAGATAAACAAGCTGACAGGATGTGGCAATCGATAGTTGTCAGATAAAATAACAACCCGACACACACATGTATACATACATAGATTAGTTACATGAGAACCAAATAAAAGTACTTTAGAAATGAATAGTGACAATGGACAGAGTAAAAGAAGAAACCACAAAAGTGAAAATGCCTAAGAGAGGAAAAATATGCCTTTTTAAAGTCATACAATGCTTGCTACTATTCTGTTCATAACTGTTATACACCCATTTCCTATTTATTTATTCACAGATTACTTCATGACACCATCAATAAATCAGACTATATACTATCAACTAGTAAAATGATTCATGAATTATGAAATGAAATGGATCTGGAAGGAAGAGGTCATGGTCTAATTTGAGGTACTTCCTCAGCCTTTGCCTGAAAAGACTCTAGGAAAGCCACGAATCACATCAGTCAGGAAAGCCAATCACTGGGATTTGAACCCAGAACCTCCCTAATACAAAGAAGGAGTGCCAATTGCTTCACCACACCACTCAGTGTGTCTCTAGAAACCAAAATTGTACCTGCCACTTCACATGCCTTGTGTCTTCTACAAAAGATGGCACAAAAAATCAGTGAAGGCCAAATTGAAATCCTTTATGAGTACATTTTACTGTTCAATTTCAAGTCACAGATTATTGTCCATTAAATTCTTAATGAGACCCCACACAGTGTATCTAAAGCTTACTTCTATATGGCAGTGAAGTCTAGTGCAAATATAGAATACTTAAAACAACACAGTGGTAAAAACGAACTGAAACACTGATCATTTCTTCTGGAAATCATACATAAACGCTTAATACCTCTAATATAATTTCCATCATCCTTACCTTCAAGTTATAGTGGGCTCAATTTTTATGACTAATTGAGACTGATAAAACTGCCACAAAGATCAGAATCACAAATGCCACCACCCATTTACAATGTAAAGCATCTGCTTGGTTCCCAGAAGTTATGAAATATGAGTAATAAAAAATATAATAGCCTCAAACAGCATAAAAAGCATGTAAACCAATTTTAATGAAATACAAACACTTTTTGAAGCATAAAATTCCTTAGATGATTGACAGAGTCTCATTCCATAAACCATCAACATATCAACCTCACTTCATGAAAGAAGGAACTTGCCTGAGCTGTAATTTATAGCAATACCAGGAAAATGGGGGACCTAACTTGCAGCCACGTGGTCTCAACCCAGCTCCTTGGAACCAGTCACAAAAGGTCAAAAACAACTGTATTAAAAGCGGTAAACACAACAAACAGGTCAAAATCCTGAACAGTAAGGTTCAGAAACATCGAGACTCTACTGTACTACCTGCTTAAGGACAGTAAACATGCTCATCCTGAAACTACTGAATGCCAACACGTGTGTGCCCTGTGTGTGCCCACACATACACACATACTATCCTACCTGCCTTCATGCATATAATTATAAATAGTTCCTACTTACAACCCTATCACCAGATGAAATCTCGATCTTATGCGTAAATTCCACACGTTCAAGGATCCAGCGAAATGCCATATGAGCTGTAAATAATTTACAAACTTTCAGATTCCCAGGTCACATGGAGAGGCACAGACAAATTAAGTTGAGATACCTTTACATGCCAACTACACACCAATGTCATGCCTGACTTATACATATAGGTATCACCATCATCATGTGTCCCTGAGCATGGCAGCTTTAGGACACACAGGGACACTGCATCGCAGCTACCATGCTCAGGGAGACCGTTGCCGGGTATGTCCAAGTCTTGGCAACAGTATCACTGCATGCGTCGATGGTGGCTCTTTCATAACAAACAATAATGGTGCTAGACACAAGAGAACGCTGAATGTAAAAAAACACAGTTGAAAAAGGGAATGATTTCCCAGTCAGCCCGTACGTTCTTGACACAAACTGGTTGACAAGGGATGAATGAACCTTTCTGTCAGTCATACCCTCCATGGAGTCTGTGTGAACAGCTGTTGAAAGATGTGCTACCAAAACTTGATAGGGTAAGACCCAACAATCTAGGTTTTCTGAAGTGTCCCCTTTCTCATTTTGAACATTCACCCGTAGCATACTCTTCTTTAAATAAGTGTATGGTCAACTTTTGCGTTTTTACACCCTGCAATGCAATGGATGTTCATATGTTTCAGAAGAACATACTGCCTCCATCTTCTGGGTGACTGAATGGGTTCAGGTGGATGTTGAAATGATGGGTTGGAAGAACATGTGTTATGCATGAAGGTGGTAAAGAGTTTGGCCACTCACACCAACAGAAGAGTGCAAGAGAGGCTAGGACTTTTCCTGTGCCAATGGGACTTCAGAATTCCAGAAACAAAAATTTTCAGGGCCTCAGTGATAGGCAGAAGTGATTAACAGACATGCGTGGGGACATATTCTTGACTTTAATGGCTGCTAAGCAAGTATGGTGCTACATCAGGGGGAACTATATCAGGGGCTGACTGTATGTAAATGTTGGCTTAACCTATTGTGCATAACCTTTTACAGGATTTTACAAAAGAGAAGTTAGCAGTGAAAAAGGCTTGTAATTTGTCACAGAAGTTCTGTGCCCTTTCTTGTACAGTGGTTTTACTATGGCTATTCTGAGACCGTTTGGGAAATACCACTCCTGTGTGGTTACAAATGTAGTTTAAAAGGTGACTAATTTCAGATGTGCAAGTTTTCACAATTTTAACTTTCACTTCATCACAACATTATGAATTTTTTGTTTGGGTGAATGTATTATACTTTTTATCTCAATTTCAGTGGTTGGAATAATTTTCAGACCACAGAAATTTCCAGAAAATTACTCTTTTAATAACAATATACCACCTTCTTCTTCCCCTTGATATTAAATTTTCAATAACTGTTAGGAACTACTGAAAGCATCAGCCATATTTTCAGGATCCTTAAATTCGTATTGTTTATAAAAAGGAGGGCATCTCTTCAGTTGAACATACTTCTCTTGTCTTTTCTTTATAATGTTCCATGTTGTTTTTATTTTATTACTGGATATTGCTATAAATCAATTTTAATGTCGTGTTTTAACTTCCTTCATAACTTTGTTCAGGATTTTACAATACATAATGTTAAATGCTTTCAATTTTGGATCACTTTTATTCCTGCTGAAAACATACCCTCTTAAACTTACAGGGCATTTTTATTCCTCATGCAATCCAGTCATTGCCCATACATTTATATTTCACTGGAAAACTGGTTTCAAAAATATTTAGAAAAGCATACAGGACTTAATGACACATACTGTTGGTATCACTGCCTTTATAAACTGATCTTTACGTATCGTTTTCCAGAAGAGTCTGAAAATTCATTATTGTATCATTACTGATTAATCTGGTTCCCTGCTTTCAGGGCACTATGTTTGTTGCTGCACAAATATTACTAATTACAAGGAAATGGGCACCATTGTGCCTCAGTAGCTCAGATGGTATAGTGACAAGGCTACAGACTGGATGGTCCTGAGTTCAAATTCTGGCAGAGGCAAGAGATTTTTCTCCCCTCCAAAATGTTCAGACTGGTTCTGAGGCACACCCGGCCTCCTATTCAATGCGTAGCACAGTTCTTTCTTGGGAGTAAACTGGTCAGGGCCTACTGCCAAGGTGAAGAATGAGTGCAGCCATACCACTACTCCTCTTATATGCCTTTATAACACGAACAGGGACAGCTTTACCTTTACTTTATCCACTGGAAATGTATAAGAAGAATTTAGTCTTGTATTATCAGCAATAATATTACCAATTGGAGTAAACGAGTCACTCTGAATTCTTGTTGCATAATTTACTGTATGTGAAATTATATGTTGCTACTAATACTGTTTTCATTGATAATGTCTGTATTTATGTCACCACGAATCATAAACTCATATTTTCAATTACACAGATAGTGCAGATACCTTCTGACATCTTCACAAATTGGCTAAAAATCTCCTAAAGGAGCTCTATACACACCTAATGTTCTTAAGTTGTATGTTTTATTCCAAGTTGAATTGCACGAATTTCCAAACCCCTTTTTCACAGTGATGTAAAGTGTCAGTTTTGGTGAAATACTGACCTCTTCTAACAAAAACACATAGTTCCCATGCGTAGGTTCTGTTGACAGAAACATGATCCCAATATATAACTACGAAATGTGAGGTGCAAACAATCCCATTCTTTAATGTCACATTCACTCTACGCAAAATACAGTCAAACTTGGTCGTAAGGTCACTGAAGGAACCAAATAAATTGTGTCATTATAAACAAGTGTCGCTCTGGGCGAGGTGTATGGTAAAAGTGAAAGAAAAATGTTTCAAGACAAAATACAGGCCTGCAGGTGTATTAGTTAATGTTTATACTATGATCTATCTCAAATTTAAATTGCAATTAAAATTTAGAAAGAATAAAAATTACTCTTCTATAATTGTAAATTTCCATACAGGTTTAAGCTAAAAAATAATTAAATTTAAATTTAAATTTAAATTTAAGAAGAACAAAAGTTATTAGCAGGAGAGGACCGCTCACTGGTACATTGTCACTTCTCTCTTACAGAAACCACTTAAGCAGCACCTCATTGCTGACACTTGGTTCAGGCTTTCTAAATTGCTTTATTCTCAATTTGTTCAGTTCAAACGCGCTAACAACTTTGGTTCCGTTTTTCCAAATAATGTGGACTGTAGAATTTACAAGACCAAATTCCTGACACCCTTCAGCTTCCTTTTTTCATTTTCTCTTGGTTGTATCACTTTAACTTTTCCTTCAATGCTCAAACCCTTCCTTTCATTCATGACTGTAGCTATGTTATCATGTTACTAGTCTCCTGTTAATTGCAGGAGCAGAAACGCAGCAAATTAATGTACTCCCAGCAAAGTACAATGCTGCCTGGCTGTTCCGGGGTCAGCCTAGCAGCAACCATGCTGAGCCAACTGCAACTGCGTAAAGTGTTAGGAAGCTCACTGAGCATTGTTAAGATAGACCAACAAATATGCACACTGTTTACAATTATATATTTGTATCAATGTCACTCCTACATGTTTCAATGGTCAAGCCACCATCATCAGGGGGCACCAAAGGTCACAGGCACCATTCTGCATCTAAAGTCATACAATATTTTCATTTAAGAGGCAATTCAGTGTCTCAGTCTGTGACAATCCACATTCACCCAAATCATCAATGATTTGGGTGAATGGGTGACATTGATACAAATATATAAATGTAAACAGTGTGCGAATTTGTTGGTGTATATTAACAGTGTGAAAATATGCGTGGTATACAACATAAAAAATGTGCTCAGTGAGCATGTTATCTCATCACTACTACAAGTTGGAAGCTGTGTGCCAAAACTGTGAAACACCAACCATAGACAGGAAATATCGCTGTTGATGATATGGCGGTTTAATAAATGTACTGCACTTAAATATTTTTGAAATATGCTACCTTAGAACCACCAATGTCATAAAATAAAACAGGTAAGGTGAACCATGCATGACGACAAGGACATATGATACATGTTCATCAAGAAATGATAGGCAGTAAAGAGTATGAAAGAAGTGACTGCCATCCAATCTACAGCCTTTTATCCCTACTGAATATGCTATGCAAACATGCCAATGAAATTAACATAAACCTGAATTTGTAGCCTGCTCTCGCATCCCATGTAAATGGAACTACTTTTTACGTACAACGTGAACACAATGTGCTTAAATTACATGATGGTTAACTGCTGCCAAAACCCACACACAAATCACGGGCATAACGGTGGTTTATAGCAACAAAAAGTATTTGTCATTCATTGGTTCATTGAGAAATACCGTAGCACATTTTACAAAAGTAGCAAGATTATGTTAAACATATTTTGTGTGTTGTGTGTATTACAGAATGAACATCAGATGTTGTATACACCTACACTGGCTCATACTATGGTTCAAAGAGTTAGCTTGACAGACATAACCAAATCATAACACTGCTTTATACAAACACCACAAACCCAATCCTAATTTAGGCTTAATAATGTTGCTTTATACACACAAATCCAACTCGAACCTCAGCGACTCACGCGGGAACTTCGTTTAGAGACACACAAACCTAAGCACTAACTTTCGTTTACACACACAAACAACAAAATAACCGTTCAAAGAAACAAGCAATAAAACTCTGCTCATACTTACATGTCGCAGAAAATGTCATATCAAATTGACATCACATATGTCCACACGCAAAGTTAGACCAATTTCTTTCACTTATGTTTTTCTTTCACACTACTGGCAGTAAAAACATATTACCAACTACTTTGCTTAACTCATCGTATCATATTTTTCTAACGAACAGACATAACACGCGGCCCATACATACAACCAATTCTGCCAACATTCCAACATAGCACATACATATATTCATTCCACGGATCCAACGTTCGCCAACATGACAGTTAGATGTGCAATAAGTCGTAAACAGGTTACATGTACAAAATACGCAATACATACACAATGGTTACATGCAGATACTATAAATGTTTCATACACATTATTGTGGATCATCCTTAAACATAAAATAAATTCAGCAACAAAAGGAAGGCTCTCCATTAGGATACGGTACAGTAGTACCGCGTGCCTGCCGTAAGTGGCGTTGGTATGAGGACCATCGTTTTGAATGTTTCCCATGCGTGGCGCCATTATGTCACACGCCCCACCTACCTTCCCAATCCCTGTGCGTCTACTCTTAGTCTTGTCCTTGCGTGTGTGGTACTGAAATTGTTTCAGATGGGGGTACTGGTGTGCTGTGTACGCAGTGTGCCGTGATGAAGTTCACTTCATCCTGATTTACATTGAGAAAGTTTACTAAAAGCGACTGCTTGAAGCTACTGAACTGGAAGCCAACAAATCGTATACGCGAGGAAAGTAAAAGAGGATGGTTTCCCCGTGTACTTGACCGCAAGTTAAACGTGCCAAGAGCTTGGTTGTTATGATTTGGTCTTAAAAATGTCAAGAAGAAAGGAAATTCGAACAGGTGTTACATTTGTTCTTATTTTATTTTGTCAGGAATTTGTTAAACGTGTGGAAGGCAGAAACTAGAAAGGCAGAGTTCGGGCAAGACCGTGGAACACTAGGCGAGAATTACACGGGGCATCAACCACTCTCTTGAAAGAATTAACAGTTGAAGACCCTGTGCCGTACAAAGATCATTTGAGAATGGGTAGGCTGCTGAAAAATTTAAAAAGCTACTAGCAATTATTGACTTGAAAATGAGGAAAAGAGACAATGTAATGAGAAAGGCAATTCTGACAAGAACTAAGCTGAAAGTAGCATTGCACTACTGCTACCACAATTTTTATGTTTTTCCTTTTGTTACGCAATATTTGCAACGAAATGTTTTTAAATCCGCGTTCCTTGTATTTCCTGTATTAACTTTCTTAAAGCTACCTCCCTTTTGGTCTTATTCACATATTCATAACACCTTACGTTCCACTGAATTTCATACCTTTTGTCACGCGCAAACTCTGATTTTTTACTTGGTGGGGTTGGGGGGGCGCTGACCCCAAAGCTATAGATAATCTAGGTTTGATTTTAAAAATTGTGTTATAAGAATCATGTTGTAAGTACAACATAACACTGTCTGCAACTGCATTTATATACATGCAGATATAAGTACATGTTCCATGACTCAGTCACAGAGTGCTAGCTCATTTTTTTCTAATTTTACTAATTAATTAGTCAAAATTCTAATGTACTAGTCATCAGTCGACTTCAGTGGCTGAGTTCGGTTGAAGGGGAAATCACGTGAAACGTTTCGTTTTGTAATGCCTACCTCTTCTACCTCCTTACAGTAGGTGTCGAGGTTATTTATCTTCACTTGATCACACTCAGACACAGACCACAGTCGGTACGACTCCTCTGGACGGGGCATCGGCCCGTCGGAGAGACCTCTACCCGACAACACAATCCCGGTGGGATTCGAACCCACGATCTCAGGAAGCGCTCGGCCGCAGACCAACGCCTCAGGCCGCGCAGCCACTGGGATCGGCAAGTGAAACGTTTGATGTCGTAATATCTAAAAAATCTGTGATTTTTAAATTTTAGCTTTGCGAGGTTTGGGCGGGCTGCAGCCCGGCCACCCCCGCCCTCTGAATGGGCCCCTGCATTTCATACACATCCAGAAACGTTATTTCATTGCTGTTCACGTCGGAACACTCACAGCGCAAACGACAAAGATATTCGTCAAAAACAACCAGCATGCACAGCGAACGTAGCCACTGCATGTTTGGACAGGACCAGTAGGCGAGTAAAGTTAGTCACGTGACGGGCAAGTCGACAGTAAAGTAGCCGGGTCCTCAACTTCACTTTCCACTTGAAGTCTAATGGCAAGTTCACGGAAATTGTCACTTACACCGGGAGAGTTTGGTTGATTCAAGCGCTTTCGCAGTGTAAATTAGCCTTTGCGCTCTGGTGCGTGGAGTATTCTGGCCGCGCCCCCATTTCCCACCATCAAGTTGGCGCGCTAATTTCAAACTTTCCTTTGCTATACAAGCATGGCCACTAGAGACAAATTTAGATTAGGGTGTAGGGTATGTCTCTGTCACTGTCGGTGCCGGATTCTTCCCCCCTCCCACATCTATTGTCTTAACAAATATATGTTCGTATCTCCCTGCGCGCACGCGATATTGACCCCTTCACGATGTTTCTTCACGTCCTCAGACACGTTCCTGCGGCCCGCGCACGTAGCCTGGCACCCTCCCTGGCCATGCGACAAAGTAACATTGCCACGCCTCTTTATATCCCCCCCCCCCCAACGATCTTCAGGACACCATGCACCCTTCTTTCAACTGAAACACTTTCTTCTGTGGTCCAGCTACATTACATCGGAGCGTGGATACACTCCGTGGTAGGTCGCATTTGTTAACTTCGTGGGCGTACCAGCGTAACTTGTGCAACTGCTATCGCTTCGCGGCCCGGGCAGGTCATGGGAGTACCGTCTTCGCCTACGTCTGATAGCGAAAGGGCTGTGGTAGTTATCAAGGACCACAACATCCACAGCTCCGCTCGAAACGGACCTAGGTTAGGTGTTTTGAGTTAGTCCTAGTGACGGTGCTGTGTTCTTTGAGTGTATGTGTGTGTGCCTGTGCGCATCTGTTCTAAACGACTTGCTTCTAATATGACCACCAACCACGTGGCATGTACCACAGATGGGCCAAAGCCTCGCAGTCGCAAAGATCGTGCGAGGCCGTTTCCGATGCCTATGTGCGTCTATCATCAGGCCACTAACAAGGGCGGTAGAAATGGGAAACTCTCTATATCATAGGATGGAGATCTCCTCGTATACATCAAAATATATATTGTAAATGCATTCAAAACAAGTAAAGTTTTTGCATGAGGCCTAATCGCCAGAATAACGTGTAGAAGGAATTCTTGTTTATTTTACTTTGGTACAGAGGGAAGAGTAGTTGATAATATTTGATTGCAATAAATAGTAATAATCGAAAATTAGCCGAAATTAACTTAAATTTCTGTATGTTTCTCATTTGTCTCCCGAATATGAGGGCACTAAAACAAAAAACACTTCAAAGAAAATTTGAGTACTATTTTTTCGGAAATCTTACGTGATAGGACTTTCTCCATGCCAGATTTCGGTTCAGGAGATCAAAATCCATACAGCAACCCAAGTTACATGCAGGAAGAAAAAACCGATGCTTTGAACAGTGTAAGAACTCCCTATAAAACCTTCGTCGTCATTATCATTTTCTTCTTCTTCAGTTCGCAAGAATTCTACGTCCTTGTTCAAACAGAATGATCAGATCGAAGCGGGACTGCTGTACGTGTTTAAAAAAAACTGCCCTACTTATGAGTGTTGCCACTACAGAAGTACCCACTGTACAACGGTGCTTCGGCATCATTCTGCCACACCATGAGGTGCATGGTAGGTGTCACTCCTTCTGTTGATCCCTTGGCGCCCTTCAAGAAAAAATGCAGCCTTTTACCAAATCCTTGCCTGAAATATTACATGAGGCTACCTGTCGTCAAAAATGTTTATTAACAGCTTGTGAGAAAACAGGGGGTCAAAATTTATTGTCTCGTGGAGGAAAATTCTTACACGAAAACAGGTTTGATTTTAAAGGAAAAAAGTACTGAAGCTTTTACTTTTGAAAAGATAATAATTTATTTCTGGTTAATAAATGGCCACTGATTCCTATAGAATACCCTTTATTTCTTAAAATATCCATAAATATACAAGTTCAGTATTTGTACCATTTTACATGACACTACATACATGAATAATATTTACACTCTGGTTTCAGTTAAGTACTCTCCTTATACCATGAGCAGGAATACACGTTTATATTATTATTTCTGTACTTATCACTGTTATAAGTTATCGCCCTACACTGTGGACTATAATGTAATCTTTACTAAATAAAAATCATTAGTGTTAAGTTCTGCCTCATATTTCCATTATTATATTCTAATCTTTCAAACTATGAAACCAATTAAAATTACAGAGCTGGCATAATGTTCACTTTGCACGTGTGTTCATCTGGCTTTTGTAGGTAATAAATGAACACATCTGCAATCCCATGGACAATTTACCTTGTATATGAAGATCATTTTTAAATGCAATAAAACTATGTGACACTGTATTTTGCGTTATATCTATTGGTTACACAACACTGTACACATGCGAATAAATGTTGGACATCTCACACAAAACCATACTGTGAACAGTTTCTAAAAGGCCCAGATTACGAAATCTGCAAGGCAGACCACAACATCTCATTTTCCTCTCATGTTGACACCAATGAAGTTTGTTATTAGTGGTTTTAACAAAAAATCTGAAGTAAAATTAAGACTTTCTGTACTGATAATTTCAGGTCAGTTTTTCTGTACTATAAAAATCAGGCGAAATTTCTAATATCACAACATTTCTGAAGAAACCGGGCTGGTTCTCTTTCAATACAATAATGTCTGCCAAATACATGTGCTAAAATGATAAATGTGAGAATATTAGGCAGAATGGTAGCGAGGAAAAAGCTACAGTGGTGAAGTATGAACATTTTTTGGGATGTACTTCAATTATTTCTTTCATCTCATTATAACCTAAACATATAATGTGAAATATTGGCTTTCCCTATGAGTCTGCATTAATAGGTGACCCTCCTTTTTAAATTCTATTTTCACCCTATTCTTGTGTACTTAAAACAAATCATGATGATTAGCCTTTACACATTCTGTATGCCATCACGTGTTTCAGCCTGGAGGAACTATCTCCTTAGGCAGAGTAAGCATGTTCACGCTCTCACTGATCTGTACATGTGTCTTGTGCATACGGTGTCTTGCAATAGGTATTCCTGAAATTCTGTAATATTCTCTGTAAGTGTCACAATTCTCAGTGGCACTTACGGTGACTTCCAGGAAGTGAAACACAAGGTATATGAAGAAGTCTTGACATACCGAGCAAAAGCCACAGCTCATACATATGTATTCATTTGTAGGTTAAGAATGCCAAAGGCAAATCTGCATGACTGGAACACACAAAACTTCATCAGTTTAATAGGGTGCATTCCATCATGCAATGTCAACAAGTTAGAACAGACAAGTTCCCCTTGACACAACTTTTATTTCTAAATAACTTACAAAAGTGTATGTATCACACTATATACTTCAGTCCATTCCCTGAACCATCTCCAGGTGTGTTACAAGAATGCTTTATACTTCATGCTTTAATGTGTCCTATATTGAGATCTTGATCTTATTACTGTGTAAGTTATCGCAACACATAAACTGTCTGTGGTACCTATATACACCATGGATTAAAAGTACAAAAATAAGATCTGTTGCATCAGGTAACAAAGAATGTAAAATTCTCTTAAAATATATTCTAAAATCTTAACAATGATGAAGATCAGAATACAACCAGTGACACTGACTGTTCTAGGAAGCATGCATTACTGTTTAGTGGCCAGCCAGCCATCGAACAGTGATGCATCCTTCGCACTCCGTCCAAAAGACTCACCATTTACACTGCTAAGATAAACATCAACCCAAGTCCTAGAGCCCCTGCACATCTAACAACAAGCATAAATGTTAAAAAGAGCCCATATGCAATACTGCTTTCACACAATAGTGGAAACAAATAACTTGTACTGACCCATATGATTGAAAAGGCAAAACAAAGAGCAGTTATTTCAAACAATCAGTGTGACTGGTTCTATCCACATCTTGATCACAGCTGAGAAGACTGTAATACATATTTTAACAAAATTTTACTGATTTGCTACCTGCAACAACAATCTCTCTAAATCCATATGTTAAAGCATGAAATATAAAGTACTCGTATAACACCCTCAAGACGGTGCAAAAATCACAACAAAACACAAAGTCTGATGCATACAAAACTTCTGCAAGTTACATGTCAAGCAGAATATTTATCGTTTAACTGCAGAACTATTAATTGGACAGGATGTGGAACAAAGTGTTCATGGCCTAATTTAGGGTACTATTGCACTTTCTGCCTGGAGGGACTGAGGATGCAGCTCAGACGCCTAATATGTTACTGTGGCAACGAGTCAACTGTCGACAGTTACAAAATACGGAATGGAAATAATTCAGAAACAAAGGTAATATGATCGATCCTTATCTGTGATAAAATGGCAGAGGCAAGCCACCAACATGCACAAGATATGGGTGAGTGGAGAGTCATGGCCAGCAAACTTAAAGCCTACCACATTAGGCCACTTGAAATACAGGATGCTAGGATTTTAATGCACAGCACAAGAAATTTAATTATGTCTGAAGATACAGCCTTTTTAGGATGTTATGATAGTGGACACATGGATGTGAGACACAGTCACTAATGTCAAAAGCAGGTCCAACAAATTCTAATGTCCTTCTTAATTTGTAATGATTACAAAACCATCCAATTAAATCTTCAGAAACTTTAAAAACAAATGTGCTGAAGTCAGATTTGTGAAGACAATAGAAAAGAAATATACTTTATGTCTTACTTTATTTATGTATGAAGATGTAATTTTCTCAGACATGAAGTTCTTTACTCCATGTGCATAATCTTCCGGGCAGGAATAAAAATGTTTACAAGCAATACATACTATGTTTGTTTCCTCATGGAAAGATTTCTTATGATTAACATGCTTTGAACTGGCCCCCACTGAGCTCCATAAAAATTACTCAAATAATTAATCAAATGTGCTGGTCTCATCCGTGAACAAGTAGCTACATGTGACTTCAGGCTTCCACCGCGATGTAGATGAGAACTGCACCCTTCTGGGATATTATGCAGCGTAGAGTGGTAATTCTGTACCGACGTTATCAGGGTAACCTATCAGTCCCATCTTTAAGACTCCTGAAGATGGGACTGATAGGTTGTCCCACACTGTCAGTACAGAATTACCACTGTACACTGCATAACATCGCAGAAGGGTGCAGTTCTCAGGTAGTTACATATTTATACCAACAGATTTCCCTCCAGATGTTTCTTTCTAGCTGGGTCTGAGATGCTGAATACATAGTATCTATGTTGGTCCAGTGAGATATAAACATTTTTAAATACAGCTACTGAGTTACAATTCTTTAATTCATAATAGCAACTAATTTTAAATGTTGAATTCTTTCTAATGCTGATTTTTACACTGAGAATAAGTCCTAATTAATGTGACAAAACATACTGCCCAGTCTCTGCTTTCCTTCTGCTGACTATAACCTGCCAAGGGTTTAAATGAAGCTAAAATTGTCTTGAACTTGCTACAATGAGTACCCACAAACTGCAATATTATGTGTTCCAAAAAACATGATGGCTTTATGTCATAATGCAATAAAGTATGATGATAGTAGGGTTTAATGCCTGCATGTCATCTCCTACAAAGCAAAAAACTTGTCTGAGCTACTTAATGTTATCGATGCAGAAATTCATTCCCAACACGTAATCACACTACAATAACTGTGTCACTCACTCACTCACTCACTCACTCTCTCTCTCTCACACACACACACACACATCACATCACATCACATACTTTTTAGAAGTGGTTTGCGGGGTTTCGGTGAGAAGTTTTCAAAAGTGTAAGAGTTTTAAACTGACTTGCCCACGATTTGTTATTTTCCCTTTGACGAGAACAATCTATTTTGCTTAATATACTTGAGCTATACCCTGAGAACTCCAAATATTAAGATACAAACAAGCTCTGCTATAGGTTTCATGTTCACTTCTTTATAATAATAAGGCTCTGCAATGCAGGCAAAGTTAGACAGTTATTTGCACTACAACAGAGGTACTGCCTGTGGCATGACATGTTGTCAACACATATAGACAATTCTGGTTGTGCTGAACTAACAAACTTAAGGATCTGACAATTGTTCACTTTTCCCATACACATATATGCATTTATTAAGGCATGACATCAATTCAAATTAATTAATTACCCCTCAATCTCATTCCCAGGCTAATTCACTTACAATACACAAAAGGACAGTGTTCCTTCATAGAGTGAACAATGTGGATTATTTCGTGGAACTCCTAACTGGAGTCATATTCTGAATGACAAAAATGCTAAACCATCTATATGAGGGTTCCAATATCCATTTCAAAAAACTGTTCTGTGAGACTTGGATAATCCACACAAAATTTCCACAATCAAAACAATTTCAATGATAAATTTATAAAGCAAAATCAGAGCCACATAATGTTGTCTACGATAGGCACAAAGTTAAATAATTATTCAAAATTTTAGAGCTGCAAGCTCCATTTAATCTGTAATTTACTCAAATCAACACAGAGCTAGTCTCCATTTCTGGAGGCACTAGATGTGCAAAGTACTTACACTGTCATGCCACAGATTTTATCATCTTGCACATGGGTCCAATGCTGTAGCAATCTGGCTGCCTGTGGACATATACCTACATTTTTCTAGAGCCATGGTCCAATCTACTTGCACCATCTTCAGTGTCAGTACAATATATCTAGGAAGGATTAAGAATGACTTAAGAAACATCTTTGAACGCTTCCTTTTGCAATTTTACTACCCTGTTCGACAAGATAATATAACCTCCACTTCAAAATGAATGATGGCCTTATATTAGTTTAGGAACTGTGCATATAAGAGAAGCATATGCTCCAAATGAAGTTATCTTCTTTGGTGGTTCCAGGATGCACTGTGGCATGTCATTCTGTCTCAAATTAACTTTGCAGGCCATTTATAATGACTTGACATTTATCAGTCACATCCAAAATATTCACAATGAAACCCCTCCTTCTGTCACAAACGAACCATTTTGAAGTGGTGGCCCACGAAACTGTCAATACAAGGCGGCAATAACTACAGAGTTACATTATTCTACTAGTTACCTCTAAAGCGAAAGAATGTAAATAGTGAGTAGAAAATAGTAGATTTTTTTAAAAAATTACTTCTCATTCTTAGAAGAGACATCATCCGTCCAGTGAGAATCTGCATGATGCGACTTCTGATATTTCTACACCAGAAGCACAAGTATTGACTCTGTAACTGACCAACGTCGGTGAACACTGGATTTATTGGACCAACAGCAAGTTAAATAAAGATGGTCATGTTTACATAGGCTCTAACTATCATGCCTGAAAAATCAATTAAGCGTGAGATTTTTTTTGCTAGAATTCCCACACAAAATGAATAATTTCCCCTCAGAAACTGCTGAGTCACAGAGGAGGGATGCTTCAATGAAAAGGTAAAACAGTGACCCAGATTGTTGATGGTAGTATTGACATCCTGTCCACCTTATCAGGACTTGTCATTGCTGTATGTACTGTTACACTTATCCAGGGTTGTCACTTTCCAGCTCATAAAAATACCCCATGTATGGCCACCTGACAATGCAATATTATTTGAACTTCAAAAGCAATATGGTTCCACCATTTCTCCCGTCTCAGTTTAAATAAATTACCTACTAGCAACATATACGACTAGCTGGAGATAGTTTCCATACTGTATCACATATTTGTGTGATGTTCCAGTTGTCTTCATATGAGTAAAATTCAATTCCAGCAATGCAAGGCTCCCTTTATGCTTGTTTGTTTTACGCCTTTCTTGTTTTAATGTCCGTTACCAATTTACACCACTTCTTAATATAAGCCCTCTCATTTTGGGTTTAATGCAGTTTGGTTGGTTGCATTCTATTATGTTAGCCCCCTGTTTCTGATGGGGATATAATTTGATTTATGCCCACTTTTTCAGGAACACAACTAGGGCATACAACAAGGCCTTGGAATATGCTACAAGTGCAATGCTCCTGTTCCTGCCAGTAGCCGCAACTGTGATATCTTGAACAAGTTTAGTGATATAATAAGATTTCCCTGAGTAACCATATTGTTTCAAAAGTTCCAGTGCATCAGAAACTAGTTACCCTGCCTGTACATAACAGAAGATATTGAAATGATGTTCTGTTCTTTCCATACAAAGCACATTATCAGTATCACTCTGGATTTGGACCACTGTTTCACCTTTTCATGAATTTATTTATTAAAATTTATATACATAGGCCAACAGATCTGGTTGTTATGAAGAATGGTTCCAGTCTTTTAGTCAGATAAAACTGAAGTATGATTTACATGTCTTATTCGTGACAGTATTTAAATATATACTGTCCGCGAAAGCAAGTGCTCTCGTACATAATTGAAACGTCTAGTACAATCTCTAAATGAAACTTCAATTCTTATTAATGAATTTACGTTAACTTCATGTGTCCTGAAGCTCAAAAGTGAAAGTATACTCTACTGAAAGGACTACTTACGCATTTATTTAAAGATAAGAACTGGTGTTTGTGTTATATTAATACTGCAATCTAATATATATACATATATATATACACACACACCACACACTTCAAAGTCCCTATTAAAATAGTCAATGGCATTACAGTTTTTTCTACAATTTCTTGTTCAAGAGACGAACTCAGGCTGATGATTCTTCACTCCATTTTGATTATACATAACTTTATTAATAATAACTACAAGAAGGCCTGAAATATTTCGGTAGGTTTGTGCTCTACTGACTACAAGGATAGAAAAAGGGTGAGGTGGGATATGCAAGAGATATGAATACAGTCGTAATTGCGTCATGGTCTCAGGTTCATAAACAGACGAACACACAAGTCTGCTCACCTTGTGTTTACAGTCCACAAATGGGGCAAATGGTCTGTTACGCCTGTATTTAGTTATGTCACATAGGAACAGTTGAGCGTGTGTTTATATACTGGGTCATGTTCACTTACACTGTACTGTAGACTCCGACGCTCCGATTACACAGTCTGTCCGTAGAGACCTCAAGGACGACAGGAGACTACTATTCTTCATAGAAAACAAACATGTAACAGTAATAAAGCTGTCCAGCATCAATCGACACACAACATCGGTCTATATAAGGGCACTGAGCAATATCTTGGTTATTAAACATGACTCCTCAAAGTTTGATGTTTTACTAAAGTAAAAGATGAGATCTAAAAAGAACACTACTGTTTTGCAGGTTTGTTAAATAGGTGTGTATATATAAAACAATTCATTTCATTGGTGCTTAGTTAACGCTAATCTTACGAGGTTGTTTATATGCATTGTATGGAACTGACTGGAAGTGTTACAAAATATATTAGAAATTAGGCCTAATGCTAAAACTGTACGTTTGAGTAGCAGATGCTTCACGAAAGAGTTGTCACTTTCGGATGGTAAGTACCACTGCGTGATGGCACTCCTTCCGCTAGCTAGAAGCTGCCTCTATGCAAGCCATTCTAAACCTCATGCAACACAATATTGCAGGGGCAATGACTGAACGTTGAGAACAATACAAAAATATTACATTTTCGTATCACTGTTTAAACATACAGGCTAATGATGTAAAATGGAACCCCATTCCTACTCCAAGCTTGAAAAAATCTTCTAATTAAAACAATATAAATGAGCTGTAACTTAGTCTTTTATATTAATCACAATAATAGGGTGGCATTTTAGTAAATTTAATACCACGTATTATGTATGCATTACGTAACAAGTCTTCTTGATATTATTAAAACACATAACAAGAAACGTAATTTGACGTACATGAGTAATTTCTGTTATGATTAAAACAAGTTACAAACAAACGCTTGCCTTATGAATTGCAGCTACATCTAAGCCAGATCATTGTCTTCTTATTAAGCAAAGTAACACAAAACGCTATGAGATTCAAACCATACACAGAAAACACAATACAAAGCTGTATGGGGGAATAAATATCCGACGCCAAAGTAAAAATTCTAATAATACGAAGGATAAAAACATTGAACCAATCACAAAAGTGTAGCGACTCCTTTGCATCCTAAGGCAGGACAAGGGCAACAAACGACAAGAATCAGGAACGGGAAGTCTTCGGGGCCTGCGTCACCGTGCAGTGGGGCGAGATCACTAAGGCGACGGGATGGAGTCAGACAGCACCTCTGATGGTGTTCCTTCGCTCGAGTTGATGGAGAAGGCTTTATTCGGCGCTCGCCTCTGTCTCAGAACTGACGGGTCGAAATTCGGGTGCCGGCGAGCATGTTTGCTGCAACAAAAGGGGGGACACCAATTAATGGGAGGAAAACACACTCTGGAAAAAAAATGTGCCTGTTGGAGGGTGGATTATTTACACCTATAATGCCACGTTATTTGCGGAACTTATGACTTGTACAGTAGTTGTGCTTCATGGAGCTGCGAGAACAGGTGGCATATCTTGTGGAACTGTTTCGATGATACAGTCACAGATAAAACAGCGAACTTTCTGAATACATGTCACCAGCAGAGCTCGTCAGACTGTGTACCACGGGCCCTTGGAGTTCCGTGAGCAAACTTCGAAGGCGGCAGAATTTGTCTCGCTTGCGTTGGTCATTTAGTCGGATTCAGCCAATTCGCTACTGAACTACGTGTGCTGTACTCGCCAGTCACACAGCCAGCGAACATACTTAAACAGGGTGCTGGCAGAAAATTGGGGGTGGGGCAACGATCTTGACACGTGATGTTGACACTATACAGACACGAAGCTAAGACACTAGAAAAATCATACGTATGTTTGAGCACTACAAGTCGCCACTTTCGGTATGAAAATAAGTTTGTGTTATTTTTCTGTATTATTTTTCACATTCCATTTGGGTTCCGTCTGTATATTTCGGGCCAAAAAGACATACGTGGGTAAATAGGTTTGGGGAACGCTGCCCTGGCGCATTAACGCTCAGTTTTAATGATTACTGCACCCACATTCGATCATAACCAATAATGCCATCTCCGAATTTGGTACTTTCGCAACGAAATTTGCAGAACCGGGCATTATCAGACTGCCCATGTCCGTCTGTAGGCTCACACGGTCAGAACGGCTGCAAGGACCTGGGCGCGAGTCTCTGAAACATTCGACGTTTGTCAAGCCTCCCTCCCCCTCCATTAGAAACTTTGTCAACTACGCACAAAAAGAAAATTGCCGTAACAGGTAACACTGAATAGGAAATGATCTACGAAAAGTTCTAGCATTCAAAATTCCTCTACCAATCCAGGCCTATAGCATCTGTTGGGAAGAAAATCAACAAAATCGAAGTACCTTATCTACACAGCCCGTACAAGCAAACATAACGATATAAATGCATTTGCCAGTGTCTAGCAAAAAAATATTGCGTGCGTCTGGCGAAGCGACATGCGTATCTGCCACTTCGATTCAGCGCCCTTACTGCAAGAAGAGTGGAGGTTTGCGAAATGTTCTAAGGCACGCCGCCTTCCGTGAATATTATTACGCGGTGTCTCCTCTCCCACCGAGATACTCGTAGTTCTGCCACAAATGACAACCGGCATTTTACTCAAAACACGTGCCACTGCCTGCAGGCATCACGAGCGTAACTCTACAGCAGTCACCGGATGGGAAATTGTCACGAACAGAAGTGGCTGAAAAAATGTAACGTACATTCTGCATCTTACACACTTTTCTCATGTCTTGTGGTTTTCGAGGTAATTGGAGGAGAGTCGTCGAGCGCCCCAGAATTCTTACAAAATGAATGAACGTCCAATCTTGCTTTCAAGATCGGTAGCAAATCAGAACTTCTGTAAACTGTGAGGAGTTTCTTTCGGAATATACCCGCAACGTATCGGATGTTACCAGCGGCTCGACCTTCCGATAGCCACCCACATACCGTACGATTAAGATTACATGGTACACGGCGACGCGTGGGAGGGGAAATGAGGGGACAACAGGAGAATGGAGTGGGTATCCAGCACGCCCGCAAGACCGCGGAGCATAGCCTCTCCAGCACAGTACAAATACTACCACCTGAACCGCACACCCCGGCTGCCAGTTGTCGACTGAACTGTCGCCCCCGACGAGTCACATTGACTCGTCCGTTTCGCCGAAAGACGCAATCTAGTTTCTGCACGTGACATCTAATCTTAACCGTACTCTAGGGCCGTGCCATGGCTCAGGTGGTTAGCCGCCGGCCTCCCGCCGCGGAGGCCCGGGTTCGATCCGGGGTCAGTCCATGTGGGATTTGTGGTGGACAAAGTGGCACTGGGACAAGTTTTTCCCCGAGTACTACGGTTTTCCCCTGTCAATTTCATTCCACCTGTGCTCCATTACTAGGAAAAGGACAAAAAATATTAATCATCATCGTCACCTTCATCACAGGGTTGCACAAGAAGCCTCAAGGCTGCGGTGCGTCAGTAGCGTCTGCTGCGGGGCCCTTCACCACTAACTGTACTCTACACTTATACCGTGGGTTAAGTAAAGACTGTCAGGCAACCCGCAAACCACACTACGGAAAAACTGAATCAAAGTCAAGCACGACATCTTATACTGCTGCGTATCACCGTGTATCTTATCATATAACCAATAATAACTAACCAACAAATACACCTTATGGGGAAACAACCACCAACTGTCCAGCAGTGGTGCCTGTTTGGCGGTTCCTATCTTAACAGCGTTACGTATCACCATGTATTATATAATCAATAATAAATTTGGGCGGAAACCCCATAATTATCTATATAATTAAGTATTTTCCTCCTAAAAGTGTACTTGGTAGTTAATTATTACTGATTATAAGCCGGAGGACAGCAGTTCGAAACCCATCTCAGCAACCAGACGCGACTGAGGTTGCTCCGTGTCAACTCCTGTGCACAGCGCACTGCAGTCTGTGTACGCGCGACCTTGCGGCACTGAAGGTTAGAGTAATTGCACGCCTTGTGCAGAGTAACGAGTGCACCCTCTGTGCTTATGAAAACTGTCTACACAGAAGTGACTAGCATTCATCTCCCTCATCGTCAGAGCAAGGCTTTCAGAAATAACAAAGACGTGCAAATTTACAAACAGAGCACACAGAACGACATTCAAGCTTGCTCTGTTTTAAAACTAAATGACGCTAACGTTAGTAGTCTACAGAAGTCACTATACTGACACCCGCTGTCCGGTCTCCCAGGCATCTCTAAATAGAGCAATAAAAGAAACCTGTTGGTACGGTTAGCAGTCAGCTGAAAACGGGGTAACGTCAACTCCGAAAAAGCCCTGTAAAGTCGCTGCAAACAGCTGGCAGTCCCTTGGGCTGTAATGTAATTAACGCTTTCAAGACGAAGCGTGTCTGTTTTATATAAGGACTCAGTGCGTACCGCGCTGTAAACATTCTCCACTTCGGTTATAAAAACCAGTCTCTTAATGTTTTATAAGGCAAACGTTACTGTTTGTTCTGAGATCCGTACAAAACACATAAACGCAATGTGGGCACCACGTAGAATTTTTTAATGTTAAACCTGGTGGTACGTAAAGTTACCGCTAGGCTTTAAAAGGTTAATACTGCTACATGTTTCGGGCGCACAGGGCGTCCATCATCACGTCCCATAACGTACATGAGACACAATCACAATTTAACAACTACCAATAAATGATAAATTCTAAAAGGTTTCGACAATGGTGTATAATATTGTGTGGTGATGGGTTTATGGACTTTATCCATCGTCCGAAGAGTAAAATATTAAAAAATCAAAAATTAAAATCACGACCTTTCGGAAGCTGGCTCTGCTTCCGTCCTCAGGTGAATAGAGGGGAAGAAGAGAAGAACACCTACTCTGTTGGGCCCGTTAGAGAGAGCTAGCCTCTTCCGACGATGGATAAAGTCCATAAAACCGTCACCACACAACACCAACACATGCTCTGATCTTGTGACGGTCTGCATGCACACAGAGCACAAACGACAGCCATTTGGTCATGAAGAGGGTTTGATGCAGAAGATAATGAGTCTGCCGTTTTCCAGCCTTCTGTCGCCAGGAGTACACAAAACTGCAGCCATGAAAGTTGTTAGTATCGATGCGAAGTGGCCTCGAATTCGGAAAAAGAAACTACGAAATAAGATAATTTCTTCTTGGACTACTTAACCCTTAAGATGAAGGCACTACGATCCTTCGAAACGTCGATAACTAGTACCAGTCGATATAGCGCAACACTCCACAACATTTGAATCATCGACACCGCTGTGAGAACCTAAAATCCCGCCAGTTATAATATATTTACAAATAAACAGCTGAAAAAAAATGTGTGTAGGCAAGACTGGGGAACTGTGGAATGGAATTACTATTTTGTGTTGATTAAATCGAAGAGGCTGAGATGCACAGGGCAGGGGAAACAACAAACCAACTTACTCATATCTTTAGTTATACCTACAAAAGACAACCCCCTTTCATCACGGGAGCGGGATGTCGCGGTGCATTCAATGCAATGAAGCTTTCATGCTTCGGGACACGATACCTCTAAGCACCGACTTCCTACGAAACATTAGATCTGCCCTTCTAGTTAATACTTGGAACAGTCCCTTAATAATGAGATGTCTGCGAGGTCTTTGTTTCGGACGGACTTAATCCAACTGCCACTAATTGGCGCTAGATCCACGCTGCTGAAGGACCCAGCGTTTGTCCTCATTATCTCTGTCCCTCTCTTCGTTTCACTTGCCCCTTCTCCACAGCGGGCCACAAAACAAGGAAAACTGCAGGAAAGTCATAAAGCGTTGGCAGTTATATTTTCAGACTGAAATTACTAGGGCGATAAAATTCCTTACTCGGTTTAATAGTATATAAACACCATCCGAAAGTAGGCTTAAAATGACAGAACAGTTTCTACTTCCGAAGAAATTATTCGAAGTACGTCACATACAGGACATGTGAATGCAACTACTGCCAAACCTACGAGCTACTAAAAGGAACTCTAACCCTTTAAAGACGAAACCTATCTGTTTTATATGAGGACTCAGTGCGTACCGCGCTGTAAACATTCTCCACTTCGGTTATAAAAACCAGTCTCTTAATGTTTTATAAGGCAAAAGTTGCTGTTTGTTCTGAGATCCGTACAAAACACATAAACGCAATGTGGGCACCACGTAGAATTTTTTAATGTTAAACCTGGTGGTACGTAAAGTTACCGCTAGGCTTTAAAAGGTTAATGGGGTTATCACAGCGGTGCTGATAAAGAATAAAGCCTTCTGGGTTCTTATCCCGTGTCGACTGGTCAACAGCAACTATATACCAGTCCCACATGACTTAAACCTTCTTCAATTTGCTTATGCTGAGAACACTGTTCCGCCTGCCTAACGTCGCTATTTTTACAATTTCACACAAATCTGCTTTACAAAATCAGTGTGTTGCCGTATTTCCTCAATGCTAGCAGTGAGATAAATAAGTTGCGTCTGCGAGAAACGGTCTGAAAACGACGCTCATATTCTGGCGTCCGTCGTGTAAAGCGAGGGAGGAAACGAGGCGAGTTTGAAACATAACGATCATAAAAGTACATGGATTAAATTGTGCAGTCGTATATAATAAAACTGAACGGTATGTCAATGGTACGACGCCTGTCCTGAAGTAAGGTGCCCCGTGGTGAGCAGCTTGGATTTGTATTCACGAGGTACACGTCTCGAATCGCGCCTCTGTTATCAGTTTACCTGAGGTCTTCCATGCATTCCCGAATATCCTTATACAGATTCTGGAACAGTAAATTAACCCTTTAAAGACGAAGCGTATCTGTTTTATATAAGGACTCAGTGCGTACCGCGCTGTAAACACTCTGCAATTCGGTTATAAAAACCAGTCTCTTAATGTTTTATAAGGCAAAAGTTGCTGTTTGTTCTGAGATCCGTACAAAACACATAAACGCAATGTGGGCACCACGTAGAATTTTTTAATGTTAAACCTGGTGGTACGTAAAGTTACCGCTAGGCTTTAAAAGGTTAAAGATGGGCCACACTCGTGCGTTGCACATAATACATACATACATACTACCGCCGCTAAATGACTTAACAACGAATTAGGGTGAACAGCGAGCCAATTTTTAAGGCAGAAAGGATCACTGCTTGAGAACGAATATATGAAAGAAATGCTCTTCTCCGTTCGTTGTGGGAAACTATATCCCAGTGCACGCCATTTCCTTTTCTTTTTAGCCTTTTCGGCCCCACAAATAAAGCACAGAATTCCCGAACGTCATCCAAGGCACAGTTAACAGGCCTACACGTAAATGGGGAAACGAGGTGTATATGATTTCATATTTTTACATTCAGCTGTCCACTGCCGGAAGCACAACGTAACGGTGCCCGCAGCCCCTGTTTCGGCTATCAGATAACCTGAGGTTTTGGTGCCCTCTTTCAGTGCCTCCGGGCAGATGTTCACTCACCGTCTCTGCAAAGATGTCGGGATACTAAAGACAAACAGGGAGATAAATGTTTTTGGATTGCACTGATCTGTGGCCGACTGAAATGAACTGCAAGACCCATAGGCTGGACCCCAAGTGACTCGACACACCCTCTACAACAGCACACACCAGGCGAGTCCGTTTTCAAGTAGCGCGCGATTAAGATGACATGGCACACGGCGACACGTGGGAGGGGGAAATTAAGGGGCAACAGGAGAATGGAGTGGGTATTCAGCATGCCTCGCAAGACCGCGGAGCGTAGCCTCTCCAGCACAGTACAAATGCTAGCAACTGACCCGCACACCTCGGCTGCCAGTAGTCGACTGAACTGTCGCCCCCTGCCGAGCCATATGGACTCGTCCGTTTCGCCGAGAGACGAAATCTGGTTTCTGCGCATGTGCCATCTAATCTTAATTGTACTCTACCAAAATGTGTTCTGCACATCGGCCACGACTTCTTGGTCACGCTCCCATAAACAGATGAAGGTTCGTCCCCCATGCTTTGCAACTTAACATTCACGAACACTTGAGCATTTTTATTCAGCGATTTGTGTAGCCTAATACATGATCACATATCGTGTCGTTACAAAGGACCAACTACAGACCTACGCAGATGTAAAACGGAAGCAGCGAGAAACCTTATATTGATTAAAAAACGTCCGTGTCGAAATAGAAATCACATTCCTATAGGCCTGCACTGCGACACTCAGAATACCCATGCCGCACTTTAGTTCTCAAGTTTTCCGTGTACTTTTACTGTGCGCTGTGTTCAGCTAAATGTGAACAAAGCATAATTTACCACCTTTTCGCTGCGTCCAGCTAAACCTTGTCGCCCCAGATTCACAGGTCACACTACCTTACACTTCAATTCATCCACTCATTCTCAACCGTTCGCACTTTTCTAAAATATATGCCGCTGTGTGACAAATCGCCAAGGCTGCAGACACCCACTAGGTCACCATGCGTCTGATTACAGCTCTTCCTTGATTGTGAAATGGCAACACTGATATATAAAGAATTTTTGCGCCTTCTTCTGGATTAGTTTACATTATTCTCTAAATACGAATAGGACAATGGAAACGCGTAGGCTAATATGAGTTCGCTTTGGCCAATTTACTTTGTGAATACGCTGCAGCAAAGTACGGCCTTAAACAAATATAACAGCAGTGAAAACAGTGAATCAACGAGGCGCGTCTGCAGTTTATACTGATTTAGTGGAAACCGAGATCACCCCGTGAATCACCAAAAAGTCCTTCCCTCGCTATGCAAAAAATAACGAAAGGTATAATTGGTTGAGAATTTGAAGAGTTAATTGCCTAATTTAACGTGTTCCATGTCCGTGCACTGTATCATATAAAATAATATTCACCAACTAATGCACCAAAACACATAAATCTTTATTTGTAAAAACCTCCTGCATGTTTCGACCCTGCTGGGTCACCTTCAGACTATTCTCCCTGAAGATGACCCAGCAGGGTCGAAACATGTAGGAGGTTTTTACGAATAAAGATTGTATGCATTTTGGTGCATTAGTTGGTGAATATTATTTTATAGTTAATTGCCTGTTACTTTTCTTAATCCAAGTGAAAAAATTGGTTACAGATGCCCACTAATTTATTTCCCATTTCCAGGCTCTCTTGCTTATTTTGTACGGGAATATGGGCTTAGTCCACGACACCTTCACGTCTGTGTGACCTACGATGTTAACTTATAATCTAAACAACAGATTTCCACACAGTTTGGTATGAACACCTTCTACAAGTGGCCACGTCTGTACTGTGTTCTACACCTTCCTGCCAATACTAGTGTAATACAAACACTGCGTAGTGGCACTGTGTGAGGGTGGACGCTTACAAGAACGCCTTGAAGTAACTTGGCACCTTCTGCCTCAGCAGTTTTTAGCCCGACGTTCGTTATTTGGGACTATCCTATAGGAAAATAAACGGCACGTAGTCAGTTCCAAATATCGTGAAAATCTCTCAACCGGTTTAAAAGCTGAAAGGGGGGCACACAGAAGGGGCACGGTGATCTCACTAACCTGCTTTTTTCTACGCGAGACCATATATTTTGGAAACAGAAAACAAAAAATGCTTAAATCATTTTCACGTAAAAACGGACGGCGCACTTGCCAGACCTAGTAACAGATAAGACGGTACGTTTAAAAGTATACTTTTAAGTTGCAATTAGCTGAGAAGACGAAATGAGTTAAGATGATTTAGGACGGGGCCAATATTGAAAACTGCGAATATGAGAAAGGGTAATTCCTTTCAGCTGGACACACACAGACAGTTCAGGGAACTAGAAGTTAAGCGATCACGTGACACTCTAACTTCACAGCAGTGGCTATTAACATGACTGTCTTTTGAGATTAAACGTCGTATGGTTTAGAGAAGAATGAGATAGGCGGGGCATGTAGCACGTATGGGGGGAAAGAGAGGCGCATAGAGAATTTTGGTGGGGAGACCTAAGGGAAGGCGACCACTTGGGAGACCCAGGCGTAGACGGGATAATATTAAAATGGATCTTCAAGAAGTGGGATGGGGCATGGAGTGGATTGAGCTGGCTCAGGATAGTGACGGGTAGCGGGCTCTTGGGAATGAGGTGATGAACCTCCATGGTTCCATCAAATATGGGGAATTTCTTGACTAGCTGAGAAACTGTTAGCTTCTGAAGAAGGCCACTGCTCCATGGAGTTAGTTATGGTTTAGGTTAGGTAGGCCCCACACTAGAATTCACATCCCACAAGAGAGGACGCATATCTACCGAACTACACGGTGTCACATCCAAACAGAGTCATATTTGAAGAGCCCATGGTTTGGTACTAACCTGAGGTGATCGCTGCGCATAAACTTCTTGCTGCAGACAGGGCAGGTGAAATTCTTTTCTCCTGTGTGTGTTCGAGTGTGGCGAGCCAGTTCATCCGAACGTGCGAAGCGCTTCCCGCAACCTGCCCAACCACACGGGAATGGTCGCTCCCCTGCAAGAATAAAACGATCATTCGGTGCGTCTCACAGTGCACACCCAATCTCATCAAGGTCCATTTCACACACAGAACGAATGATACAGTTCAAACTGCCTTCATCCTCGCAACTCAGACACAGCTATACAGTGCTGCCTTCTAGAGTCACTTCCAAGAACTAATGCAATTGCCCGCGAAGTTTAAATGACTTGCCTATACGACGCAATTGTCAGACAGTTCAACATTCCACGTGTCACTCCATGTAACGCAAACAGACAAAAATATGCACTTTCAACTAGAAAACGGATAACAGCAGCTAGACAGGTAGGAACGTGGTGCTAACACTCTTAGAAAACATGGAAATAACGCGAAATGAAATTAAAACAGAAAGCCCGCGCAGATGTAATGTTTTCAATCTATAAACCGGCAGCGTCTTCGGCTGCATTTATAGTCGACAGAAAGACAACAGTCTTTTACTGAACGATGCTGTCAGGTACTAATATTTCGATGATGGAGGAGTGAAAAAATATGGTATGGAGCACTGATGGGATGACGGTGACAGGGGAAGAGTGGAGTACTCCAACAAAGACCTGGCCCAGTGCCACTTTATCCACCACAAATCCCACATGGACGGGCATGGGATCGATGTCGTACCTCAGCGGTTATAGGAAGGCGATTAACTACCTGAGTCATGGCACAGTGAAATGCCGAAAAAAGTTGAGAGATTTTGGAACACTGCAGCATGATTAGGCAGCCTAAAAAACGATTAACTAGAAAAACAGTAAGATACAAAAGATATGCATAAAACTACGCCTTCTAAGTTTTTAAATGGGGAATAATTTTGTGCAAGTGGCACCTAACAGCGCTGCACACGGCGATGACCTCAGTGTTGTTAGCAGAAGACCCAGCAAGCGTGAAGGCGATCGGGAAAACACGTGTCCACACCCTTCTGTTCCAGTGGCACAGGTCCTTGAAACCTACGCGGAAAACAGGAACCAATAAAAAGCGTATTGTCTGTTCTGGTCACCTCAGTGACAGGATTTCAGGAAGTCCTGCACCGACACACTTAAAAGGGCTAACTAAAGCCATCGCGCACTTCAGAGCAGAGCTGTGATTAATATTCTTACAAACAGAAGGGTCAATTTCTCTAGTGCCAAATTACACACAGTGCTGTTGTCATTTGAATTGTGTTCGGGTGCTTTCCTTTCCAAAATTTCAAGGAAACGACAGCGGTGCTTTACCTAACGTAAGGCTACGATACATCCCTTTTACCCTGACGTGTCCCCTTTTTCGACCCAAAAATTTCGGCCCGGGTGGGTTTTTAAGTTTCTAGAAATGTCCGGGTATTCAGTGGTACTAAAATGCCCAAATCTAATAATTTTTAAAGGAATACTTAATTGTAATATAGAATGACACGCGAAAAGATAGGCCGATGTTAGTGTCAAATGCATTGAGAGCTTCATTAGTAATAAAAGAACAAAGAATTTTGTATTACATTTGACAGTTATTTTGTTGCTATCAAAGAATGTTTGTCGCCCGGCATCCCAGCTGCCCGTGCGGCTACTGTGATCACGTGATTGCAATTGCTGACGCTAAAACCCGGGCGCGGATCCGCATGTGTGGGCGGGACTACTTTTTCGCGCGCCACTTTGTGTTATGTTAGCATCGTCCCAGTCAATGAATAAAAACACTTGACTGCAGCAGACCTTCCGAATGTCTCGGAAAACTCGGCGCGGAATTTCTGAATAACTACAACTCACCGACAGACACGCTTAAAGAACGTCTCACCCAGAACGTCATACCGACGGAACTTAAAGAATTGCTACCAGAGAAGACATAGAAAGGACATTTATGAAGGGTGCGACAAGTTCTCTGCAAGACTAAATTGTATGTGCAACGTGCGTGTAGAATATTCGGACAAGTGGACGAAACCTATAGAGTATTTTTTTGTTTCACGTCGATGACACTGAGTGAGCCAACTAAACAAAATGATTACAACCTGTTGCCAAGTTCCTGATAAGTAGTGGAGTGCCAACTGATGACGTAAAAGTGTTCTGACCAACTTCGTCATCCGAAAACATTCACAGAAAGTCACCTCAATAATGCATAAGTCCCCAGTTCGCTAGCACACCAGAAGTGGACAAAATAATTTTGAAAACTCATGAAATGGCGAATGTCACTCAGAAGTGTTCAAGTTTTCACGGTTTTTCGTTGTCATTCCCCACCATAATGCAAAGGTAGGGCGAATTTTCTCTTTGATGCAAACCCGGCGGACAAAGCTGAGGTATATCACTTTATGGCAGCACATCCCCGCTGCATTATTAACCCTTTAAAGACGAAACGTGTCTGTTTTATATAAGGACTCAGTGCGTACCGCGCTGTAAACACTCTCCACTTCGGTTATAGAAACCAGTCTCTTAATGTTTTATAAGGCAAAAGTTGCTGTTTGTTCTGAGATCCGTACAAAACACATAAACGCAATGTGGGCACCACGTAGAATTTTTTAATGTTAAACCTGGCGGTACGTAAAGTTACCGCTAGGCTTTAAAAGGTTAAATACAAATGAATACTGCCAGCAGTCAACACAGCGATATCCCTGAATATCACGCTGTGTTGACTGCTGGCAGTATTCATTTGCACAGAAACAAGTTGAATGTTCAGTCACTCAGAGGTTTTATTCTTACAGTGCAATTTCAAAGGAATTTCGCGTCAATATTTCCATACCTTCCCGAGGAGCAACCCAAGGCCTGAGAAGCAGAAGGCTGTAAGTCTCAGTTTTATCATATCTGAAATAATACATAATTCCTCTTAGAATCTGAAGCTCTTTCAAATGAAAACGGTTTAAGTTTAAACACTGTCCCATGTGCAACATGACCAAGAATTAAACAGCCGTTAACTCACAAACTGGTCTAAGAAAAATGATATATTATCTCAAGTATGAGGGGCACTCAAGTATGGTTGAGGCACTGCGCTACAAACCGTCAGGTCGCGGGTTCGATTCCCGATGGTGTCAGTGGATTTTTTCACCCCAGGGCCGCATTGTGGCTCTGGGGTCGACTCAGCCTCTAACAGTAATGAGTACCAGGAATATTTCCTGGGGGGTAAACGCGGCCGGTGCGTAAGGCTGACAACCTTACCACCTTCATGTGCCGATTGTCTAGAAATCTGGGAGCCTCAATCTCCTGGAACGCTAAGGGCCTGTCCGGGCCTGTAATGGGACTGCTTTACCTTTTATCTCAGGTACGACAGGACTGGACTTACACCCATGTATATACAACTAATCGTACTAAGCAAAATCCAGTCTACAGAGAAAAATGAATGGGCACGTAAGGGAGATGACTAGACAAATGGCGACTGACAGTATACCAAGTGCACACACATGTGAATGATTCAATTTTGTGTATTTTCTTTAGAGTTATGAAGCTAATTTTATTTAAGAAAATGTTGACTATTTATATGTCCCCTTTTTTAAAAACTCCCTTTTCGTTGATATGCCCACTTCTTATGGTCCATAAGTGGGACGTGTCCTCGTTTCTTGTGATGGACATATGGCAACCGCAGTCAACGAGGCTGTCAGTCGCTTAGGCAACAGCAGTCTTTCTCAAAGAACTGTCCCGCACTGCGATCGCCCGGTGCACTAACCCTTTAAAGACGAAGCGTGTCTGTTTTATACAAGGACTCAGTGCGTACCGCGCTGTAAACACTCTCCACTTCGGTTATAAAAACCAGTCTCTTAATGTTTTATAAGGCAAAAGTTGCTGTTTGTTCTGAGATCCGTACAAAACACACAAACGCAATGGGTGCACCACGCAGAATTTTTTAATGTTAAACCTGGTGGTATGTAAAGTTACCGCTAGGCTTTAAAAGGTTAAACAGCTGCCAAGCACTTCAACAAGCGGTGGAAATTTAGCGCCTGAGCAGATAAGCCTCCCAGATAAACATACCCGTACACACACCCGGTATTTTAATTGCAATAAGAGCCACAGTAGTGCAGTGGGTATCACAGGCGCACCCAGAATTATCCTTTGGGTGGGGGGGGGGGGGGGCACGGACCCCGAGGCTATACATAATTTGTCTGATTTTAAAAATTATGTTACAAAAATCATGTCAAAATCTCCGAGCCGACATTTAGTTACGTTGCAGGGAAAATTAAAACTAACGGGAAAATTAAAACTAACGGAAAAATAGAAATATATACATATTAGCAAGTTTCTTTATATGTTTCAAAATTCCAGTGTACTAGTTATCAGGCGATTTAAGTGGCTGATTTAGGTTGAAGCGTAAATCACACACAACCTTTGATACGATCGTGTCTACAAAATCTGTGTTTTTTATATTTCGCTTTGACGGGAGAGGGGGCAGCAGCCCGGCAACACCCCCCCCCACCCTTCGGTACGCCAATGATCGGTACAGTGACTACGCCATGCACTCGACAAACGAGAACGTGGTTCGATACCTGGCAAACTAAACTGGCTCTTCTTTCCACCCCAAAGCCTCACATTCAACAGGTACCGGGGGCTGTTTCTCTGTCTTCACGGGGTGCAGAGAGACAGCTCTGAGCTGCCAACTTCTATTCCCCTCCTCCCCGTACCCCAGCTACTTCCGTTACTGTTCCACGCGCATTCCTCGGGAGGTGCTCGAAACGGCTGGCAAGTTGTTTCGGAACCCCTTTGAAATTCCATCTCGGGCTGAACCCCCGGTCACTGTCCCTGACCTGACCTCGTGGCCTAAGAAGACCCTATGTACGTTTTAGCTATTTTCCCCAAGACGCTGGACCGGTATTCTGGTTCTTTTCGTTATCTGAAATGGGCATGCGAACGTCTGTAATCTCCGTTACTGTAAGCATGGCCAGTCACTCCTACCGTCTTATCACGTATTTTAGTACACTCACTCACTGCATTCACTAAATAATGTTGTTATTTAATCTGTTTAGAATAATCACATTTATGTATTTTTGGTTTTATATTTCTTGCATTCAAACTTCTATACCACTGTAAAATGTAAGTAACAGTATTTGGCGAATTCATATTTTGTAAATGCTTTTATGTAAACAATTACTTCTTCGTCAGTACCAGTTTCTTTATACATTCACCTGTACTGTGTACATAACATTATATGTTAAAGTCAATAATATTGTCTTATATACAGCGCGTAATGATATTATACAAACGGTTTATGTATGCTACTGCCATAAGTTTAACTGAATCATTTGTAATTATCCGACGCTTTGTTATTGATTATTTAAATTTAATGCATACTGTATACACTTTAGTAATATCAGCCCGTACTGTTAATTACAGCACCAGTATTAATGGTTCTCATGTCGATATATTCGGCTGGGGATTAATTTAAATTCCACAATTAGCTCTTAACATCATTGTAATGACTTATTCTCTATCTAACAGGCTTTTCTATCATGGACTTGTATAATGCTAAATAAATAAATAAACAAATAAATAAACAGGACGTGTAACTCGCATCCCCCGTGGCTTTCATGAAATACTTCAGGTGAAAGAAAGCCAGGGGTTGCAACTTTACCTCTTTGTATTTGTAACGAAATAGCGTACCATCACTTCTCACGCGAACTATGGGTGACACCTGCAGATTACTTCCCCTCTTCTAACCGTAGCCACGGTTACAACGGTACGTGAATCGCATTAGGTACGGAACAGTACGGGCAGGTAAAGCTAAAGCCGACCCTGTCCCCGTCAGCAAGGTATAACCCGAGGTTGGAGGTATAGCGCCACTCATTCTTCCCTTCGGAACTAGGCAGAGTTGCGTGATCAGCTTCACGCAACTCCGCCGCTTTTCCCCCTGCGGAACAAAACCGGTACGCTTAAATACGGGGCTGGTAGCTCCACAGCCAGTCTAGATGCTTTGGAAAGGAGAAAAATAGAAACTCCTTGCCTCTGTAGCCGCGCATAGCTACCTGAGGTACTGCGCGTAGCTACCTGAGGTACCGCGCGTAGCTACCTGAGGTACCGCGCGTAGCTACCTGAGGTACCGCGCGTAGCTACCTGAGGTACCGCGCGTAGCTGAGGTACCGCGCGTAGCTAACTGAGATACCGCGCGTAGCTACCTGAGGTACCGCGCGTAGCTACCTGAGATACCGCGCGTAGCTACCTGAGGTACCGCGCGTAGCTAACTGAGGTACCACGCGTAGCTACCTGAGGTACAGCACGTAGCTACCTGAGGTACAGCACGTAGCTACCTGAGGTACAGCACGTAGCTACCTGAGGTACCTACACGCGGCTAAGAGAACCTGCGACCAGAACTGCAAGGGTGAACTCCTTTACAAATATCTTCCTCGGTGGCCCCTTAACCTTTTAAAGCCTAGCGGTAACTTTACGCACCACCAGGTTTAACATTAAAAAATTCTACGTGGTGCCCACATTGCGTTTATGTGTTTTGTACGGATCTCAGAACAAACAGCGACTTTTGCCTTATAAAACATTAAGAGACTGGTTTTTATAACCGAAGTGGAGAGTGTTTACAGCGCGGTACGCACTGAGTCCTTATATAAAACAGATACGCTTCGCCTTTAAAGGGTTAATATATCCTGCACAGTTACACCAACGAAAACAGGTGTCGTGGTCTGCGATTGCCTCAGTTTCAGAATGTGTGCAGGCCCACCAACTTTAGCACTCAGAGCTTCTACATTCTGCCCACAGAGTTCATATATGTGTTTTGTGTGTTTCTCATAACAATCAGCGATAATTTCCCTACACACCATTAACTATTTGGTTTTTATAACCCACACGAAGTGTGTTTACTGCGCCGTACGAGCTGGATCTTTAATTATAATTTTCGTCGTGCCCACCTCTCACCGCGGAGACACGGGTTCGACACCACGTCAGTTCATGTGAGATATGTGACGGACAACGCGGAATTGGGACAGGTTTTTCCCTGAGTACTTCGGTTTTCCCTTGTCTGTATCATTCCATCAACTTTCCATACTCATCTTCATCTACAGCGGCGGTCTTCAACCCGCGGGCCGCATGCGCTCCTCTGAATGTTTTTGTGCGGCCCCCAAACAAATTCTGAATTTCGAGTGTAGAAATTTTAGTTCAAATAAATAAATAAATAAATAAATATTAAATAAAATTCATTTCGAAATATTTTAAATTTTGTACTAAAATATGAAACATATATTTCTTTACATGAAACCTCTGTCAGTGTCGCAGTAAATACTGCAAGACTGTAGCAGGGATTGTATGCAGGGTAGGTGGTATGCTGATACAGGCAGGTTAATGGAAAATAAACAGTGCCAAATTTATCACTACACGTGAACGTTTTTTATGCTTATGGAATTGTTTAGACATGACAGTTAACAATATTAAGAATAAAATTTACATTTTCAGATTCTGAGTACGTATATTTTTTCTAATTGAACCTAATTCCCTCTGAGTTGGCACAGCTTCTGCATTCTTTTTCTAGAAATATTTTTGTGGGAATAAATAATAAAAATAAATCATAAACCATAAATAGATAAATAAATAAAATAACAAACCTGTC
Source organism: Coptotermes formosanus (assembly GCA_013340265.1). Lineage (NCBI taxonomy): Eukaryota > Metazoa > Arthropoda > Insecta > Blattodea > Rhinotermitidae > Coptotermes > Coptotermes formosanus. The sequence continues at coordinate 1,193,453 of BLKM01002051.1, forward strand.
CTATGTATGTTTATGTAGGGAAATATCAGTGGGCATGTCCTGCAATAAAATGCAAACTTTACTGTGAAACGTTAATGCGGCCCTCCAGTCTTTCTGCCATTAAAATGTGGCCCTTGAGCAAGTGAAGGGTGAAGACCATTTGATCTACACGTTGTTCTTACCAGAAGGACAAACGGGCAAAGCCTGGGAACCTTCCAAAAGCAATGCTTTTTCGGTAATTGGGAAGCATTGGATAGAAAAGTACATTCATTTTTTGCCCCCGTCGTCTTACATCTCAGGCGGTTAGCCGCCCGTCTCTCACCGCGAATGGCCGGGTTCGATACCGGTTCAGCCCATAGGAGATTTGTGGTGGGCGAATGACACTGGGACAGGTATTTATCCCAGTATTTCGGTTTCCCCCCGTCACTATCATTCCACCGATGCTCCACAATCACTTTTATCTACACGTTGTTCTTATCAGAAGGACAAGCGGGCGAAGCCTAGGAACCTTCCAAAAAGCAAGACTCCTTCGGAAATATGGCAGCGTTATGTACAAACTACTTTTTATTTCTTTTCCGTTTATAAAGGATTAAATGTGTTATGGAATTTGGTAGTATCCAAGGAGTTCAAAATTTACAGTTCTGGCGACATCACAGCTTAGTGGCGAAATACTCAACGCAACTCCGAAATAACGTCATCCGGTCTTGGAATCTTTGTCGTTCCTTTCAATATGGTAAACGGAAATAACAACTCTGCACTTCTCGATTTATTTTACAAAAACAATTCTAGTCGGGACACTTAAGAAAACACTAAAAAACCTCCATTCTATTTCCTTTTTCTAGTAATGAAGACAAATTTTGGGTTAGCTTCAGAACTGCGTATGTCCAAAATACTTCCCAATTCTGAACAGGCTTCTTGCAAGGCAGAACATCGAAAAACAGCGATATAAATCGATATTAATCGACAAAGTTTACGCTGAAAAAGTCATTATGAAACATATCGCCTGCCCCACTTTGTAGCTCGACGTCTTCACAAAATCGGTCACTTGTTTCGCGGTTCACTTGGCACTATGCATTGAAATTTCTAAATAAAATAAAATAAAATAAAATAAATAAAATAAAATAAAATAAAACAAAGAAACCGAACAAAACCAGTATGGGACAGAACACACAACACCCATTACGTACTTTTGAGAGGCTGACACCCCAACACGTACTTAAGATGGAACGAAGCCGAAGTTTACGGACTTACACGTTTAAGGGACACACTGCTCAAGGTCACGCAGGGCCTACGGTTTAAAACTGTACGTTTGCAAACCGCAAAGTATTCGACCTTTCCCTCCCAACAACGAAACAGGGACACACTCGTTCGTTGTCTTTTCTGAAACAGTAGCGAATATGAAATCGGTACACTAACCAAGCGACAGGTTGGACATCTGAAAAATGTGGATCGATTCCTGGCAGCAGCGGAAGGAGACTGTCTCTCATCCGAAGTTTTCGGACTGGTTCTGCGACCCACCGAGCCTCCTATACAACGTACACCCGGGTCCCTTTCTTCGGGGTCAAAACGGACGACGCGTTAAACTGACTACTCAACTTCATTAAGTGTAGAGGTAAAAACATAAAGCAACACCTCCACTCCCCTATACGCCTTCACAGCGTGTACACGGAGAGCTTTGCTTTTACTTTAACAGTGACGAACAACAATGATTGATTGATTTATCTGTTTTATTTTCTCTACCGCGTAACAAATGTATTAGAACTTTTCGTGCAGAAGTTTGTCCAAGTTCACACCCACAGCAGTCCCTACATGCACAACGGACGGAAACAGAATTTACTTTTAGCACTGCGCATTTGAATTTCAGTTTGGAAGTTGACTGTGTATTGAGGCTCTCCGTCAACTTCGATCTCCAAAGCACAGGCTGGCAGAGAGTATCAACTTTCACGTTCAAATCCTCCGTGGCTCAGCCTCAGAGGCATCCTTCCTGCAGAGTGCTAGCCCCGTGTGCCGGTACACAGTACGACGAACGGCCGTCCTACCATTGCGGTGGACAGACTAATCTCACACGTAACCGACATTTTTAGTATAGCTAAACCACGTGGTAAAGGTGTGAGGGTAGACATGGTTTTAATCCTTTAAAGCCTAGCGGTAACTTTACGTACCACCAGGTTTAACATTAAAAAATTCTACGTGGTGCCCACATTGCGTTTATGTATTTTGTACGGATCTCAGAACAAACAGCAACTTTTGCCTTATAAAACATTAAGAGACTGGTTTTTATAACCTAAGTGGAAAGTGTTTACGGCGCGGTACGCACTGAGTCCTTATATAAAACAGATACGCTTCGTTTTTAAAGGGTTAAAGGGTTAATTAAGGGCACTTACAGCATAAGCACTAACATCCACGTACATGACAAACAGATCGTGTGAGGTACTACAAACTGGTAAAGCATAAATAAACGGATTACTTTGACGATTTGGTCTCTAAGGTTAGCCCCGGCTTGCCGGCCTCCCACCGCGGAGGACCGGGTTCGATCCCGAGTCAGTCCACGTGGGATTTGTGGTGGACAAAGTGGCACTGGGGACAGGTTTTTCTCCGAGTACTTCAGTTTTCCCCTGTCAATTTCATTCCACCGGTGCTCCATTACTAGGAAAAGGACAGAAAATAATAATCATCATCGTCACCTTCATCACAGGGTTGCACAAGAAGCCTCAAGGCTGCGGTGCGTCCGTAGCGTCTGCTGCGGGGCCCTTCACAACTAAAAAAAAACTAGCCCCGTCTTCATTCCGATACATTCTCAAGTTAGTGACGTTTTACATTTACACACACTGAGTGCATGAAGCCGTGCCAACTCAGTTGGTGCATCGACTAGGCTTCCGACTGGACGCCTAAGGTATCGCGGTTCGAGTAGTGTCAGGGGTAAAAAATTCTCTCGCCTTCAAAGCGTCCAGACCAACCCTCGGACCCACGTAGCCTTCCATTCAAAGTGTACAGGCCGCTTTTTCCCCGGGGAAAAAGCGGCAGAGGCATGAAACTGAAGACTCACATCCACCTAGTGCCGAGGTTAAGAATGAGTGGAGCTGCACCTCCACTCCTCGACATGCGTTCACGGCGTAAACAGGGACAGCTTCAAACTTGACCTTTTAAAGCCTAGCGGTAACTTTACGTACCGCCAGGGGTAACATTAAAAAATTCTACGTGGTGCCCACATTGCGTTTATGTGTTTTGTACGGATCTCAGAACAAGCAGCAACTTTTGCCTTATAAAACATTAAGAGACTGGTTTTTATAACCGAAGTGGAGAGTGTTTACAGCGCGGTACGCTCTGAGTCCTTGTATAAAACAGATACACTTCGTCTGTAAAGGGTTAATGTACTTTTGTCATGTCTGGTGTGCTTAAAATCTCCCTCCTTTCAAATTGCACAAATTACCATATTAATTCTATAATTAACCGCCAGTTATCACAATAAAATCAAAACGCTTCGCCTATACCTTATGCTATTTTCCACTCTACACGAAACTTTAAACACATACGCACATTTTAAAAACCCCTTTCGTTATTAAATATTGAAGAAAGATCCATTTATTGACTGTAGGTGCTGGTGCCTTCCGAAGACTTCCAATGGAATCGTCGACGGCTGGCCTGGAATTTTAACCTTTTAAAGCCTAGCGGTAACTTTACGTACCACCAGGTTTAACATCCAAATATTCTACGTGGTACTCACATTGCGTTTATGTGTTTTGTATGAGTCTCAGAATAAACAGCAACTTTTGCCTTATACCACATTAACATAATCACATTTGCATAACCGAGGTGGAGAGTGTTTACTGCGCAGTACGCCGTGAGTCCTTATATAAAACAGATACGCTTCGTCTTTAAAGGGTTAAACAAAACGTAACGCCATAGGCGGCATGAAGTCTTAACACCTGGAATTTCGTGAATTTAGTATAACTTTGCGAACACGTTCAAACCGTCTCACGAGGGACGATAAAGACTAACGGATGGTCTTTAAAAACAGTCAAAACTAATGATGGAGTTAGCGTATACTGATTCGGACGTAACTCTCTGTTTGGTGCACAGTATGTGTAACGAGGTTTAAATTTCATTGGCGTCGAATGGTTGTATGGCTGTGAATGAGGAACGTGGAAGAGAGGAATCATGGCCCAATGTAGGACACTAAATGTATCTGCAATCGGTTGGTCAGCTCAGCAGCGCTGCCCTCAGGATCAAAAATCAACCCCAGAACAAGGACATGAAATGTCGAAATATTAAACTTAACAATCAGCGAAAGTTGACCCCGGTGGCCGCGCGGTCTAAGGCGTAGGTCTGCGGCCGAACGCTTGCTGGGATCGTGGGTTCGAATCCCACCGGGGGCATGGATGTTTGTCTCCTGTGAGTGTTTGTGTTGTCAGGTAGAGGCCTCTGCAACGGGCCGATCCCTCGTCCAGAGAATTCTTCCCGACTGTGGTGTGTCTGAGCGTGATCGTGGGACCTCAAATATGAGGAGGCATAAGCCCACATAGGGCGGGCTGGCTAGCTAGCTAGCTAGCTAACTAACTAACTAACTAACTAACTCCATGGAGCAGAGTCCTTCTTGAAAAGCTAACAGGTCCTCAGCTAGTCAAGAAATTTCCCGCGTTTTGTGGAACCCGAAGGTTCATTACCGCATTCACAAGAGCCCGCCACCTGCCCCTATCCTGAGCCAGCTCAATCCAGTCCATGCCCCCATCCCACTTCTTGAATGTCCATTTTAATATTATCCTCCTATCTACGCCTGGGTCTCCCAAGTGGTCGCCTTCCCCAAGGTCTCCTCCCCAACAAAAAGCTGTATGCACCTCTCCCTTCCTCCATAGCTGAATTCCAATTAAAGGGTTAGTTCGCACCGCACAGTAAACACGCTGCGTCTCGGTTACAAAAACCATTAATTTAATACTATATGAGAAGTGATCGCTGTACCTGTGGCCTGTCCGGCTGTACAAAATTTCTCCACGATATCTCATAAACGAAACGATTTTCGGAAAAAAAGTTTTTGAAAACAAAATGTGTGCTTTGATTTTTTCTACCACTTTTATCTAAAATGTTCTAATACAAATTGAGCGAGATATTATCATGAATGTACCTACGTCTTCATGTAAAGTACCCTCTATTCTTGTCAGATTTTAAAGAAACGTGAATATTCTCGACAGATTTTCGAGAGATATAAAAATATCAGATTTCATGAAAATCCGTCCAGTGCGAACCGAGTTGTACCATGCGGACGGACGGACGGACGGAAACACGTGACGAAGCTAACAGTCGCTTTTCGCAGTTCCGCGAACGCGCCTAAAAATTTCGTAACGCTAAACCTGGTGCTAGACGAAGTGGCCACTAGGCTTTAAAGGCGTACGTTCACGCGGAACAAAATGCGATGTGAACTGGAGGCTGAAATCGATCGGTGCGGCTATGGGTGTTAGTCCACAGCCAACCGAGAGGTCATGCCCAGTTACGCAAGACAGAAAGAAGTCGTCAGGGTCAGCTAAAGAGTGTTTTTGCCGCCCCCGGCGAAGATTAGCCTTGATGTCCCCTCCCCACTCGAACAACCACATCACCTGCGTGTGCACACTTACAATATAAGGCAATCGTAATGCCAGACTTGGACTTCGCCAGTTCTGTGAAGTGCAATGGCGACAGTACTTTATTCTTGTCTCGTAAAATTTTCCGCCAAAATATTGACGTTCTAGGCGGCCACCTAGACTGACTGACTGACTGATTAACTAACTAACTAACTAACTAACTAACTAACTAACTAACTAACTAACCAACCAACCAACCAACTAACTCCATGGAGCAGAGGCCTTCTTGAGAAGCTAACAGTTTCTCATCTAGTCAAGAAATTACCCGCATTTTATGGAACCCGGAGGTTCATTACCACATTCACAAGAGCCCGTCACCTGTCCCTATCCTGAGCCAGCTCAAACTAGTCCATGCCTCCATCCCACTTATTGAAGATCCATTTTAATATTATCCTCCCATCTACGCCTGGGTCTCCCAAGTGGTCGCCTTCCCTCGGGTCTCCCCACCAAAATCCTGTATGCACCTCCCTTTTCCCCCATACGTGCTACATGCCCCGCCCATCTCATTCTTCTCGATTTGATTACCCGAATAACATTTGGTGATGAGTGCAGGTCATTAAGTTCCTCGCTATGTAGTCTTCTCCACTCCCCTGTCGCCTCGTCCCCCTTAGGCCCAAATATCCTCCTCAGCACCCTATTCTCGAACACCCTCTGGCGACCAAAAAACTGCATGACCGGTATGAGATCCAGCATATACCAGCGTGCAGGCAACTGAAATGTGGCGTGAGAGATTAACCCACATTAAAACACACTAACAGTACCAACATTGACGGTTTCATTAATTATGCATCAGCTTTTCTACCAAGCGGCTAGTTGTGTGACACACTGACATGCACCTCCCGAATGACACAGCAAAGCAGGCGGACAGTACTTTAAAATTTCTTGCCCAATTCCCTGCGGACCGGCAACATTCTGAGGCGGAAAACGGCGCAAGTCAACACTACTTTCTCATATAATAATTTAACAGATCAAAACTTGCACATATTTTGTTAATTCTTTAAAAACACGCCCTGTCGATCTGCTTCACATCGATATCGATATCAATGAACTACCGAGGTTAGACATTACAGAGTTATATATGTGGATGGAAAGGCCTACGGACATACATAGCATCGGTAGTTAAAAAGACGGCGACAGCACGCTGTTTTCAGATTTGGATCTCGAAAATTCTGGCGTCGACTAACTGCTCCTTCTGTCAAATGCTTCGATGCCATGGTCATGGGGAATGGGCGACCTCAGCTACGGCAAGCTAGGCTGGGATGCTCGAGCCCAGCAGCAAGGATCGCCTGGACTGGCGCACATCGTCCACGCATGAGCAGCAAAAACAACCAACAGCGCTATATCTGAGTCTTCCCAGCTGTTCGCAAGCAACTGTGCGTGTCAAACAAAGCTCGCTTAGCATCACCAGTTACGCAACCCCACCAGAGGTGACGCTGCGTATTTGCTTAACCCTTTAAAGCCTAGCGGTAAGTTTACGTACCACCAGGTTTAACATTAAAAAATTCTGCGTGGTGCCCACATTGCGTTTATGTGTTTTGTACGGATCTCAGAACAAACAGCAACTTTTGCCTTATAACACACTAAGATACTGGTTTTTATAACCGAAGTGGAGAGTGTTTACACCGCGGTACGCACTGAGTCCTTATATAAAACAGATATTCTTCGTCTTTAAAAGGTTAATTACGCACAAAGCCATGAACGCATGTGGGAGATTGCAAGTGTAGCTTATCGCATTCTTAATCTCGGCACCAGACGGGAATGAGTGGTTAACTTCACGCCCTGGCCGTCTTAACTCCGGGGAATGAACATCTGGGGCACAATGACCACAAGAATGCTTGGACCCCAGAGTCGGCATATGTGTATCTCTTTGGAGAAATGAATGGTTACAGGAGAAATCTACAAGAAGGAAAACGCCACACAGACCGCAGATTCTGTCCACTTAAGTTACTCTTTCATCCAGTCATAAAGTTGCATTATCCGCACAAGCACGCTGTGGGGTAACTCTGTTGTCCCCGATTCCATTTCGCCAAAATCCTTCTTGTGCTGAGCAGTATGCAAAGAAAGCATGTGATTTTGTAAGGGGCTTAGAGGAAAATATTCGTGTATTCTCGCCGTCTTCACCACACAGAAAATAGTTATTGGCTGCACACTCCGCCCACCCCCAGCCACAAGGAATTCGACAGCATGGCTAAGCCCCCAGCCGACGTGGACGTGCTGGCAATGGATCACGCTGGCGCAGCGGTGAATTTGAAAGCGCCAGAACTCTACAGCGACATGCGGGACCTCTAGGGGTCTCACGGCGGTGACACGATTACTGACGTCTAGAATGTAACGCCGTGCAGCCTGGTAGCTAAGTTATCAACGTTTTGGAGAAACTACTACCGTCATGGAGGCATGGCGTCACATCTCAAAAGACCCTAATATCTATACGGACAGTTTTGTGACCACAACGATCCGTTAAAACAGAAGCGGGTGTTGACAGAACCGCTCCGTGTCATGCTATACGAACGGTGCCTCTCCATTCCTATTACCGGTACGTATGAACATTTTATTATCAACAATCAACAATCAACGTCTTTGCGTGGCATTAAAATTTAAACACATTATTAATTTACAGTGTCAAGACATATCTACAGGGTGCACAGGGGGATGTCTCGGCCTCACAGGACGGACAAAAGCGTACAATGAGGAGAGTCATGTGGTCACCTCCTCACTTTTAGCCTTTTAAAGCCTAGCGGTAACTTTACATACCACCGGGTTTAACGTTAAAAAATTCTACGTGGTGCCCACATTGTGTTTATGTGTTTTGTACGGATCTCAGAACAAACAGCAACTTTTGCCTTATAAAACATTAAGAGATTGGTTTTTATAACCGAAGTGGAGAGTGTTTACAGCGCGGTACGCACTGAGTCCTTATATAAAACAGATACGCTTCGTCTTCAAAGGGTTAATTACGGTGTCAAATCAAGAAACATGAGATACACAGGACACATGGCACGTACGGGGGAGAAGAGAAATTAATGCAGCGTTCTGGTGGGAAACCCCGAAAAGAGGGCACTTGGAAGATCTAGACGTAGACGGGAGGACAATAATAAAATCGACCTTACAAATGTGGACTGGATTCATCTGGCCCGGAATAGGAACAAGTGACGGGATAGCATGAACACGGCAATGAACCTGCGGTTTCCATAAAATGAGTGAAATTTCTTGACCACCTAGGGGACTATTAATTTCGCAAGGATCATGCTCCATCTGTAGCTTGTTTGGCGACTTCTCCAGCTCATTTCTGCTGGGTGCAGTAATGAACTCCACAATTTCGTGTCCTTCTTCATCACTCGGCTGGTCACATCGTTAAAAGCAGCGAGAAAGCGACAGAGGAACATATGAAAGTGCATGTTACGGTTGATGGCCTGTCCTTGCGGTGACACAAGACGGATATATATTTTAGGACGTTCGTCTCAATTCTCCCCAAACTTCTACTTCCAACACTAACACACGCTCCGGAAATGTGTTACTGTGCTGTAGCAACGTCGAAAATGGATGCCTAACGTCTCCTTCTGCCTTGAAATAGCTGAAGACTTTAAGAAATGTGTGTCACACCTATATATGTACCAGCTGTCTCTCTTGTCGTTGGTCTGGCATTACAAAATAACCCCAAAACTGCAACAATACGAACATGCAGACCTTTCTTACTTCGAGAGAACTCCTTTAACCCTTTAAAGACGAAGCGTATCTGCTTCATATAAGGACTCAGTGCGTACCGCGCTGTAAACACTCTCCACTTCGGTTATAGAAACCAATCTCTTGATGTTTTATAAGGCAAAAGTTGCTGTTTGTTCTGAGATCCGTACAAAACACATAAACGCAATGTGGGCACCACGTAGAATTTTTTAATGTTAAACCTGGTCGTACGTAAAGTTACCGCTAGGCTTTAAAAGGTTAAAGCAGACAGAAACAACTGAAGTGCCACCGATTCGTTGGCTGAAGTCACGTGACATTTTGTTGTTACAGCGCACCCAATACTATCTATCAGTCGTAATCGGTGGCAAATTATTTGTAATAAAAATAGTACACGATAAAAACTACCAAAAAAAAAGGTTGAGTTATAAAATAATTTCTCTAACCATGCCAAAATAAATAAAACTGCTACATGGCGGTTGGGGCCGGGGCAGCACTCATTCAGAAACACGGCGGCGCATCGCATTTCCAAAGATACGCTAATTCGTCCACGGACAGCACTGCCACTAAGAAGGCGATAACGGTCTAAGGAGTGTTACGATACGTGAATGACAAGACAAACGTAACGCGAATACAGACGTCTCTGTGATACAGCGGAGCCACAAGGGTACTCTAACCCTCGCCCGCACCCAGAATTGTTCTTGGAAAGGGGGGGGGGGGTCTGCCCCTGAGGCTGTACATAATTTGTGTGATTTTAAAAATTATGTTGTAAAAATCATGCTGTAAGTACAACATAACACTGCCTGCAACTGTATTTATATACACACACGAATATAACTACATGTTCCATGACTCAATCACAGTGTCCTATCTTCTTGCTTTTTTAATTCCATTAATTTATTTTTCAAAATTCTAATGTACTAGTCATCAGCCGAATTCAGTGGCTGATTTCAGCTGAAGGGAAGATCACACAAAACTTTTGATACTGTAATATCTACAACATGTGTTTTAACTTTCAGTTTTGGGTGGTTTGGGGGTGGGGCGGAGGGCCTGCAGCCGGGCAGCCCCCACCCCCCGTTGGGTGCGCCCTTGCTCTAACCACAGCTTGCTACACTTGTCATGAGTCAGTATCGGCTCACAGATCAGAAAAGAGTAAAATACTCAAGCGGACTGTTCGCGGTAAAATGACGACTCTGTTTGATGTAACATAACTTGATCGCACGTCAAATGACAAACGGATATTAAGGGTGTTCAAAACAGGGCAAAAGTTAAGGCAAAATCGTACATTTCTTTACTTAACCATCATGCCATGAAGACGAATGGGAAAGTGGAGGAGAGCTCCACCCACTAGATGGAGATATGTTATGAACGCTTCACAACCCGGTGGCTTTATCCCCAGGGACAGAGCCCCCGGTGCGATTGAAGAGGAGGCTGAGTGAACCTCTCAGCTGGTCTGGACGCTGTGGGGAAGTCTCTCTGCCCCTGTCGGGATACGAACCACGATTCGCTTTGCGTCAAGCCCGCAGCGCGGTCAAGTAAGGAAACCTGAAGGAACATAACAGCGGGGGACCTAGGCTGAAGTGCAAGTACATAAAGGTGGATTCTAAACAGACAGGGGGCACGCGGTGGCGCGGTTGGTTGAGGCACTGCGCTACAAGCCGGAAGGACGCGGGTTCGATTCCTGATGGTGTCAATTTTCATTGACATAATCCTTCCGGTCACACTATGACCCTGGGGTCGACTCAGCCTCTAAGAGAAATGAGTAACAGGAATATTTCCAGGGGGGTAAAGGCGGCCGGTGCGTAGGGCTGACAACCTTACCACCTTCATGTGCTGATTGTCTTGAAACCTGGGAGCCTCAACCTCCTGGAACCCTCAGGGCCTGTCCAGGCCTGTAATGGGACTGCTTTACCTTTACCTTTACCTTACCTAAACAGACAGGGGTTGAGGGTGTACACTGGACTGTACTGGCACAGGACAGGTTCCACTGGCGGTCTCCCTAAACACGGTAATGACATTTAAACACAGGCAGAGGATTAACAGGCAGATGAAAAACCACTGCCTTCTTAAGGCCAAAAACGTACAGACTGACTGGGGCCCAGGCACTGTCCTATTCAATGGCACAACCGTCTTATCTTATCTTCTCTCAGCTACCAGCCGTTCAAGTTTTTGATACACATACAAAAAAAGAACGAACTAGCTCAAGTCGCTTCGAATGTTCCGTGGCAAGGGAATATTGTACGTGTAGACTGCATCAGTCAGACTTAAGTACTAGGGTCTAGCCGCTCATGTAGTTTGCTACCGCTCACCACAGTGACTGGTATTTACGTATTATTGTCGTATTATTGTCCCGGTTATCTAGCGATCACGATAACTTTTCTCAGGGTTTATACGCGGGAGGTCCCTGCAGCGTTCTCTATCCAACTCATTCACCAATTTACAGTTAACGCTTATGCTTTATTTGAACGGTTACACATTGTATTACATCAAGAAGATTACAATCACGGAAATGATGACGGCACCTGGAATAACTGTCCTATTCCAATCTTAATTTCGCACTTTTTCTCGACCAACTGTCCGAAACTGTATCACACCAAACTTCCGAACTGTCCTCCCCAGCATCCAAGAGCAGAGTCTCCTAACGTCCGTCGCAATTTCAAAGTCAAATTCCCGTTTTTTTGTACCAAATAATCCTATTGGCCGAAATTCAAATTTAGAAGAACCCCATAGGCCGAGTTTAACTTTTTGAATAGCTCAACTTGGTTGGTTGCGCTAAATTAGGCCATTAGCCCCAAACATACGATTAACGAACCTCTGGGGGTGTTGCCCACTGGCACTTCCCATTCAATGAATTATTTCTTCAAAAGTGTCAAGCCTCGGGTTTCCCTAAGGAACGCCGAGCTGCAAAACTCCGCGCAGCGTGACAGCTGACGGATGTCCTGCTGAGCCTTAGCCGGTCTGAATGTGTTAGTCGCACTCACACCCTCTCGCTGTCTTCCCTAGCTACCCTATTCACCGAAACAAGTGCAACTAACAAAAAATTATCTTAGTAAAGCCTGTCCAGGGGTTGAACCTGAATCGCCGGTCCTATCCAGGGTTTGAACCTGAATGGCCGATAACAAGTTAGACACAGGTTTATACAAGTTGTACATTTTTAACAGCGCCACTTTTGGTAAAAGGCGATCTGTTATCTCAAGGCAGTCTTGTTTTAACTTCTAAAGCACAGCACGCGACTCTGCACGTGATTTGATTGGAACCGCGAACCCTAATATCTCGTCCACAACTAACGTCAAACTTTCTCACACTAGAACCAAACCCCCGCACTCAAAAGTCTATCTGAGGCCTCGCATTACAGTCGGACAATATAGGGCAGTATGCCTCTGTTGCAAGACAATAAGATTCCTAGCTGACAGTTATGGGTCACGTTGGTATTACTGCGAATGTTATAAGCATTTCGTCATCCGAACTAAAACTATGAAATATTTAAACCCAGCAGAAAAGGAAACCAGACAAGGTAGTTTAGTGCAGACAATGGCAGCTGTATGCGCGTGGGAGTCCCGCTTTTGTCGGTCGAGTCTGTAGCTGGGCAGAAGAGGCCTTCAGGCAGGCAGCATCAGGTTGGGTTGCTGACTTTAACCTTGGTGGAACGTAACACAGACGAGGGGCCTTGGGAGAGGTCACTGCCACAATTTATGCCTTGCCGGCGTGACTACTGTTTCTCTCGTTCCCTCTCCGTCACTGTTGCAACTTGGTTTCGTAACAGCACTGACCCCGTCTTTCGCAGCTTTGCACACAGTGAGTGATAAATGGACTGAATTGCTACAGAATCTGCACTTTCGACATGATCACACACAGAATTCAACGTCAGCTGACACTTCAAGATGTGCCAACTGACTTCAGTTAGGGACTTTGGCTCACACTTCGTTTCGTGGTCCTTCCCTCTTCTACCTGCTTGTTCACAGCAGGTGTAGAGGGTTTTTATTCCACTTGCTGACACTCGAACACACACCACATTCGGTAGGACTCCTCTGGACGAGGGATCGGCCCGTCGCAGAGACCTCTACCTGACAACACAAACACTCACAAGAGACAAACATCCATGCCGCCGGCGGGATTCGAACCCACGATCCCAGCAAGCGCTCGGCCGCAGACCTACGCCAAGACCGCGCGGCCAATGGGATCGGCCTAGGGCTCACGCTAGGGTCAAAATTTTAATACCTGTATTCCAAAATCAAACATTTTGCTCAATAAATTTTGATTACAGTTAGATGCAATTACGTCGGAAAAAACAAGTAATTACTTTAATTCATGTTTTAAATCAAACTTTCATTACAATAATAAATATTCCGACGAAAATTAATTTTACTATTATTAAAATTATTATTAATATATTATACAATCATCACGCGGCCACAACGCGGTACAATTCCAGGAATGTATTCGGTTGGTTGTTGTACCTTATCTTGGTGATAAGTATGTCACGACTCGCTGTTACACATTGTTGTTATAAAACTACCGCGCTAGAAAAATATTTTCAGATTCTTACAATACAACAGTCTGTGGAACTGTTTATTAACACGCAACACTTGCTTCTTCTTCTGTGTGCAGCAAAGTGTCCAGCAAACCGGATCCGACTTGCACGACATTCGCACTGTGCACAAAACTCGCTCAGTTGCACATTCAGTGATATTAATAATTTCTTGTTGCCAATTTTATCACCTTTATGTGAATAAATCATAAACAGTTATTTTTTAAATTTGTACGGAAAAACCGGTATTTTTGTATCAATACCGGTATTTGAACACAGGAAAAAATGAGCGGGATCCTGGTATTCGTGATTCCGGGATCAAGGATCAAGCACTACGAGGGACCTATTTTTTTTTAATGTTGCTTCGGAACACCGGATGTCGCAGCTGGAACCTTTCCTAGTTGCTAGCAGTCTCTGTCCAAAGAAAACCAAGTTATCCAGCGCATATTCCGAAGTATTTGCAAATCTGTTTTTATAAATCTAATGGCAATGGAGACTACGGACATATGTACCCACAAGGAACAGCGTAAAGGCGCTTCAGAACTAGGGACCCATCATCTGCGATTCACAACGAAAAGTCAAATTAAATACATAAAATAAAACAGAACACTTGTAACAGCGTCACACTTACTGTCACTGTCACACCATGTGGCTCCAAAGGAAGTGACTGCGGTAAATAGTGTACGTTTGCCAACAATTCGTACAATAATCCTCACGCAGGCCAGTTATGATGTGTGTTAGTTTCAGGCGGTAGGGCGCAACACTGTTTTCGGTCCACAGCACACGACGTACAACAACGTACATGGCACCTTCAATACTTACAACAAACGATTACGATGGTATTTGTCGAATCTCAAGTTGTGTTAAGAACAGCTAAAAATGGTCTTTCATTCAAATTGTAACGCACATACCTGTCAGAAAGAGCGGCTAGCACACAGTGGCTTCACTTAAGACACAGTTATACTTCCGATCGTGTCGGCCATTGCTGGCCAACATGCAGCTGCACAGGTGCAGTAACACAACTTAACGAGTCTGTCTACAGACAAGAATACGGCAACTATAATAAACAGGCAAACAAATGTCGTGTTTGTACACAACGGCGTTTTAGCTAATTAAATCCCCATCCCCTTTCGATACATGTACACACAAGTGCGGCCCTCGGGCGAGTCGTTACGAATTATCTGACCCTCCTGGGGGTTGAAGTTGGCAGCCCTGGTCCAGGCCATAGATGAAGAATGCCAGACCGAACGCCATTACGTGCTATCAATGCATAATAAAAGCCCGTAACGTGCACGTAGGATTGTTGAGCAGCGATACGGGGGAGTTTGCAGCTAGATGCATTTTCTGTTCGTCATCAACAGTTTGTTAATCAAGGTGAAGTGCGACATGTAGACAAAAAGAACGCACTTCACGTAGCTACATAAACATATTTCATACATGTATACATCTACAACATTTGTAGCACCAGGCTTGACGAACTGCAACCACGTTACAAGCACTTTTATTTATTTAATAAATTCCGTGTCCGTGCACTATATTATACAAAAACACTATTCACCAACAAATGCACAAAGAGAGTTTCATCATCAATCGTAACACACTCCTACATGTTTCGACCCTGCAGGGTCATCTTCAGGGAGAACTTTTTGTTACCGTTACACTAGGGTTGCACTTTATAGTTGAGTGAGAATGTGCTGTTGACTGCGTACTGCGTTGTTTCTGGAGGCGTGAACTCTCTGCGGACCGCAGAGAGTTCCAGTACACAGTCAACAGCACATTGTCACTCAACCGTGAAGTGTAACCTTAGTGTAACGATAACAAAAAAGTTCTCCCCGAAGATGACCCGGCAGAGTCGAAACATGTAGGAGTGTGTTACGATTTATGATAAAACTCTCTTTGTGCATTTGTTGGTGATTAGTGTTTTTGTATAACTTTATTTATAAATGCCACGATTAACAAAGCCGTGTCGGTTCGGCCTACACTGACAACGCGTCGACAAAGGATAAATATCCGGGCATTCCGTTGTTCGGAGTATGACGCTGCGTCAATGGGCAATCGGATCCCGGCGTTTCAAATTAACGAAGTGCCATCTTCTACAGGTTCCCTCGAAACGTTAGGATCCGATTACCAAATGACGCAGCGTCATATAGTAACAGACTGGAACTTACACTTCTGCGGAAACCGCGAAACTGACGTACAAATATTTTTTGCTGCTCTTAACTTGTAATGGCCTCCGCGTTGATACGAAAACATGGCGTCTCGTCGAATGCACTTAGATGCGACACAAATTCGTGTCGTTTAGGCTAACAATTTTTCGTGATTTGTCGCGGTTCTTCCGCGTAAACTCAGTTTGACACACTTAAAAACTCTGAAACTTCACACACCTGTCCTACCAACATCTCGTAACCCGAGTGCACAACCTCTTGGAGATACACCCGACAAACGTACGGCGACATACACAGCCCCAGGAACTGATCAACGTGAACGTACAGCGCAGTTTATAAATGGACATTCAGAACCGAAGGTTAAATAACTGAATTAGAGAACGACGACTGAGGAAAATTCTGCCATGCTGCAGCAGAAAATAAGCAGACAAGGACACTGTCCCTACAAATGTAGCGTACTACATTGAGTACCGTCCTTCTTGAGAAGCTAACAGTCGCTTTGCTGCGGAAGAAATTCCGTGCACGTTACGGTGCCCTAAGGTTGATTACCGTGGTCACAGCAACCCGTTATCCGTTACTGGTGCACATCCTTAGCTAGATGAATCCACTAGACACTCTTCTATCCGATTTCCTGTAAGTCTCTGTAATCTTGTCCTCCACATGTGCACGAAATTTCCCTACTTCAGACCATTCGAATAAAAATCTATTTGCATTTCTCTCGCCTCTTCATCGCATTCCACGAGCCAAATGTACTTCGTCTTAGTTGCTTTGATCACTCTCAATTTTGTTTTGCAGACCACACAGGTATAAAGCAGGGCAGTGGTAGCGGTCAGCTTCGCGTCCCGGCTGCTTTACCCCTGTGCAAAGAGCTCCCGGCACCCATTCATTCACTGGACAGATGAAAGGGCCCCACAGCCGGTCTGCAAACTGTGGTAAGAAAGAAATTCCTTGCCATTTTCAGGATTCGAACTACGATTCCTCGGACACCCAGCCCGTAGTCTGGACACAACATCAAGCACCCGTCCCGGTTCCAGTCTAAATCTGGTGAAGAGCAATAATTGCGCAGTTCCTCACTACACAGTTTCCTCCTTCTCAGGCCCAAATTTGTGCCACAAACCGCTGCTTGCAACACCAACGCAACGTGCATTATATATAGCGGTATAATGTAACATGTGGCAATTCTGTTGCTTGCGACACGGTTGAGATGACTCCACAAGATGAAACTTATCGCAGTACTGCCCCCAGGACGGTTGAACGACTGTGGGCATGCGCACGTAACGATGCATGAGGTTGTAATGTGCACACTTCCGGCCACAGCGTTATTTGCCCAACTTCTGATGGTTTAAGAAAATTACCAAACATGTCTTTTAAGCTGTAACGGGCATCTTAGGCGTTCGGTTGGTGTCACTTTACTACGAAATGTTTTTAGGCGTTCCGTATTATTCTCACAACAACAGCGGTTACTTGCGCAAACTGCACTGACCGGTTGGACTTTATAATGGAGACGGAGTTCGTGTTCTGGGCGGCAGACGCTAATTTATGTACGTAATTTAAATGCACTACCATCTCCAACGCCCTGCGATGGTGCAGGCGGTTAGTCGCCTGCCTCTCACGGGAAGGCCCGGGTTTGATCCCAGTTCAGTGCATGAGATTTGTGGCGGACAGTTGCTGGGACAGATTTTCCCCTGTCAAAATCACTCCACCAGCGCTCCGTATTCATCTTTACCAGAGGTACAAATGGGTAAGGCCCGGGAACCTTCCAAAAAGCAATGAAAGCTATGCTCTTTCGGAAATCGGGGTGCACTGGATGATGGCCCACAGGGGACGTAGAGGTATAGCTTTATTCTTTCTTTAATCTTGGCGCTAGATGGAGTGGGTGGTCACCGCCACGCCCCGCCCCGCCCGCTTTACCCCCGCGAAACATACCCGGTACCCCCTGTACAGGAGGCTGAGTGAACCTCAAAGCCGATCTGGACAGGTGCGGAAGATTTCGCCCCACCAGGATTCAATCCCCGGACCGTCCAGCCCGTAGCGAGTCGCCACACTAACTACACTCCCATTTTTCTTCGGTCTTCGAAGGGCCAAAGCAGTTCACAGCCTTCGTGTATAATTGTGTGAGAAACGTCCGCTACAGTCAAATCACACTGTTTGCGACAGTGCAACGCTACACAGACACGGCCCTGTATCCATACGCGCACACGCTTTCTACGTAGACACGCACGTGTATTCTGTAGCACCTGCACTTACACAAACGAAAAAGAAAAAATGAACAGAGCTATGCACGCGTGTCCGTCATTCCGCTGTGCTCGACGGCAGTGACAAGAAGCCTGGGATTACAATTACTGATGCATTTCTGAACAGAATTTCGGAACGGAAACCTACTGCAAGGCAGTCGGTTGACTGGCCGCGGGCATAGGAGTAACATATTACAATAAACCTTGCAGTTGCGGGTTGTGAGAATGTGAAATGGATGGCCTTTCCTCAAAGCCAACCCTACACACTTCTTCAGGACAGCTTTAAGATGTCAGAAACGCAAATATTCATTGAAACCAAACGACTTCTGTTCTGCCTCTTAGTCTCCAAAACATATGACAGGAAAGCCCAAGATAGATCACATATAATGGTGATTTATGATGAACCAGTATCTGTGTCCGCATATTAACCAATTACAAGCCCAGTGGTAAACAAACGTACGGCCTCTTGCAGCACCAACAAACTCTGCATTTTGTCCACAGTGTGTTTACCCGTTCCGTGTATTTGTTACAGTAAACAGAGACTGTTTCCATGAAACTTCACAGACTGGTCTTTATAACGGAACGAGACTGCAGAGGTGTGCTCCCTGACGTAGCACATAGGCTTTACCAAGGCGTTTTTTACTTTCAAAATGTCACATGGTTTCGCGGAACACGCTTAAATGGAATCTAACGTAGGGGCAAGAGAACAGCGCGGCCTTCCCTGGGACGACTTCCACCCACCGCGGACAGTGAACTACGGACAGAAATTAACTGACGCCCCTAAGCAAAGAACGGATAACAACTGTGTCGATTTCCACGGAATTCATAATCACTGACGGATGGGTATAACTTTGTGGACATGTTCTGTACCATATTTTATCTAAATTGGACAAACGACTTAAAAATACGCAAGAAAATTTAAGACAAATTAATTAGGGGTACCCAAAGATTCAACTACGGTCGTCCTGCTACTTTCTATTGTTATTACCGCCTATTAATTTTGTATAGCCACAGCCAGACTCTCGGATCTCCAGTGACCCTTCACCCACCCGTCGCACGCACACACGTGTACAGAACGTCAGCGACGAAGTGAAAGCCGACCCAGTGCTTGATTCCGGGTCAGGGGCGACAGCTGCCCGCATCGTCCCGGTCACAGCCTGACTCAGCAAGAAAGGACGTTATCCACGACACATGGTTTTATTCTGTCGCCTTTTATGCGTAATGTTACGAATTCAAACGCCAGAATGCTATTTGAGAAGGCGTCAGTTTCTGCTGCACATGCAACTGAGATAGGCCGGTAAATCAGTCGGTGTAACTCCTAAGAGAATTTGATCATCACGGCTCATGTAAACGTCACACAGCTGATTCGCACTGTGGACACACCCATTCTCAGTTCACAGCGATGTGTGTCGAAAAGTGCTTTCCAAACTTTTCTGCTCGCCGACTCCTTCCTCCTTCGAAAAACGACCGTGAATCCTCATATCCTTGCTCGCGTAAATAGTGTGCGGATGACAGGTATCCAAAATTAAAAATTTATATCTCAGAACTTATTTTAGATAACAACAAATACATAGCAGCAGCTATGTAACAATTCATTGCATGATTTGACCTTAATTAAACTGTCGCACGCTACGTGGGTACAGGACGTTTCTTAATTAGATCTGCAAAAGGTCATACGAAGTAAATATATCGCCAATTAAAAAAGTTCCGACATCATTTTTAACAAGCATTAATCCTTTAATTAAAAACAGGTAAACGTCAAAGCAGCCATTACAGAAATGTATCCACGGATCCCCCGGGAACTGGTCGCGCATGCCTTGGGACCGGCGGAGCACGCTTTGAGAACGGCAGGCGTAGAGTCCTTGCGGCATTCTGTGCTTCCACCCCCCCCCCCACCCCCCATTTTGCTTCAAACAGGTTCACGAACTCAACCAGTAAACTCCACTACGTTGTTTTCCCCGTGCATGTTTACTGAATTATTCGCTAAAGAATACCAAGAACAACCACGCACAAGTTTTTACCCTGCGTGACCCTAAAGTGGTATACATGCCACCGAAACATGTAGGAGTAAAGGTGGCCCCTTTAGGGTCACACAGGATAAAAACTTGCGCGTTGTTGTTGTTGGTACTCCTTAGCGAATAACCGGTAAACATGGCTGGTAATCACATTACTATGGTCAAATACTGCACTGACGAGTACTGACGCTACCGTGACGTCACGTAAATGTGGCGCACTACAACTAGCCTGAACCCGACCTGTCCACAGAGCAGTAACAACTGCCACTAATCGTAGAATTAAGTGTAATTACAACCAACCGCCACAAGAGGCGAGTGCGCCGAACAACCCAAACATCACGGATTGGATTCATCTTGCTCAAGATACGACAAGGGGTGGGCTCTTGTGAACACGGTAACGAACAGCCGGGCTCAATAAATTGCGTGGTAATTTCCAGACTGGTTCAGGACATACAACACTGTCATGGAAGACTCTGCTGTATGCAGCCACACTTATGAGATTTCTCGCGCTGAAGTTTTCGCAACCGCCGGCCACCAACACAAAAATAAAACAGAGACGTTACTGTCATATAATACCTACTGACTCAGAATGCAGTTGAAGCCCCATGTTCGGGCAGTCCTACACAGCATGCCGCGTTCCGCCACTCCCAGTTGCAGTGTAGCGCTCTTGCTTCGTAGTCGGGTGTTGCCAGTTCAGCTGGCCTGGCCAGCGGCTATTCTAACCATTTTTTTTTCGTGATTTACCTCAGTTTCACCAGGCAAATCCGGTACTATTAATCAAATAGGCCACGATCGCTTCCTTCCACATCCTTTCCAATTCACTGTTTCGCTGTGACATCTCCCGATGTCACCCGTGCTCTGTGCCGCCCTTGAAACACACAACAATAATCAAATTCTATCCAGCCCACTTCACTGTGCACAGACCGAAGCACGCATTCCGATGGGGCATCTCCTTAACGCTGTACGGACTGTGAAGGTGACAGCATCACGCGCTACGTACAACGTTAACAAACACAAGATGCGTAGAATGAGAAGCTTACACTGGGCGAAAGGCGATCTTTATTGACATACCGTGTACTACTGTGTTCTGATGCAGAGTTCTTCAGCTTAGATGACTAACGGAAATTACGCCGCTTACGAGATTTGAGATTCTCACAGCAGTTATCACGTAATCCTGGATGCTGCGCAGCGTCGACTAGAAAATACTTACAGACGTCTCGGAAAAGAGTAGTGCCTACATTTCTGACGTCCAAGAAGCGTCGTCCTCTCTCCTCAAAACCTCAGAACACTCATATAACGGTTCTAATTAACTGTAAGAAAATAAACGTATCACAAAGGTTTTTCTTTCAGTAAACGCCATGGTACAGAAAGACCCAATTTACACCAGCGTCACCACTACAGTTATTTCGGCTCCGATCCTAGCTCCAAACAGTGTGCATGTATGTTGTATTGGCCATTCTTTATTTTTATGGCCTCCTCCTGCACGATCCGTGCCCAATATGTTTCACAATGAAAGCTACTGCATGCATAATTACGCGCTATGACGACGTAAAACGGCGCGAAAGTTCAGACACGTATTTTAACGTCGGTACTTTTACACTCATTTGCTTCTCGACTGGAAACCAGGTGAACAGGAGGGTCAGTCGGGAAATGGTTTGTTTTTGGTGGGTTATTTTATGACGTCGTCAGCATTTCCGCGGTTACACACTGCCTGTGAGTACATGGGGCGTGATGTCCACTCTTGACGTAGCGCGGAATTAACTCCACTGAATCGTGTCCAATAACACAGTCACTTCAGAGAGCTGTCGCGTCGCGCAATGTTCTCCAGTCTCATGTTAATCTTCCGTCTTACGTCACAATATTTTTATTACCCTTATATTCCAAAAGACTAAGTGAAGGGAAAATGCCACTACAATAATGTGAACGTTTTTAGTCTTACACAGTTAATATGGGACTCCAAGTAGAATGCAATGCATCTACTTGTGGACATTTAATGAAAAGTGCTTGTGTTTATATTTACATTGCAGTCACTGTACAACAGGCAGGGGTCAAGACAAAGTCGACTGTTCAGCGCAGGGGGCGAGCGGCTTCAACAACGTCTCTAGAACAATGGAAAGACTGCACCCGTACATCGTAACAGGTATGGCAGCTACAGAAACAGATGGCCTGCCTATAGAGACGCTACACCAGGGTTCTAACCTTTTTTGTGCCATACATCCCTTTGAGAGGCTGGTGAAACTTACGGAACCCTTCTCAGAAAAATGTATTTAACCCTTTAAAGACGAAGCGTATCTGTTTTATATAAGGACTCAGTGCGTACCGCGCTGTAAACACTCTCCACTTCGGTTATAAAAATCAATCTCTTAATGTTTTATAAGGCAAAAGTTGCTGTTTGTTCTGAGATCCGTACAAAACACACAAACGCAATGTGGGCACCACGTAGAATTTTTTAATGTTAAACCTGGTGGTACGTAAAGCTACCGCTAGACTTTAAAAGGTTAAATGCATAAAACAGACATAGTTAGATCTACCGAAGTTAACAAACATTTTTGGAGACTACAGGCCATAAACCGTGGGCCGCGATAGCTCAGTCGGTATAGCGACTCGCTACGGGCTGGACGGTCCGGGGATCGAATCCCGGTGGGGGCGAGATTTTCCGCACCCGTCCAGACCAGCCCTGGGGCCCACCCAGCCTCCTGTACAACGGGTACCGGGTCTCTTTCCCGGGGGTAAAGCGGCCGGGGCGTGGGGCTAGCCACCCCATCCCCTTCTCGTGCAGAGGCTCACGAACGGGTAGAGCTATACTACTGCCCCTCTGGGGCCCTCAGGGCCTGTTAAAGGGTGAACCTTTACCTTACAGACCATAAATTACTTTGTTGCATAAATTTATTACGGAATAAAAAGCTGAATTTCAGTTAGAGGTTAATGAAAATAAAGTTGCAATTATTTCCCCATCCAAGTTCACGGACACCAGGTTATGAATGTTCTTCCAAGTATCTAAATTTCAAAGAAAGGCAACATATAAATTAATTTGAATTTTAATAATTATTACAGGGAAGGGAGGCTTCTGCCGGTGTATAGTGGACTGGAAGCAAAACGCCACCTATTCATACCTTCGACACGAAACGATAAGCGATTAGTTTCACGCTGCGAACGTTTTATCTCCAGTGATCAGTCAGTGTGTGTCAGACGGGGTCTGGTCGCCGTGGCATAAAGCAGAATTATTGTCTTTTCTCAGAACCGAGTCGTCGTCATGTGACCGGCGAGCTATCTCGCGATTTTAAGGTACACGTCAAGCTGCTCATGGCCGTTTGGCTATCTCGTGTCTTTAAACAGCACTTCGTGCTGACACTAGATGCCTGGCTACCTCGTGACTTTAAACAGCACTTCGTGCTGATACTAGATTGCTGGCTACCTCGTGACTTTAAACGGCACTTCGTGCTGATACTAGATTGCTGGCTACCTCGTGACTTTAAACAGCACTTCGTGCTGACACTAGATGCCTGGCTACCTCGTGACTTTAAAGAGAAATGCATGCTGATACCAGGCATTTTTACTTCATTTTATCACCACGAACTGCACCTGTGCTGGTCCAGAAGTCCTTTCCGATGGTTTCGTAATTTCGGGGTTGGCTGGTGCCTTACATCGCCCCCACGTATGTTAAAGGCCACCCTGTCTCTTTTTATATGCAGTAACCTCATTTAACTGTACTGTCTCTGTACGTTTATGCCGCGTGCCTGTTATCTGCTGATCTGACACAAATGAAACGCGTTCAAAACAAAACTCTGAAAGTACAATGTGGTTCCCGTTTTTTTTAAAGCCTGTTTCAGTAAGATTGTGGTACAAGAAATATGTCACAATACAATTTATCCTCATTTATTACACAGCCCTAAAACATCAGCGTGTAGCACTTTTCAAAACTTCTGTTTCACGGACAGTTTCTCGTCCTCTCAACACACTGTTACATAGCTGAACACATTGATGAAGGAAACAGTTCCGTCACCAACAGCATGTCCTTCCGTTAACCTTTTAAAGCCTAGCGGTAACTTTACATACGACCAAGTTTAACATGAAAAAATTCTACGTGGTGCCCACATTCCGTTTATGTGTTTTGTACGGATCTCAGAACAAACAGCAACTTTTGCCTTAAAAACATTAAGAGACTGGTTTTTATAACCGAATTGGAGAGTGTTTACAGCGCGGTACGCACTGAGTCCTTATATAAAAGAGATACGCTTCGTCTTTAAAGGGTTAACCTTTTAAAGCCTAGCGGTAACTTTACGTACCACCAGGTTTAACATGAAAAAAATTTACGTGGTGCCCACATTGCGTTTATGTGTTTTGTACGGATCTCAGAACAAACAGCAACTTTTGCGTTATAAAACATTAAGAGATTGGTTTTTATAACCGAAGTGGAGAGTGTTTACAGCGCGGTACGCACTGAGTCCTTATATAAAACAGATACGCTTCGTCTTTAAAGGGTTAATATTCTTCAGCACACACATAGCCAACTTTTCCGGCACGTCGCTCACTTTCTTCATGTGTCTGCTTAGCCATGGACAACCTAGTATCCGCAACTGTCCGTTAGGAGTTCCGGTTCCCAAATCTGCTTCTTCCCCATACACCAAGTCAGCACCTCATTTCCTGTGGCTTATTATTTTCTTATCACGCGGCCATTCGCATGTGCCACGTTATTTATATCGCAATATCTCCGGCGTTTCAACACAAGTGAACCCGGGTTGTCGAGACACTGTACTTATTGATCGGTTTCCAACCCAGCCTTTGTTGGTCACTGTTGGAAACTGATAACTTTGGCATGAAAAACCACGTTGCTACCAAACTGCAGAGCATACAGCCAGAAAACAGGAGTCTCACAGTGCCCTCCGTGAGAATTTCAGATACCTAAATTTTACTTTTGTATTTCGTAGTCGGTTTAGCAACAAGCCTGCCAGCTACAAGACAGAGAAATTGTGGTTTAATTCTCGGTAGGATCAAAACATTCAAATCGAGAAGAATGAGATGGGCGTGGCATGCAGCACGTATGGGGGAAAAGAGAGGTGCATACAGGATTTTGGTGGGGAGACCCAGGCGTAAATGGGAGGATAATATTAAAATGGATGTTCAAGAAGTGGGATAGGGGCATAGACTGGATTGAGCTGGCTCAAGATAGGGACAGGAGGCGGGCTCTTGTGAATGCGGAAATGAACCTCCGGGTTCCACAAAATGCGGGTAATTTCTTGACTAGCTGAGAAACTGTTAGCTTCTCAAGACGGCCTCTGCTCCATGGAGTTAGTTAGTTAGTTAGTTAGTTAGTTAGTTAGTTAGGACCAAGAGTTTACCCAACTCCGAAACGTCCAGACCGGCTCTGGAATCCGCACACCTACTATCCAATGGGTACCGGGAGTCTCTTTCTTCGGGAGGAAAGCGGCTGGAGCGTGAAGCCATCTACTGCTGGAGACTGAAAATGACTGCAGCTATATTCCACCGCCACCCGCCTTCACGGCGTGCACAGGGGCAACTTGACTTTTATTCAAGTTTAAACGCGTTTATTTTTAAGACTTACTGCTACGATTGTCAGCAGAATGTTCAACATAGACACCTGTCCACTTATGTGCGTTTTAAAGCAAGCTGCTATTTTCCGATCGTCACGACCTTGACCTCGTTTAATCCTGCCAAAAGGAATACCAAAGCACTGCTGTAAACAGACCCTGGTGCAGTTAAGTGTCAGTTTGTCAGTCTCTTGTGCTGAAATGCTGAATCAGCTCCCCTTTCAGGCGGTCATTTATAGAAGCGTCCCAGAACAGCTACGATTAGATGTCAGCTTCGCCACGTCCGTCTGTCTGTCCGTCCGTCCGCATGCAATAACTCGGCTACTATACGATTAATATTCGTGGAATTTTGTATTCGGAATTTTGACATTCCCTCGGAAAAAAATTCAGTTTTGGTGTATATCAGATAGAAATAACAGGCACTTACACGGAGTTGTCGTGAAGTTATGATAATGTCTCGCTGCATTATTCAGCAGTTAAGAACACTTCGTAAAAACGTTGTAGGGAAAGTCAAAACGCAATGTTCTGAAAACGTGCAAGACGGAAAAGTAAGGCACAAATATAAACACAGTATTTCCGCTTACGACCGGATGAAACTTCAAAGTTAAAATTCGATTCACATGATGGATAACTAAGGCAAAAATACAACGTCATAATATTTAATACAGGCCAATTCTTATAGAACGAAACCCAAATATCTAGGTAGAGATCACGAACGGCGACACTGATTACTTTCCAGTACTTGTAAATTTCCGGGCATTTCACATCGTGTCCAGCTGTGAGACCTTCGCCTCGTTCATGCACAGCGGCAGGCTGCAGCAACCATAATTTCCCGCGCGTCCGTTACTGTCAACCAGCAGCTGCAACACGTGTTTGTTGCGCGAACCTGCTGGGGGTTTTTTTAGTGGTGAAGGGCCCCACAGCAGACGCTACGGACGCACCCAGCCCTGAGGCTTCTTTTGCAACCCTGTGATGAAGATGACGATGATGATGATTATTATTTTTGTCCCTTTCCTAGTAATGGAGCACCGGTGGAATGAAATTGATAGGGGAAAACCGAAGTACTCGGAGAAAAACCTGTCCCAGTGTCACTTTGTCCACCACAAATCCCACATGGACTGACCCGGGATCGAACCCGGGCCTCCGCGGTGGAAGGCCGGCGGCTAACGGCCTGAGCCATGACACGGCCCAACCTGCTGGGTTCCTCCAGTAAGATGGTGCCAGACGCCACGCGTCAAGATAATCCATGGCTGTAATCGAGGGTTTCTTGGAGGATCGCGTGATGTACAAGGACCCGCGGCCACTATTACCGCCCGACTTAATGCTTCCTGATTTCTTTTTGTGGCGCTATTTTAAGGAGGGCTGCTTCGTAACAAGCCGCGCACAACTGATGCACCAGTGCCAATGAAATCAGGCAGACTGACAGCATAATACTGACACATTACCGACAACATGCAGCGCCGCATCAAAATGTGCCTGACGGTGGACGGTGGTCAGTCACAGTACATGATGTGACGTCAATTTTTTAAAACATGAAACATAGTATGTGTGCTATACATATGATCCAGTTTTATCTGTTTGTAATCCATAGCTACATATTCGGGGTGCGTTCAATTTCAATCTACCTCTACTTATTGCTTAACCTTTTAAAGCCTAGCGGTAACTTTACGTACCACCAGGTTTAACATTAAAAAACTCTACGTGGTGTCCACATTGCGTTTATGTGTTTTGTACGGATCTCAGAACAAACAGCAACTTTTGCCTTATAAAACATTAAGAGACTGGTTTTTATAACCGAAGTGGAGAGTGTTTACAGCGCGGTACGCACTGAGTCCTTATATAAAACAGATACGCTTCGTCTTTTAAGGGTTAATAAGAGACTGTACGCACATAGGAACGCGCCACATACGACGGATGAAATTGGCTGTGGTGCGAGGTACAGATCAAATGACGCAGTCTTCCTGTTACGTCACATTCCTATGCGATTACAGATTTGTTTTTATTACCATTTATATGATGCATAAATACGGAAAAATGAAATAACAATACTTAATGTTTACCTTTTACATCTAGGAATATGAAATTTGGTATGAAAATGGGTTATGACTACACACACACACACACACACACACACACACACACATATATATATATATATATATATATATATATATACTGGGCAAGAAACAGTATTTGTGTTTAATAATTCACGTGGATAACGTATTCTTGTTCAACGTCGCGCTGCCAAATTTCCAGCCCGGACTTGCATCGCCTGATCCCACCCTCGAATCCAACTAGATAAACTGTGCTGCGCTTCACACCGTAACAATTCTGTTGGTCGGCCGACATCCACCTGTGTCGATCTCCGCACTCTCACGCGTCGCACACCTGCAACAGTGCGTCGCTACTCTACCGGCCTGACTGAAAATCGCGTAGTCAGCACAGAGGTTGACTTGCATAGGCACTCATAAAATATTCTACATAAGTTTCAAACAAACCCTTACATAAAACAATAATCACCAACAAATGCACAAAGAGAGTTTTATCATCAATCGTAACACTCCTACATGTTTCGACCCTGCTGGGTCATCTTCAGGGAGAACTTTTTGTTATCATTACACTAAGGCTGCACTTTATAGTTGAGTGAGAATGTGCTGTTGACTGTGTCCTGCGTTGTTTTTGGAGGCGTGCGCAGACCGGGACCACAGAGAGTTCACGCCTCCAGTACACAGTCAACAGCACATTCTCCCTCAATTGTAAAGTGCAACCTTAGTGTAACGGTAACAAAATGTTCTCCCTGAAGATGACCCAGGAGGGTCGAAACATGTAGGAATGTGTTACAGTTGATGATAAAACACTCTTTGTGCATTTGTTGGTGATTAGTGTTTTTGTATAATATAGTGCACGGACATGGAACACATTAAACCCTCACATCTCACGGCTGCCGGTTTCTGGGATCGAACCTGCAATGGGCAGGCCCAGCGCCCTGTCGCCTGGTAAATGTTACCAATGTTTCGGAGGATATTGCTGATTCCATCTTCATGGTCTAAGCTCCTGTGAACGTCCGGTAGTTTACCAGTCGACACGGTGTCATGTCCTGTGAGACTTGACTCTACATCAGTACCGCTATGAGAACCTCAAATCTCGCATGGTCAAGACACGTGCCTCTTTCCTTGGAACGCCACGGCGATCACAAGTGTTTCATCAGACCTCATATTGTGCCAGATGAATCCAGACTAAATTCTAGTCACCTACTCTTTACTATTTTAACCCTTTAAAGACGAAGCGTATCTGTTTTATATAAGAACTCAGTACGTACCGCGCTGTAAACACTCTCCACTTCGGTTATAAAAACCAGTCTCTTAATGTTTTATAAGGCAAAAGTTGCTGTTTGTTCTGAGATCCGTACAAAACACATAAACGCAATGTGGGCATCACGTAGAATTTTTTAAAGTTAAACCTGGTGGTATGTGAAGTTACCGCTAGGCTTTAAAAGGTTAATATAACCTTCCCGTCTAAGCCTAGCTCTCCCAAGTGGTCTATTTCCTTCTTCAAGTCTTTCGGTTACATCGGATATTCTTAGAGCGATTAAATTCAAGAACCTGGTAAGGGTATGTTGCACACATTGAGAGAAATTAGAAAACTTCTCTAAATGTTACTCAGAACCTTCAAGAGAAGAGAAAATTTGAGACACACGAGAGTATAATATTGAAATGTATACACGTGCGGCGTGAGTAGGTCACGCATTTGTTCAGGACGGCGTCAACTGACTCACTTCGTAAACAATTCGATGTCTGTGGGGATTCTGTAACACAGCGTGCACAGCATTTCTTCATCAGCAGACTAAGACCTTGAGATATGGGCTCAGATGCGGGCATTATGTGAATAAGAAGTGACAAAGTGGAGGCACCTCGCGCAAACACTGCTCCCACCTGAACTCCAGCATAAGCGAGTGGAATGAATAAGGCGCTGCAGAGACTCAGTATGACGCGACATGTTACAATGCCACCGAACTCAACACAAAATCAGTACACTCAACTTTCTTTTTTAACCTTTTAAAGCCTAGCGGTAACTTTACGTACCACCAGGTTTAACATTAAAAAATTCTACGTGGTGCCCACATTGCGTTTATGTGTTCTGTACGGATCTCAGAACAAACAGCAACTTTTGCCTTATAAAACATTAAGATACTGGTTTTTATAACCGAAGTGGAGAGTGTTTACTGCGCGGCACGCGCTGAGTCCTTATATAAAACAGATACGCTTCGTCTTTAAAGGGTTAATATTAAAAAATTCTACGTGGTGCCCACATTGCGTTTATGTGTTTTGTACGGATCTCAGAACAAACAGCAACTTTTGCCTTATAAAACATTAAGAGACTGGTTTTTATAACCGAAGTGGAGAGAGTTTACTGCGCGGCACGCGCTGAGTCCTTATATAAAACACATTACGTTCCGTCTTTAAAGCGTTAAAGCGCCAGCTGTAACTCCCGGTGCGCACTGGACAGCAGGCTGGGTGGGCCCAATAATCGGTCTGGAGGCGTTGGAAAAATAATGCTGCTGCCCAGAATCGAAAGTTGGCCGCACACTTCATTGACTGAGCTACACACTCCGGTTGACCCTCTCTGACACGTGCTGTGAATATGATCACAATAATTATTCTGACATACCTAACTGAAACTGGCCACTGTCCAGTGCATCAATTTCCGAAAACACGAAGAAGAATCTTGTAGCTGGTATTCATACCATGGACCTTTTATCAATACAGCGTCAGCCTGACAAGTTCTAACACAACATACAACGCACAGACAGGTGACTGTATATAGAAACGAAGCACCAAATGCTTTCCTTAACCTTTTAAAGCCTAGGGGTAACTTTACATACCACCAGGTTTAACATTAAAAAATTCTACGTGGTGCTGACATTGCGTTTATGTGTTTTGTACGGATCTCAGAACAAACAGCAAATTTTGCCTTATAAAGCATTAAGAGATTGGTTTTTATAACCGAAGTGGAGAGTGTTTACAGCGCGGTACGCACTGAGTCCTTCTATAAAACAGATACGCTTCGTCTTTAAAGGGTTAACCTTTTAAAGCCTAGCGGTAACTTTACATACGACCAGGTTTAACATTAAAAAATTCTACGTGGTGCCCACATTGCGTTTATGTGTTTTGTACGGATCTCAGAACAAACAGCAACTTTTGCCTTATAAAACATTAAGAGACTGGTTTTTATAATCGAATTGCAGAGTGTTTACAGCGCGGTACGAACTGAGTACTTACATAAAACTGATACGCTTCGTCTTTAAAGGGTTAAAAACAGATAACAGTCGCTAGCCAGACACGATATAAAGTAAAGCAACATGAACGTGTCAACAAAAGCCTCCTGAGCCAGTTTAATTTAGTCCCCATTTTCTCACTATTTATATAAGATTCATTTTAATATTATTTTCCCACAGACGCGTAGGTCTCCCGAGCGGTCTTTGCCTGAAGCACTCCCTAAAGAAATTTTAAACGTCTTTTCTCTTTGTTCCGTGCCAGCTACGAAGGATATCCGCTCCACCCGATCAGCCTTGGCCTAAGCGCTCCAAATAGCTGATAAATAAATCAACCACGGCATCTGTATACAAAGAGGCTGGGTGGGCCCCACAGCGGGTCTTAACGTTTCAGAGAACAGTAAAATCTCCTGCTATTGGCCGGATTTGAAACCGAATCGTCCAGTCCGTAGCCTAGGCAATACACCGACTACGCTATCCCGGATCAGAGATTTTAGGCCTCCGAAATATTTTCCACCGATCCCAGCTGCCGCGCGATCTAAGGCGTAGGTCTGCGCCCGAACGCTTGCTGGGATCGTGGGTTCGAATCCCACCGGGGGAATGGATGTTTGTCTTGTACAGTGTTTGTATTGTCAGGTAGAGGTCTCTGCGACGGGCCGATCCCTCGTCCAGAGGAGTCCTACCGACTGTGGTGTCCGGGTGTGATCAAGTGAAAATAGACAACCTCGACACCTGCTGTGAACAAGCAGGTAGAAGAGGGAAGGACTACGAAACGAAACGAATATTTTCCTTCTACCTCAATTCGCTGGAACATCGGCGACTTTGACGCAAGGCGGCTCATTAGACAGACTGGCTACAAACCACGAAACAGGCAGTTTATTCCTGAGAGGGACATTTTGCTCTTTTCCACCGCTTCCAGATCGACAGAGCCCTTCACCAAAAATCACATCCAGTACACGCCAGAGTACTTCTCCTTTAAGACAAAACAGAAGCAGCATGAATCTGACCAGTTACATGCAGTTGGTGTATGTGTCTAGAATACATGGAGCCTTATGTCCACGCCCTTAACATATCACCACGGCATGCAGCTCGCGTACAGATACAACCCAGTTGTTTGAAAGTTTTCGAGTACATACAATGTCTACTTCCGGTCCATGACAGGCACAGATGCAGCTGTCGCCACAGCCTTGTCCTGAACTGCCGCGGGTGGAATGGTAGGTAACACCTGGCAAACCAATCCAACAAGGTCTGCGTTCTTACCCACACAGCCTGGATGTAGCTTCCGATTTCGTATTTATAACCACGAACTTGAACAAAATATGTATTGCGATAAGAGTAACAAAAGAGTTCAGAAATCAATTCTGTACCAGGTTTGTAACAACCTGGTACATCATGCTTAAACCTGTAACTGGTAACAATGAACCACAGAAATATGGCGATTCACCAGGCAAGTCAAATTAACCTTTCCAAGCCTAGCGGTAACTTTACGTACCATCAGGAGTAACATCCAAAAATTCTAGGTAATGCTCACGCTGCATTTACGTGTTTTGTATGGATGTCAGAACAAACAGCGCCTTTTGCCTTACAAAACATTGAGAGATCGGTTTTTATAACCGAAGTGGAGAGTGTTTACAGCGCGGTACGCACTGAGTCCTTATATAAAAGAGATATGCTTCGTCTTTAAAGGGTTAACTAGGCAATAACATGGACCAAGAAGAACGTCACATTTCAAGTCACAGCATTTATACACCGCAGAAATCGTTACCTATATGCAGGGTGCTTCAGTTAGCTAATAGGTGTTAAATTCGACGAGTTGGAATCAGACGGCAGCCTAGAATTAGGCTTCCTGCACGCATGTACACGCAGACACAGCACAGTGACGGGGGGAGAGACTATTATTCCCGCGTTGCAAGGCGTTACGTAACGTACGAGCGGCAGTCGTATCCACTGGACTGCAAGGATGAATGCCCGACAGCGGGTCTCAACACGGGGTAACAAACAATTTTTCCCTGCCTGAAATCGCACCCCGGCTGTCACCCTGTGGTCAATGATACAAGTGCCCGAGCTTCGCACACTCATGCCTAAAGAACTGTGACCGCAAATCTTTAAAAGGCAGGACTGCGTTTGTGGAATTCCCTGAAGGCCGAAAATACTCTTTGATATGCCGTCTTGGGTCCTCTTCTGTCACACAGTTTCGAGTAATTTTTTCGCACTTGTCATTTAACAGTATTAACACTTTAAACGTGGCCCGTGACTTTAGGGATATTCAGTGTTACGTGGAAGGTACGAACGAATTATTTTCTCATAACGTCACCACCCCACGCAGCTCAAGTCCTGAAGACTTGATGTCATGTGTTTACGAAACGTAACCGCAGAGTAGACGGCGCGTGTTGGTAATCCGACATACGACACCCTGTGGCTACATGCTGTAGGACTTCGGTTGGTATATCATTGTTCCTATTAACATTATACAGGGTGTATCTACAATACTTGGACAAATTTCAGGAGTACCACACAGCAAAACAAAAAAAAAGTTCCAATCAATATACCGTATTACTTCGAATTTACGACGCCCTCTAATTTAAGACGCACCCCACTTTTGAAAGAGATTTTCAGGGAAAAAAATGGATGATAGTTCGAAGGCAGCAAATATGTTTTAAAGGAGTTATTAACGAATAAAAATGTCGACAATTATTGTAAGCAAATACATTGTACTGTCCGTAAAAGTTACTACTCTTTTAGCGACGCCACTGGCTATTCGAGGAAAATGTTTCCGAAACTTTCGAAGAGTGAAAAATAATACCTCGAATTTAAGACGCACCCGAATTTTCAGTTCGGAAAATTGTGGTAAAAAAAGCGTTAAGAAAGCCAGCAGGGTGCTTATATGGGGTTCACACGGGTTCCAGCAAGGAGACATGAGACCATCAGCAGCCAATGACGACAGTAGTAAAAATTTTAACTTTCCAGACCTGTTAGGAAATAACAAAATTGACACTTAGCCAATGTCAGACAGTGAGAAGCTGCAAGTGGTGGGATATGTTTTGACCGGGACACCAACCACTGCCTACACACGCCAACGGGAGCCGCCGCTTGGACTTGGCTAGGCGAAAACGTGATGTCAGTCACTCCCAATGGGCAGTTACATAATTAGAAGCTAGCGTGTTGCTTATAAAAGGGATTATAGTGATTCTGACCGTGAAACGGGGTTTAAAAGTGTCATCTTTTAATATTCGACACGCAAGTACGGTGTAATTAACAGCAATACACCAATGAAGTGACAAAAACACTCGGTGCCACAGTCAAAAATAACACCAATAACTGTAGAATCAATTTAGACAGTGACTATAAGGAAGTAAAAATAAGAGCAGCGCTGAAATATTTGGTTAAATTACAAAAAATAGTGTTAATTGTTGGTACCACTGTTCCTGCGCCTCTGGTGAACCAAAAGCATAGCAACAGGCCGAGAGCTAAAAATGTACACATTATCACACCCAAACACACACCACATTCGGTAGGACTCCTCTGGACGAGTGATCAGTCCGTCGCAGAGACCTCTACCCGACAACACACAACACTGACAAGACAGAGACATCCATGCCCCCGGCGGGAATCGAACCCGCAATCCCAGTAAGCGGGAGGCCGCACACCCACACCTTAGACCGCGCCACCAATGGCATCGATAACATTAATAGAAATACAGACATAAACGCTTCCGATCACAAGACACGTACTGCAACGTATGCGACCGCTCGAAAACTGGGATCATGGGTTCGAATGCCATTCGGGGGCATGGATCTTTGTCCGCTTTCCTCTGCGTTTGCTGTGCTGTGTACGTAGTGCCTTTGTGAGGAGCCGATTCAGTCCAAGAAGTTCTACCGCATTCACAGTTTCAGAAGTCTGAATTGGAACACGCCAGATGGGGTAATCCGTACAAACTGAAGACGAAAAATAACCAGCTGTAAGGTGCGGATGGCGAACGTACATCCGCTTTGATTCTCAGTCCCACTGACCTTGATATTCACCGTCGGCCATTCATTCGAAAAGTCTGGCAAAAAGCTCCAAACAAGTTCTGTTCAAGGCCACTTCATGAGTCACGGCAACACAAAGAATTGGTACACCGAGCTCACCAAAACGGCCTGCAAACTGCTTTAGTATAAACAGACGCACCTTAAAGACAAACGTTGGTTTTATGGAGAACGATATTAACTCATTCACGGTTAGTGATTACTGTCGGCACTGTCGGTTTAACACAAAAAAACTCTGCATTTCACCCACACACCGTGTTATGAGTTCCGTACGATTCTGACAGTCAACAGCCACTACTTCTCTGCACAGCACTTACCGACTGACCTTTCATATGAGCACCGCGTTCTCCGTGAGGTGCGAGCTGTATCTTTATGGAGGTAAAAAAAGGTAAAGCAGTCCCATTACAGGCCTGGACAGGCCCACAGGGTTCCAGGAGGTCGAGGCTCCAGATTTCTAGACAATCGGCACATGAAGGTGGTAAGGTTGTCAGCCATAGGCACCGGCCGCGTTTACCCCCCAGGAAATATTCCTGGTACTCATTTCTGTTAGAGGCTGAGTCGACCCCAGGGCCATAGTGCGACCGACAGGATTATGCCAATGAAAAAATCCACTGACACCATCGGGAATCGAACCCGCGACCTGCCTGTTTGTAGCGCCGTGCCTCAATCTTTATGGAGTAAAGCACAAATTAATTCTAACCTTTTTGTGAATCTTTCATTGCGTAAGCTAGTCTGTCTGTTACACTGGGGTGCCCAGCTTCTGCGCTACCATTTGGTGCAATCAGATAACTCCTGACAGGTTTTTCTGCAGTACTTCGTTTACCTCCTGTCAGTATCATGTCACACTCATCCTCGCCTACACGCTACTCTTACCAGATGGACAAAAACGCGAAGCCTTGGAACTTTCCGAAACGCCACGCTTTGCGGGCAAATCGGCTACCAATGGGTAGAAGAGTAGCTACTTCAAACGTTCGAAAGTTTAGTCTTCAAAGGGCTCACAAATATCTGCAGTTCATACTGTCGTCCATCAATTGAAAGTTCAACTTCAACTTCAACAACGTAACCGTTCAAATACCAACCACATAGGAAAAGAAGAACGCTGAACTTTTCACATTAAGTTGAGTCAAACACCCGCACGAAAGTAGTCAAATAGAGCATAC
Organism: Coptotermes formosanus; assembly: GCA_013340265.1. Classification (NCBI taxonomy): domain Eukaryota; kingdom Metazoa; phylum Arthropoda; class Insecta; order Blattodea; family Rhinotermitidae; genus Coptotermes; species Coptotermes formosanus. Next base: position 1,229,670 of record BLKM01002051.1, read on the forward strand.
AGACAGGCCGTGTGTGATCCAACTGGTCTTGCAACAAATCTGGCAATATAAAGCAACGCAGGCCTCCATGTAACAAACACGCTGTCTGCACAGCACTTTCTTAATTATTTGTCTAATTACTGCATCACTGCGTACGGTAATCGTCATCCTTCGTGGTCATCTTCAGGCAGTGCTCAAATAACTACGGGGAACTCACATTAACCTTTTAAAGCCTAGCGGTAACTTTACGTACCACTAGGTTTAACACTAAAAAATTCTACGTGGTGCCCACATTGCGTTTATGTGTTTTGTACGGATCTCAGAACAAACAGCAACTTTTGCCTTATAAAACATTAAGAGATTGGTTTTTATAACCGAAGTGGAGAGTGTTTACAGCGCGGTACGCACTGAGTCCTTATATAAAACAGATACGCTTCGTCTTTTAAAGGGTTAACGTATGTCACACATATTACAACACGATGCACTGTGGGATCTCAGAGTTCTACATAAAAATACAGTCAAAGCAGAACTCAGCTTGTAAAGCCAACCAGGCAAACAATGTACAGGGGAAGTTATGTCTACCCAAAGCAGGATCCTAACATAGTAACAAACACATCGACAGAAAATGTGACAGCTTCGGCGGCGATAATTGCACAACTGTCGAATTAATCCCCTGAAGTTCCTTACCGCACGTCTGACCATGTTACAACACGCAATGCACTCATGGAATATTGCACAAACATTACCCCGATGGTTTGCTGATGAACGATGTCAGTTAATTGCTAGCACGGCGCTTACATAAATATGATGTATGTCAACAGTACACATGAAACATCTTTACTGAACAAAGGCTTAAATGTAAGTTCAATTATAAACCTAAGAAATGGATAAGAACCTTGGCACTAGCAGCCGGAACGGCCACTGGCTCCAAACCCACGCCCGATCAAAGCTATTTTCGAAGACAAGCTGCTAAAAATATAAAGAAACTTTATTAACGGTACCCACAACATGAACACAGCAACACTGCGACTGAAAATAATTCAATGAAACAAATTAGAACAAAATAACGCGGAAGTCATAAAACCAAAGGAAACTCTATTATTGTAACATTTCAAATGACTACAATAATAAAAATAATGACTTTATAGCAATGAATCACTTCGACGCGCCTTCCAAAGACCCTACCAACACGTACCAAACATCGCTTGGACAATGCCTAAACGACTGTAAAACACTAATTAGGGATGGACAAAAACAAAATTAATGAATATAAATCCCTCCTTCCGTAACAGTCGCGGGCTCATAAAAATTCACAAAAACAGCAACCAATTAGACCAACAGTAAACTGGAAAAATGTCCCAGCATATAAACTAACAAAATTTCACTAATCTATTTACCGAAATCATTTCATCATCACATACACTTCATAACAAGAACTGCCGCCACGTGCTACAGACTTGAGAAAAATCAGCACACTGCCGAATATCAGATCAGCTTCTTTCGATATTTCTAATACGCACACACGTGTACCAACGGCGAATCTAAGACACACAGCAGAAGGTATCGTTGGTTATAGTTTGATTGAAATAAAACAAAAACAATAAATTCTCAAAATTTAAGATTTTACAATAATCCAAATTACTTTTCTCATACGCCTAAACTTTCTCACCAAAAGGAGGGACTGTCAATTTAACCTCGGCGCTAGATGGGGTGGGTTGTCAACGCCACGCCCCGGCCGCTTTACCTCCGTGAATAAGACCAGGTACTCATGATACACCAGGCTGGGTGCGTCGCAGTGCCGGTCTTGACGGACGCGTGAAATCTCGCCCGGAACGTCCATACCGTAGCAAGTCGCTGTGCCGATGACGCTATCCCGGCCCACAAATTGAGCACAATAAAGAGGCGTATTCTGCGATGGCTCCGTGTTGTCTGGTAGAAATTCATCGAAGGTTCGTAGGGATGGGCTACTTCCATCTTCAGGTTCAGTAAATTATGGCCTGTTTAACCCTTTAAAGACGAAGTGTATCTGTTTTATACAAGGACTCAGTGCGTACCGCGCTGTAAACACTCTCCACTTCGGTTATAAAAACCAGTCTCTTAATGTTTTATAAGGCAAAAGTTGCTGTTTGTTCTGAGATCCGTACAAAACACATAAACGCAATGTGGGCACCACGTAGAATTTTTTAATGTTAAACCTGGTGGTATGTAAAGTTACCGCTAGGCTTTAAAAGGTTAAATGATGTCAAATTCCAGGAAACTAGCTATCTGTCCCTTTCATGTAAGAACCACCAATCTCGTAACAGAGACACAGTTAATGTGATCACTGCACAAAGAACCTACAGGAAATACGAATATCGCGAAAACTTCTTGCCGAGGCCAGCCCCGGGAACTGCACCCAGGACTTCTGCCGAACGGTAGATGTAGCGGAAAGTACGGTAAAACGGGGTACTTTGTGGAAAAACGGTTCTATCTTATTCATTTCTTCACCTAAACTTATAATTTCTTCAGTAAAGACTCTTCAAACACTTGTCTATCATATGACGATCCAAATATTTTGCTACATGGACTACTGTAAGAGGAAACTAAATTTGAAGTACGTGATGCGAAGAACCCCGTTTTATCCAACCGGTAGGATAAAACGAGGTAACTGGATGTCTGTGTGGAAACTATGAAATCTTGCTTCCGCTCGAAAAATACAGAAGCGTGTATGAAGACTCACACAACAAAGGAAAGCTTAAATATTAAGCATTTAGACGTCTAGTTACTTTCCCGGTTTTATGAAGAGGGCATCCAGCTAATATCGCTGAAGTTTTCCCGCAGTGCTACAGCACACAGATTTAATGTGCTCCATGTCCGTGCACTGTATCATATAAAATAATATTCACCAACTTATCCACCAAAATACATACAATCTTTATTTGTAAAAACCTCATACATGTTTCGACCCTGCTGGGTCATCTTCAGGGAGAATAGTCTGTTACACCGTTGGATGCACTTATACAGTGTGACAGACTGTTCTCCCTGAACATGACCCAGCAGGGTCGACACAGGTAGGAGGTTTCTGCGAATAAAGATTGTATGTATTTTGGTGCATTAGTTCGTGAACATTATTTTGTAACACGAAATCGCAAAATATGTCTTCGCTGTTTAACAAACACACAGTGGCACCGAACGACTCACTGTCGCCTGCAGACTAGAGGGAGCGGTGGTAGCAATCACTCAGAAGAACTTTTGGCGAAAAACGTCCTCATTGCCTACAGACAAAATCGCAGGTACCCCGTTTTGTCAGACTCTCTCCTACCTCGCGCTGGCCACCTGCTACGTTCTCTAGTAGCTCACAAATCACGATGTATATAATTTTTCACATAACTTTCCCATTTCTGCATAACTTACACAGCACACCCGGACGACTTCCTGCACATGCGCTACACGCTCTCTTCAAGAAGTCCACTCGCATTAAGGTTTTGACCTGTTACCATACGGTGGGAATACTCCGCGTGCGTCAGCAGCCCCAGTATGCAAGGACGCAGTGACATCGCTCGGTTAAATTTAACCTTTTAAAGCCTAGCGGTAACTTTACGTACCACCAGGTTTAACATTAAAAAATTCTACGTGGTGCCCACATTGCGTTTATGTGTTTTGTACGGATCTCAGAACAAACAGCAACTTTTGCCTTATAAAACATTAAGAGATTGGTTTTTATAACCGAAGTGGAGTGTTTACAGCGCGGTACGCACTGAGTCCTTATATAAAGCAGATACGCTTCGTCTTTAAAGGGTTAATTGATGCGGGAGTTTGTAATTTGACAAACTGACCGGCGGTGCGGAAGAGGGATGGTTGCTCCAAAATACGATACACTAAGCCGATTGATTCAGGACCTCCAGCCTCGGCACGAAAAAGACATACCAATGAGACGTGCGTTCTTCTGGGGTATTACGCAGCGTCGAATGGTAATCCTCTACCGACGTTTCGGGACAACGTAACGGTCCCACCTTCAAGAAGCCCAAGAAGAATAGCTTCTAGTTTTGGACTTCTGGACCTTGAAGATGGAGGCCGATACGTTATCCCGAAACGTCGGTGAAGGATTACCATTCGACGTTGCGTAATACCCCAGAAGAACGCAGATCTCATCAGCATCACGGCGGAAGCCTGAAACCTGAGGCATACCAACTTCAGACGACTGAATTACCACAAGAAACTGTGAAGGCCGACACGCTACAGCGCTCCGCTATTATATCTGCACGTTCTTGAACCTTCACAGCACGTTCAGATAAATGCGGGGGGGCAACGAAAATACTGAAAACAGGCAGGGATGTACTCGCATGCTTACGGCGTGTGTGTGTACGCACACACGGACACTGTCTTGGCTTGTAAGAGAGGTCTGGCGTTCTGATATATCAATTCGGTTTCATTTATGGACTTAAATATGGCAGGACGTTTCTTCTTCACCACCATTACGGCGATTACTTATAATACTACTGCGGTAGTAGTATTATTTACTGCTAAGAACACCGCCATCACGGTCACTGTAACTGCAATAATAGCCTCGAATTCCTCGTGCGATGGTATGACACTGTGAAAACATCACCATTACCAATTGCAGCTACATGACGTGTTGCCCCAGCGCTATATACACACATATACACACATACATTACATACATACATGACGTGTGTCAAGTGCCCCACCGGCGGGGGTCCATTTGTTGAAAGGCCAACTGGCACAATTCGAAAGAATTTTCACTTCCTCCTATTTACGTATTTTTACTTTAAACATCAAATGCCACATCTACATTATAATTTCTTTCCTAACACAGCTTTTACCCCTTTTCATCCAAAGGCACGCCTGTGTCTGCGACATCTTGTTTCTCTCTATTTACGTGTAAGCTTTATTATAACGGACTGTCCTGTCGTTGTGCAAAATGGCGTCCCACATACCGACATTTTGTATATTACTGAAACACTACTACTACTACTACTACTACTACTACTACTACAACCACCACCACTGCTAGCAGCAGCAGTAAAATAAGAGGCACGAAATAAAGTCTCCGCACAACTGTCAGAAGAAACGGCATTTTTATAAAAGCCTGCGTGACGCCACTTAACACACAGAACGTGACGCCGTGTTGCACCTGAAGGTGGGCAGCGCCAAATGATTAAAACGACAATTTGTAATTACACAATTTGGTAGTGAAAGCATCCGAAAAGTTTGAGATTTGCTTAGCGACGTTTGCTCTGGTTGCAAGAAGACAGTGCAGCTCGCGTTTGTGGCAGCCGTCTGTCAAAACAGTCACCGTCTGCTGTTTCAGGATTAACCATTTAAAGACGAAGCGTATCTGTTTTATATAAGGACTCCGTGCGTACCGCGCTGTAAACACTCTCCGCTTCGGTTATAAAAACCAGTCTGTTAATGTTTTATAAGGCAAAAGTTGCTGTTTGTTCTGAGATCCGTACAAAACACATAAACACAATGTGGGCACCACGTAGAATTTTTTAATGTTAAACCCGGTGGTATGTAAAGTTACCGCTAGGCTTTAAAAGGTTAATACGTAACGAATCATCGACAATGCAATTGCTTTGGAACGTCTCACAGTTGATCGATGCGTACAGCTCCGCCTCTGACACGAATATCTGCGCTTTAAATTGACTCATTCGATTCCGTGCGGTTCCAAGTTAATATATCTGCTGACATCCAGTTTTGCTGCCTTGCTCAGATTACTAATCATTGCCAGTTAATCTGATACCACAAGGCAACTGACTAGCAGCTTTCTATCCCCATTGCTTCCCCCGGGCAGCGTCGTGGCCTCCCGGAGATCTTCAGCCTGCTGCAGGAACCGCAGCGGGAGACACAAACAGCATCTCCATCTCAATCGGTTAGGCACACTTCACGGAGACGCGTGGCACCGCAAACCCACTTTCAGCAAGGTAATAACTACACGCGCCAATTCAGCCAGTTACACAGTACAAACAGTAAAGACTGTCAGCTGCCCGGAAACTATTCACAGTCAGCGCTGTAATATCGGCGCTCTGCGTCACCGCGCCTACGCAAGTATCTTAACTTTTTAACGCATACTGGTTAGTCTATGCAACAACAGGTTTAACATTCAACAACTGAACATTCTGCCCACACTGTATTTATGTGTTTTTTCATTTATCTCAAAACAAGCAGCGATTTTTGCCCTATATGCCGTAAACTGATTGTTTTTTATAAGAGGTCGAAAGAATTTACAGCGCGGTACGGCCCGGATCTTTAAATAAAACAGTACACCCTTCGTCTTCAAAGGGTTAATTGTATAAAATAAGGTTCCGCGCCACGCTGCATCCTAGAGAACGTGCGTTAACTAATTTACAGTTTGTGTTGCGGAATTTTGTGTCGTCTGTATACCGGCGATAGCGTATTTGTGAGTCAGCATCACACATCACACGAAGTTCCTGAATTCGTTGAATTCATAAAAGGAATAGATCTTATAAACAGATTTTCGTGCTTTTAACCAAATAATACCAATTTTCCAGTAGTACTGTCACGCAGAGTGGAACCCGAAAAACATATAAATTTAACAGAGTTCTGATGACCGTACGCCACGTGTGGGTTACTTCGTGCCTATTCGCATCGTCCAGTCTTAAAAACAAACACTACGTTCTGGGGGACGGATGGGTCCTCGTCCTCAAGACAAAATAAAGGCAAGACTTACTCAGATAGACTAAACTAACTCCACGGAGCAGAGGCCTTCTTGAGAAGCTAACAGTTTCTCAGCTAGTCACGAAATTCCCCGCATTTTATGGAACCCGGAGGTTAATTACCGCATTCACAAGAGCCTGCCTCCTGTCCCTATGCTGAACCAACTCAATCCAGTCCATGGCCCCCATCTCACGTCTTGAAGATCCATTTTAATATTATCCTCCAATCTACGCCTGGGTCTCCCAAAACTCAAAAAGACATACGAGCTAAAACTCTTTTCAACCTCAGGGCTCTGCGAATAGCCATATTTATCGGACCCAAATAACCACGTGGAATGCCTTCGAAGTGTTGCTCTGATCCTCGCTTGCATTACTGCTGCTGATATTTCAGTTATTTTGTCACCACCGAGACATTGGGATTCGGGTTGTAAGGGGGCACGCTGTTTTGATGCGTGATGCGGTTACGCACATTTTGATCTCAGCCTACAGGTTAACCTTTCAAAGCCTAGCGGTAACTTTACAAACGACCAGGTTTAACATTAAAAAATTCTACGTGGTGCCCACATTGCGTTTATGTGTTTTGTGTGGATCTCAGAACAAACAGCAACTTTTGCCTTATAAAACATTAAGAGATTGGTTTTTAGAACCGAAGTGGAGAGTGTTTACAGCGCGGTACGCACTGAGTCCTTACATAAAACAGATACGCTTTGTATTTAAAGGGTTAATTGATGCGGGACTTTGTAATTTAGCCTTTTAAAGCCTAGCGGTAACTTTACATACCACCAGGTTTAACATTAAAAAATTCTACGTGGTGCCCACATTGCGTTTATGTGTTTTGTACGGATCTCAGAACAAACAGCAACTTTTGCCTTATAACACATTAAGAGATTGGTTTTTATAACCGAAGTGGAGAGTGTTTACAGCGCGGTACGCACTGAGTCCTTATATAAAACAGATACGCTTCGTCTTTAAAGGGCTAATTTCGCCTTCACACCTCACAGCTACAGAACGCGTTATGGCAAGGTGACCAGCTCACAGCACACGCGATATTGCACTTTGGACAGATTTACACTAAAATTTTGGGCATTAATTAGAATGACAGCTCAACGACGCTCGTCCAAATAATCTTCACTTGTTTGTTATGGATGGCGTGCACGGTGTAAAGTAAAAACACATCACCACACCAATGAATCCGAATCTGCAAATCATGCAGCCAATCCAATCGTACCAGACACCGTCACTAGTGACGTCGTCCGGCGGTTCACTCACCTCGGCATGAGGAAAACAAGAAATGTTCGTAATATAAAAGCAACACAAAACAGAAAGACGACTGCTACTTGAAAGCGAAGTCTGGTCGATTCACCAAGTTGCCATAACTAATGTTCTCTGAATATTACAACAATTGCATTTTATTTGAAGTGTTAATTCCGTCATTCAGTACTAGTTCTAAGACGATGAGTGAATGTCCTTGATTTAATGCATTCGTCAGTGTCAAAGCGTACATAGCATGCGCGTTACAGTTGCTCGGACTGACGTCTAATTTAGCATCGTATTTTCCGTTACAGTGCTGCTTAGCGACAAATCGACAACACAGTTTCAAGATGAAGACGTGTGTCTCTTCTGGCTTTGTCGCCTTCGAGATAACTTTGCAGCTTCTCTGCCTGACAACAGACTTCCAAAATTACAACCTTGCAGTTCGGAATCCCCTTATTCAATAAATGGCACGCAATGAATTTACTGTGTGGTGATGGGTTTATGGACTTTATCCATCGTCCGAAGTGTAAAATATTAAAAATATTAAAAAACTAAATTCACAAGGTTTCAGAGGCTGGTTCTGCCTCCGTCCTCAGGTGAATGTAGGGGGAGAAGGGAAGAACACATATTCTGTTGGACCCCTTAGAGTGATGGAGGCTTGCTCTGTCTAAGGGGCCCAATAGAGTAGGTGTTCTTCTCTTCTTCCACTCCACTGACCTGAGGAGGGAAGCAGAGCCAGCTTGCGAAACGTTGTGGTTTTAATTTTTTAATGTTTTTAATATTTTACTCTTCGGACGATGGATAAAGTCCATAAACCCATCACCACACAATATTATACACCGTCGTAAAAACCTTTTACAATTTATGTAAATGAATTTACCGCCTGCCACTGACCATCAATTACAGAGTTATGCATTTTTTACGTAGTATTTTCCGAAATGAGCAATTTAGCTGTCGCTACCGCATCTCTGGCTGCAGGATGGCCGTTCATTGCATTCAACTGAACGGAATGTTACAATCTTTCGCCTCTACAAATTTTTCTGTTTACTATCACGTCTTAGACCGTCGACCAGCAACAGCGAAAGCAAGTACTTGCAAAGATAAAGCGTCAGTTTTCTGAAAGGCTGTTACAAGGGTGGAACCAATAAACTGTTCATTTAGTCCTCCTTTGGACACTTGTGTCGGCAGTTTATTGCAGGCATTATACAACGTTTTGTCCAAAGTCCAAGCCGCTGCCCGGCCAACGACCAGCTGAGAATCTCCTGTCAACGCTTTACATTGCTTCTGGCTCGCACAAAAAGCTATTAATTCACACCGTCATTTGGTATTAATGATAATCCTATATAATATCTAAGCCTTCATATATACAGGGTGTATATTCTTCACAAAGGAGCAAGGTTGGTAAGAAAAAAGATACGAATCAATATCACGTGCCAAGAAAATGTCGCGTCACTTTGGGCACGCATGCCACTGGTTCAGCAGCCCTGCCCTAGGAGACACACTGTCTGGTCCGTTGGGCAGCCCTGTTTGACACACTCTGAAGGGGTGTAACTTGACGTTAACTCTTTCAGCTTCCTCAGATTCTGTGCCAAGTGCAAATTAGTAAAGTTCTTCCCTTTTCATGCCGAGGGCATATAAGGGGCGTAAGGGTATAGTTCCACTCATTCTTCATCTCGGCCTTGTATGGAGGCGAGTGGTTAACATGACGCTCCCACCGCTTTAACCCCAACGACAGGGCGCCATACCCACTGACCAGGACGCTGGGTAGGCCCCGGAGTCGGTCTGGACGATTCTGGAGGGGAAAAAACGCTCTTGCCTCCGCCGGGAATCGAACCCCAGACGGTCGAGCCCGTAGCCTAGTCACAGCACGCTCCAAAATCACAGTTTTTGTTCATCTGCAGCGTTGACTTGTACAGCTGCACTACTCTTAACCACATCATATGGAGGCAATATTTTCCGTACTGCGCCAGAAAGGCGATTGTCGACCGGCTGGTTCTCTGGGTTGGTGGCACCGCTTGTGGTTGCACGTGAGCATCGCAAAAATACTCGGAAGAGACAGTTCGGCGCCGGCGATGAGTGTTTCTTTTTATTCCCAGTCGCGGGCGCTGCATACATCAGCGGAAGGGCGACCACTTTACATTTCGTCCGTTATGACGGAAGTCGCGCGTGGAAGCTGCTGAGTTTATTCACACCACATTTCCGTTTATTCCAGTGACCTCCTAGCAGTCATTATGAGTTGGTACCCCAGGCAGCTGCCCGGCTGGCCCGCCCCTTAATTCAGCCCTGGGCAAACCTCATCTCCAGGAATCCTTCAGAAGGTGACTCAGTTACTCAAAAAATTCTGTGGCTTTTAAGCAGGGCTGTGGAGTCGGTCCACAAAAGCTCCGACTCCGACTCCTCGATTTTTAAAATTCCGACTCCGACCCCTTCATAAAAGCTCAATATGTATTAATAACGGTAAACCTATAAGACATTTCATCACCACCACGTGAATCATCAGGCTACTGTTTAGACTTATAGCCTACATTTAAGTACAAGTCTAATGGTTACTGTAGCTATCAGGGCTCTGGAGTTGGAGTGTCTAGTTAAGATTTTAGACGGAGGTCGGAGTCGGTACATTTTTACCGACTCCGACTCCACCCCAAAATTCCTTCCGACTCCGACTCCACAGCCCTGCTTTTAAGAACTCCGGCAGTTCATTACAGCGCATACAAGGGCCGCTAATTCCAGACCCTTGTGCAGACTGAATAATTTGCCTTCTGCCCAGAATACCACAGATTAAGAATGACGCAGTAGTATGGCGAAAATGACACAACGTTCATCTTGTTTAGGGTAAACCATCGACAATCATTAGCGGCAGTACATAACATCAATGACGCAATTTGAATGAAACATCCCGCGGAACACGAACGCGTATATAATGGCTCAAGGAAAATATGTTTGAAATGCAGACAGCAAATGGTTCACTGGTCTGTCTTCAACGTGAATATGACGAAATCCTCATGTTTCATGAGATGAGAACATTCCATGAATAGCACCTAATTAATAATTTTCAAAAGGAAGGTGCGGCACCACGGCCTTATTCTGTAAGACCTTACATGACGTCGATCTGTCAGACAGTCAAATCTCTGGCCTTCAAATGATACTGGCGAGTTCACTCTTTTCCCTAAACAGAGGCATTTTTTTTTCGCTTACAGCGCTGCTGATGCTACGAGGCAAAGGTCGTGCAAAGAGACAGTCTCTTCTAGAAAAACTGGTATCGGTTGGCGCTAAACTATTCACATCCAACGGCGAATGAAGCCAGCAACAGCCGGGCGTAGTTACCAGGTGTGTCCTTCCGAGAAAACTGTAAACCCTGTCCATGACAACAGGGCCGTGTATTTTAGCGACACACAGCGCCCTTTGTCATCACTTCTCCCACTCAAGGTCCCTGGCGTATCACCGCAGGCACCAGTTTCATTTACACAATTCTGATTTCGATTTGCTTATCACGCGTCGCGTAACCCCCAAACGTCTTTGCGGTATTGATGCCACCTCCCCGGAAACGTCAAGCGCTTTTACTTTTGATAGACTTCAGGCCGACTGACGACTCGTACTCCCACACAAACAACAAAGACGGCTAGCGCCACGAATTATATACAAAAAAAATTGCAAACGAAAATAATGCTGCTTACTCAGGAGTACGACTTTGACCTTACCAGCGGTTTCGCGGGGCAATTCAGACCGTTAGGCCGGGTCTACACGAAACTGACAAAAACAAAACCGAAACAGAACTGAAAGTACTGTCCACCAACATATTTGGGCCTAAGTTGGCATCTTCAGGTGTGGAAACAGTAAATCTTTGATACAATGTAAAAATTATAAGATTTACTGTGTCCACACTTGAAGATGGCCAACTAAGGCCGAAACATGTTGTATGTAGTTTCATAGATAATGTGTAGACACACTGGAACTATGTTGTGCTGTACCAGAACTATAACTTTACCTGTTGTTCTGTATGGGTGTGAAACTTGGTCTCTCACACTGAGGGAGGAACAAAGACTGAGGGTGTTCGAGAATAGGGTGCTGAGGAGGATATTTGGGCCTAAGAGGGGAGTGGAGAAGACTACATAACGAGGAACTTAATGACCTGTACTCATCACCAAATATTATTCGGGTATCACATCAAGAAGAATGCGATGGGCGGGGCATGTAGCACGTATGGGGGAAAAGAGAGGTGCATACAGGATTTTGGTGGGGAGACCTGAGGGAAGGCGACCACTTGGAAGACCCAGGCTTAGATGGGAGGATAATATTAAATGGATCTTCAAGAAGTGGGATGGGGGGCATGGACTGGATTGAGCTGGCTCAGGATAGGGACAGGTGGCGGGCTCTTGTGAATGCGGTAATGAATCCACGGGTTCCATAAAAGGCTGTTGTGAATGTGGTAATGAACCTCCGGGTTCCATCAAATTTGGGAAATTTCTTGACTACCTGAGAAACTGTCAGCTTCTCAAGAAGGCCTCTGCTTCATGACGTTAGTTAGTTAGTTAGTTAGTTAGCCGTGCTGCACGGATATTAACCTAACACTGCAGTATTATTATATGGACAACGGGATGGCACACATTAAAACTACCATCAGGAAATGGCCAAACCATTTGGTGTGGAACTGTTTCTCCGCCCCAGATTTCTCCTTTTTTTTTTTTGTAAATGCGTCTTCGCGGAGGTACCGCGAATTAATATCTCTAAGCTTCCTGTCTGCTCCATCCGCAGTAGCGTTCAACGCATGTGCTATTTCTTTTAATGCATCCATTTTTTTAAACCTATTCTTACAGTCCACACATGAACGGTGCCACAATAGCGAATGTTCTCTACACAGTTCTATCAATTTGCATGTCTCTTCTGTACCCCACTTCCGGATCCGGACGAAGAAGCCGTGTCTTCAGCACAGAACTACACACACTATCCAAACATGTGACGGCACAACTGCATACGGACACGGCGAAAAGTTCAACTGTCGCTGTTTTGTCTTAGTGCCGTCCACACTGCGCTGAAACCGGTCTCCAGTTCGTGAAAAGAACCCAAACCTTTTGAACTGGCGACTGGACTGGACAGAGTTGCACAAAACACGAACACTTACGAAGGCCAAACAGCAAAGTTGCAAACATGTTTCATAAATGTTGCAGACTGGTCTAAAAACACCGAGTTTCTGTTCTGCTTCAGTTTTGTCAGTTCAGGGTGGACGCGGCCTTAGATGTTTATGACAAGTAACCGACGTGTTCGACTCAAAAATATACTGGGGCTTCAGTGCAGTCGTGTCTTGTGCGGGTGAATTAAGTATACTGTTTTCTGATGCGTCCCGTCTGGTTACAACTGCGCATAGATCCGATTTTAAGGTCGCTGTAGACTGAATACCTAACAAATGGCGACCAGGCGAAATCTGTAGAGACGTTTTTGCCAGCATCCCAATGTCTCCTCCGCAAGCTACAGTCGGAGATGCGGTACTCCTACCCATGCTGTGACGGACAAAATTTCACCCCTGAGCAGACAACAGTAGCTATGCGTATTGTGTCCACTTATTTCAAGGGGGACACAGCCGTGAACAATACAAGTTAAGTTTTGGCCACTTGCTCTTTATATTTCACCCTCTAAGCCTCGGTTCCTTTATGTACCATCGGGTTTGACATTAAAATACCCTGCATTCTGCCCCCACAGGGTGCATACATATTCTGGGACGGATCTCAGAACAAACAGCGATTATTTTCCCCTACAGCGTTATCTGACTGGTTTTTGTAACCGAAACGGTGTGTTTACTGCGCGGTACGAACTTAATATTTAAATACGTTTAATGTTTATAGACATATATTTAAGCAGGCTATGGCATAATTCAGGTTAATCTTCGCCTTTAAATGGCTAACAGTTCAGAACTAGTGGGCGAAACAGCATGACTGGACAGACAGAGGAAAGATCGGAGTCACAATTTGAATTAGACTTAAATATAATCAACTATAACCTTAAAAGTTAAGGCTGTTGTGCCTAAGCACTCTACCGCAGAGGCGACTGGCGGTGAAAGCGTCACTACTTCCAAACGTCGGTACTATGTGGAGTGTGGTCACCCCCACGCTCCGGCCGCTTTATTCCCTTGCAAGCGAAGTGCCCTGCGGCCAGCGTGGAGGAGAGTGTGTGTGGGTACAATTCGAAAATTACTTAAATTCTAAAATGTTTTGACAACGGTGTATAATATTGTGTGGTGATGGGTTTATGGACTTTATCCATCGTCCGAAGTGTAAAATATTAAAAATATTAAAAAAATTAAAGTCACAACGTTTCGGAAGCTGGCTCTGCTTCCGTCCTCAGGCGAATGGAGGGGGAGAAGAAAAGAACACCTATTCTGTTGGGCCCCTTAGGCAGATTCAGTGATGGAGGCTAGCTCTGTCTAAGGGGCCCAACAGAGTAGGTGTTCTTCTCCTCTCCCCCTCCATTCACCTGAGGACGGAAGCAGAACCAGCTTCCGAAACATTGTGATTTTAACTTTTTAATATTTTTAATATTTTACTCTTTGGACGATGGATAAAGTCCATACACCCATCACCACACAACAGAAAATGTCTGTCTATGCTATAAATTGAATCCCGACTGTCCAGATTGTAGGAGTCAACGGAACGTTAAAAAGGTTTGCAATTCTTGATTTTAACAACGCTGAACGGGTTTGGCACAGTTTACACCAGCACCCATGTCGTTCACATTCAGTCCACCCGTGCTACACACTGCGTCTGACAGGGTGGGACAGACCCTGCCAACGAGGACGTTTTATCCAAACCTCGGCACTCAACAGTGAAGTGATCTCCAAACAGATAACTGTAATACCAAACACCCACAGAGCTCACCACAACGACAATCACTCCTGAGTGTCCGTATTCTGCCCAAACCAACACACTTCAATGTCCAGTTCGTACTGCAGAGCTGTGTGGATGCTAACTGTAGCAGGCGCGGCGTATTTGGGAGACCGTGTGGCGGAATCGAAAATGTGGCAACTGACAGCGAAGGCTTTGATTGAAAGCAATGACCATGCACTCGCCAGATGTGTTGTCTGCTACTGTTCTGGCCCATCGTCTCCAAGCCAGTCTTCCCTTTGCACTTCCAGGACTCCTGAATTGAAACCCATTTCATCCAAAAGCAGCGGGACAGCTTAGTAGGCACAGTGACTAGGCTACAGACTAGAAAACCACGGAATCGTGGTTCGATTCCTGGTAGGGACAAGAGACTTCTCCATTCTCCTAAGTGAACAGACCGATTCTGGGGCCCACCCGCTCTCTATTCAACGGGTTCCGGAGGTTCTGTCCCCTGGGGCAAAGTTACCCGGTCGTGCAGTTGACCACTCACTTCCATCCAGAGCAAAGTTCAAGCAAGAACAGTGGAGGTACTCCTCCACATATTACTTCATGGCGTGTAGAAGTATAACCTGTCATAAACATTTCTTCCTTCCTAACATATTTGCACCCTTGTCTTGCTGTTCAACTTCCCTCGCAGGGTCGCCTAACATCTGTCCTAGAGCAAACATTTCGTGGTGCACTTGTACGTAAGTTATGCACTCGGCGAGTACCCCGACTGATACTACGGTCAGCGTCAAGGGGTGTACCGGCTGGCTTCGAAGACTTCACCTGGCGAATGCTGTATTGGTAAGCTGTATTGCATGTCGTCATAGAAAGGGACTGTCTCTACCTGCAGTCCAAATATCCCACAATCTGTGATTTTCTGACTCTCGAATTTGGGACTCCGTTTAATTTTACTTTGTGACAAACATGTTCAACAGTTCAACAACGCAGGGGGAAACGGCCTGTCGGTGCGTTTTTCTTTCAGCCACGTTTCATAACTGTCTTGATTCCTCTGGTGATTGGTAACCTCCAGTAGTCGGAGAAAACTTCCACCGGACCTCAACAAAGACTATGTATGCATCGTCCCTTGGACACGTGCAAATACACATCTGAGTATAACTGATGATTTGTTCTGAACATCTGAGAAAATAATGCTGAGTTTTTTCTAAATAAATTAGCCTTTCCAATACCAATGTTTGCTCACAAGTAGCGCCTAACAGATTTTGTCTGCCGGATGCAACTTTGCTCTAAATGCAAGGCAATAGGATTTAGTTATTTCCTACCAGAATAGAAATTTCCTCATAGTTTTCTTCAGCATCCTCCTTTCTTGTACACTGACTTCTGCCTCTACTTTTCACCGAACCATTTCCACAGAATCTTTTTTTTTTTCTCGCACAATACCTGCACAAACCTGCGTCATACAGTTTCACTGAACCGGCCAGCCCCATCGAAGTCCTCTTCCTTTCTTATCGTTGATCTTAGTTGCCCATTGACCAGATTCAAAGAGCCCTTGATCTGAAGTGTCCGACGCTCCAGTGATTTCTCAGTTCTTTTTCCGAGTTCCTTGGATAAGATTAACCCTTTAAAGACGGAACGTATCTGTTTTATATAAGGACTCAGTGCGTACCGCGCTGTAAACACTCTCCGTTTCGGTTAAAAAACCAATCCCTTAATGTTTTATAAGGCAAAAGTTGCTGTTTGTTCTGAGATCCGTACAAAACACATAAACGCAATGTGGGCACCACGTAGGATTTTTTAATGTTAAACCTGGTGATACGTAAAGTTACCGCTAGGCTTTAAAAGGTTAAAGACGAAGCGTATCTGTTTTATATAAGGACTCAGTGCGTACCGCGCTGTAAACACTCTCCACTTCGGTTATAAAAACCAATCTCTTAATGCTTTATAAGGCAAAAGTTGCTGTTTGTTCTGAGATCCGTACAAAACACATAAACGCAATGTGGGCACCACGTAGAATTTTTTAATGTTAAACCTGGTGGTACGTAAAGTTACCACTAGGCTTTAAAAGGTTAAAGACGAAGCGTATCTGTTTTATATAAGGACTCAGTGCGTACCGCGCTGTAAACTCTCCACTTCGGTTATAAAAAC
Organism: Coptotermes formosanus; assembly: GCA_013340265.1. Taxonomy (NCBI): domain Eukaryota; kingdom Metazoa; phylum Arthropoda; class Insecta; order Blattodea; family Rhinotermitidae; genus Coptotermes; species Coptotermes formosanus. The sequence continues at coordinate 1,246,543 of BLKM01002051.1, forward strand.
CAATCTCTTAATGCTTTATAAGGCAAAAGTTGCTGTTTGTTCTGAGATCCGTACAAAACACATAAACGCAATGTGGGCACCACGTAGGATTTTTTAATGTTAAACCTGGTGATACGTAAAGTTACCGCTAGGCTTTAAAAGGTTAAAGACGAAGCGTATCTGTTTTATATAAGGACTCAGTGCGTACCGCGCTGTAAACTCTCCACTTCGGTTATAAAAACCAATCTCTTAATGCTTTATAAGGCAAAAGTTGCTGTTTGTTCTGAGATCCGTACAAAACACATAAACGCAATGTGGGCACCACGTAGAATTTTTTAATGTTAAACCTGGTGGTACGTAAAGTTACCACTAGGCTTTAAAAGGTTAAAAGAACTGATGCTCGCTTATTGTAGGAAATTCAACATCTGCAAACCGCTTCTCCAGTTTGTAAATCACATTTCTTTACGGGCAGTGTGACAGTGTGCGACCGAACGACACTGCGCACTGCCACACTGCAGCGTATGAAGAAATGTGAACAGCATCTGCAGGCGAGAAAACGTTCATTTGCCCATCGTCTTTATACGACAAATTTCAATTAATTCCTTAATTTTTGTATTTTCTGTAGAATATGTAACAACCTATGTGTTGCCGCTGCCTGTATGTTTCGCGACAGTCAACAAAATTGTTGTCGTCGGTTCTTGTTGTTGTTCACTTTTCGGTCGTTCTAGAACGCAGACTCCAATTATAAAAATGCGCTCATGGGCAACAGGCAGGTCCTCTAAAAATTTCACTTCCCCCCCTTCTCTCTCTCACCAGGATCGTAGCTATTCGTACGGGCGGGAACTTCCTGTACAGTCTTCTGGGATGTGACGCCGTGCAGTATGACATACATTTACTGACGTTTCGGAAGAACCTACTGTTTCCATACTCGAGTCAGACGACATAACGAGGAGGTTCCTCCGTAAAGTCAGTCAATTTCTACCAGACTACACGGCGTCACATCTCAAAAGCCAACACTACTGACTACTTATGCTACTGCATGACGGCAGAGCTGAATTACCTACAATAGCAAACATAACTGACATGGAAAAACGGATCTTCAAGAAGTGGGATGGAGGGTTATGAACTGGATTGAGCTGGCTCAGGACAGGGACAGGTGGCGGGCTCTTGTGAATGCGGTAATGAATCCACGGGTTCCATAAAAGGCGGGGAATTTCTTGACTAGCTGAGAAACTGTTAGCTTCTCAAGAAGGCCTCTGCTCCATAGAGTTAGTTAGTTAGTTAGTTAGTTAGTTAGTTAGTTAGTTAGGCAACATAACTACTTTCCAGACGCAAAGGCCACAGAGACAAGCCGACGCAGCAACCAAACTTCAAACAACCTCTGACCATCACCCGGGTTCGGAGATACTGCAGCGAGTGCACAGAAATTACTATTTTACGTACATTAAAGTTCTACTTTTTAAGCTGGTGAAACTTTCATACAAACAGGAAATTTGTGTATGGCAGTTCACTTAGAAATTTACAACAAAATATTCGTATCAGGCAGTCTGAGAAGGACAGTAATAGCTAGCTATCCCTATACAGGTCTGGACAGGCCCTGAGGGTTCCAGCAGGTTGTGGGTCCTAGAATTTCTAGACAGTCGGCACATCAAGGTGGTAAGGTAGGAAGAACAGTGGTTGCTCGAAGCACCACACCCTGCGAAGCACTTCAAAACAAAATTACCTTTACCGACCCAGTGATTTAACCCTTTAAAGACGAAGCGTATCTGTTTTATATAAGGACTCAGTGCGTACCGCGCTGTAAACACTCTCCACTTCGGTTATAAAAACCAGTCTCTTAATGTTTTATAAGGCAAAAGTTGCTGTTTGTTCTGAGATCCGTACAAAACACATAAACGCGATGTGGGCACCACGTAGAATTTTTTAATGTTAAACCTGGTGGTATGTGAAGTTACCGCTATGCTTTAAAATTTTAAGCGTCTTTTTCCGACAAAAATGCACAATCACCGGCAAAAATGAAGCTAAGAATCGAAACTGAAATCAACGAAACTCTTAATACTGTTCGTGGGTGTGTTTCCATGGCGTTAGGCGACCCTGTTGCCATGAACAGGTGCTACTGTTCAACTCATATCTTTGATGACGCGAACAGAGCCATGAAACGACGTGAGACGCCCCACCTCACGGATCGAAATCCTAACATTTTTAAACGACAGCATCTTTGTTTTATTTTGTGGCAGATTTTATACAAATGTAGAGGATTTATGGAGATTAAAATGTATACACATCAACAGCGGGCCTGTATGACCGCAACTTATCTGGGAGTGGGTTAATATTTGCTTTACGTCAGGCAAAGGAATAAGGGAACGAAAGACAGCGGAAATCACATTAATGTATGAGGCAACGGTCCACAGTCCCCAATCCGAAGCTCTCGGGGCCAGATGAGCTTCGAAATTCAGAATTTTTCGGATTTTAGAAAGCTAACACGGTGCACATACCGTATGTTACGTGACACTAGCAGCGGGGTACGGGGCAGCACACCGGTATCTCCGCAGCGAGTCCACGAAAATTCGCATTAAGTGGGATCAATACAGATTATAAACAGTATTACAGTTTATTTGCCTGCAGCACTCACAAACTGGTGGCGCGGGTCATGACTGACTGTTTTCGGAGCTCTTCGGGTTTCGGAACTGCGGATAAGGGATTGTGGACTTGGATTAGCACTGCATACTAACTAACTAACTAACTAACTAACTAACTAACTAACTAACTAACCAACCAACCAACCAACCAACCAACCAACCAACCAACCAACCAACCAGCCAACCAACTAACTCCATGGAGCAGAGGCCTTCTTGAGAAGCTAACAGTTTCTCAGCTAGTCAAGGAATCCCCCACATTTTATGGAACCCGGAGGTTCATTACCGCATTCACAAGAGCCCGCCACCTGTCCCTATCCTTAGCCAGCTGAATCCAGTCCATGCCCCTCCACCCCACTTCTTGAAGATCCATTTTAATATTATCCTCCCATCTAAGCCTGGGTCTCCCAAGTGGTCGCCTTCCCTCAGGTCTCCCCACCAAAAATCCTGTATGCACTTCGCTTTTCCACGATACGTGCTACATGCCCCGCCCATCTCGTTCTTCTCGATTTGATTACCCGAATAACGTCTGGTGATGAGTACCACTGCATACATATTCTGGAATCACGCGCGTTAATGAGGCGACAATGCACTGCACAGCAACTGCCCGCAGGGTCTACTCGAGCGATGCGAAAATTCTGCCCCCCCCCCCCCCCCGCCGTCGCCGCCGCCGACAAAACTTGCTCGCGTGGAGATCAAAGTGTGATTCTGGCAGCACTGACAAGCTTGTTCGACGACACTAACTACGTCAAATGATTACATGTCACAACACTTTGCACCACTGCAAAACTGGCAAGTGTGGCTTATTTTCTTCCGCTTCTTCCAAAGGCTTCTAGTGTTATTGACACGTGAACTATAGACGTGTTACTGCTTGAACTAAGCCGATGACGTTGCTAATTTACAAAGCGGCGTACAGATAATAGCGGTCTTATTTGGCTGAGGTCCCACATCACGCTAAAGCCGGCTTCACGGCTCAGCATTACGCCCGAAAGTCACAACGCATGCGCAGATGTGGGCGTTGTTGCTGGAACATTGGTTCCTACCGGTTTTGCGATACGGCCGATCCAGGCCGAGCAAAAACTGAGGACAGTATGAACCATCCTATTACAGTGCTGACACAGACTACACGACATTTCCGTTGCATGCAATAAATATACCATGCATGGCATGAAACGCGGAATCGATATAGCGAATAGTTACAGGCGGGACGAACCGGGATTCGAATTCCGGTACTGGCAAGAGGTTTTTCTCTTCTCTAAAACCTCCAGACTGTCTTTAGGACACACCCAGCCTCCTATACAATGGATGCCGGCGTTCTTTCCATGCGTAATGCGACCGGGACGTGAAGTTAACCATTCACCTCTATCCAGTGACGAGGTTAAGAATAAGTGGAGCTATTCTTCTTCTCCCCTCATATTCATATGGCGTTGACAGGTACAACTTGACCTTTATTTATTATTATGGAGTGTGCGCAGGTGGGACAGGAGGGTAACTGTCACTGAACACTGTCCTGTCTCACAGACGTCGTTACATTCTGTTTCCTTACCCGATATGCCACGACTGATGCTTTCAGAATGCAACTTACCACAACATTCCTTCCGCCCCGCCTATGCAGCGCCGACTGCTCGTGGCTTATCCATAATAACAACGCACTGTTTTGCACAGCAAGTTGGCCTCATGTTAATTTATTCGTCCTTTATGCCATAAGGGCCCTTAAGTTACCTGAACGGTTTAACCGCCGCTTAGTCTGACCTTCTACTTTCTGTGCCCGGGGGGGTGGGGGTCGTCGTCACCAGGGGTGCACAAATACCGGGCGCCAGGTCCCCGTGGCGACTACAGTTTGCACGGCGGTCACCCAGATTTTTGGAAAATTTGTGCTCCCCGTATTAACTGATGCTGTATGAACAGTTAAATTTATGGTGGGGGTTACTGCCGTCGCTGAAATTAAACGGTTAAGAAAATAAACAGCTCGCGTGTTATTTGTTTCTGTCATTCGTCGATGCAACTGCGGACAGTCTGCGGTGCTGATTTCACTAGACTAGCACCAACAACACACAAGTGACAGTGCAGTACCTGCCTGGCGGGACCGAGGTGTCTGCAAGGTACAACTGGTGAAGACACCCTGCCACGAAGGCACTGTGGGGCAGCAGCGATGTATCTTTACTGTTTATTTAACCTCGGCGCTAATGGTGGTGGGTGGTTAAAGCCACCTTCCGGCCGCTTTATCCCCCGAGAATAACGCGGGACCCATCGTATAGGACGCTGGGATGGGCCCCAGGGCCGATCTGGACGGGTGCCGAAAGAAGTGTCAGCATGACGGTGCGTTACTTGTCGCGTACTCTATGGCACTGACACGGTGGGCAGGGTCATCACAACTCCAGGAATATGAGGACGGAAAAGTCGCTGTTAAAATTCATACAGTTGTGTTTGGTTAGAGTTACTTCACGATGCTGCATCTACTACCGAAATTAGGTTTATAGAGCGTACAGCGTCGACTGACAGATGTTGAAAATATATGAGTAATGCATTAGGAAAAATGTGGAAGGAACGGGACATGACCTCTTTTAACAGGCACCTGCAAACAGAATTCATGCAGCATACGTTTCTACAGCACAAATTTTCAGTCCTACAGGCCTGTCTATTAGGTTAGTATTATAACGCTGGTTTAGTTTAACTTCAAATACAGGTTGCGCGCAGTTGTACTTGTCTGACGTACTTTCGAAGATTCGCGCTGACGCCATGTTTGTAGCTGCTGATTTACAGTCAATACTTCACGCCAAATGTACGGGTATGTTTGGTATGTTTGGTATGTTTATGTTGTCTGTCCGTACCAAATTTAATGTGCCGATATTCCAGCGGTACATTAGGCATCGCCATCACACCCAAAGATTAAGAACCTCTTAGGACGGTTGCCATGTCTTCCTTTCACATTTCACAAAAATACTGACGCAAATGAAGTCACACACGTTCGAAAGATCAGTAACTATATATTATTTCGGAGCCCTGAAGTAAGCGGTCTGAGTAGTACGCCCTCTCACAAAGCGGCCTTTCCGAGACGTTATGACTCTTTACAGGAATTAAAAAGCACGCCGTTGTGACCACATCCAAGGACACAACGATCATTCCAAGTTTTTTAAAAATCGGTTGACCGTTTGAAGAGTGGAAATGCGCGCAGTTCCATACAGACATACACGCGATTTCTTCAAGCCTACTTCTTCATTTTCAGGAAGGAACATGGGCAAAGACCGGACAGAAGCACTAACAGATACGTACATAGTGTTTGAAACACATCTCTTAGTTCACAACCTACGATGGCACCTAACTGTGAGGAAGCTTACATTTCAGAGAAAACCTTATCGTATTGCTCCATGTATAATATTCTCACTTTGTTAAACTGTCAAAGCCCATATGTATTTTGAGAGGGACGGCGCACGAGTCTTGTGTCGGCAGTCGCCACCTCCTGGACTGTGCGTAAGAAAGTCGGTCAACGAACTCAGACCGATACGACAGAGGCTACGGATAAATGATCCCACATTTGTTACGTCTAGTTCTGAACGTTTCGTGTGAAACACTTCACACTCCGAAGTTTAACTGTCCTGCGAATGACACAGCTAACACCACAATCCTAGGAAATGTTTTCGCAGCAAGAGATACGTACCATCGAGTATGCCGTTGCGCTGCGTCAATTGGCCGACCCCTTGAGGATGTGGGAAAGACGCTGGCTCGAAACAGCGAGACCCGATTGCCCCATTCACGTGGCATCATATCCCAGAAAGGCGGACGCCTCAGCTACGAGCACCTTTACTACCATTGTTTACAGTTCCACCAACAGCGTAATGCAGTGTTAACAAATCAACGGCTTGAAATGCCCATCAATAACCCGACAAACAACAAATATTTGTAACAACTGTATATTTAAGAGGCGTGTTTTAAATAGCCACACTCACGTGGTACGTCGTGCAGAAATCGGCACAGAACACATCCCCCTACCGAATCTGAGGAGGGTCAGTACAAAGTACGTTAACGTTACTCCCTGCTTCCGTGGGCCCCAAATGTTGCCCAATGTATTCACCACTTTCGTTCGTTTAAACAATGATTTCTCAGGCTGCGGCACGTCAACCATTGTTTACTAGCAAGCGGCCTTCATGAAAAATCGAACAAAAAAAGATAAAATTTTTAAAAATAAATAATACATAAGCCACACACATTTGCCAATACGTAAAACTGCTGGCAGCATTACATAACTCATGCCTGCTGTCAGCCAGTCTTTGAAGTTTCAGCCTTTTTATTTTACAACAGAACATATTGCTGGTACCAATTCGCAACACAATGCACCGTACTGTTCCTTGGATATTAATATTAACCCTTTACAGACGAAGCGTATCTGTTTTATATAAGGACTCTGTGCGTACCGCGCTGTAAACACTCTCCACTTCGGTTATAAAAACCAGTCTCTTAATGTTTTATAAGGCAAAAGTTGCTGTTTGTTCTGAGATCCGTACAAAACACATAAACGCAATGTGGGCACCACGTAGAATTTTTTAATGTTAAACCTGGTGGTACGTAAAGTTACCGCTAGGCTTTAAAAGGTTAATATCACATAAAATATTGCTACATGTTTCGACTCCCAATGGACCACCATCAATGAACCAACCAAAGCAACAGTGCTTGAAACTACACCAGCAACTTTGTACACAGCAGACACGATGTCAAACAGTCAAACAGTTGAAAGGCGGGCAAGTCTTTGTAACATAGTTGTTTCTTGGTATATGTTGTCTCGTATGCAGCCCACGTACTTAACGAAGGACAACACGGTACTTTGGTTGCTTTCCTGATGATGATCCCTAGGGAACCGAAACATGTAGGGATTTTTACGTGACATTATAACGTAAATCTCTACGAAACAGTTTTGTGCCGTTTGTCGCTCTGAGTGTGGCGAACTGGCTATCAGCAATACACAGAATTGCCAATATAAAGTACACTGCTCGTACGTTATTAATTTCATTTCGCGGCACGCAGGCGAAAAAGTTGAGAACCCCCGCTTTGAAGCATAAACATGTTACAGAATACACAACAATCGCCGGAGATAAAATTTCTTTGTTTCTAGCTCTGACTGCGCAAGGCAAGTGACCACGTTCCACCTGCCATTTCCTCCCACAGGTCCACCCTCTGTCAATTGCACGCGATAGTGCCTCCTTTGTCAACTGCGGCCCGAAACTCCTTGTTACGTAACCCAAGATTTGACGAATGCCGCTACAAAAGCTGCCAATGCATTACATCCACAGCCACTGCGATCCAGTTCATTTCTTGACAGTCTACATATGACCTGAAGATTAAGGGGCGGGCCACCGGGCAGCTGACCGGGGCGCCAACCTCTACGGGGCGCTAAGACGTCACTAAATGAGCTTTTGTAAAACACTCCTACATGTTTCGACCCTGCTGGGTCATCTTCAGGGAGAACTTTTTGTTATCGTTGCAGTAAGGTTGCACTTTATAGTTGAGTGAGAATGTGCTGTTGACTGTGTACTGCGTTGTTTTTGGAGGCGTGAAACTCTCCGCGGTCCGGGCCTGCAGAGAGTTCACGCCTCCAGTACACAGTCAACAGCACATTCTCACTCAACTGTAAAGTGCAATCCTAGTGTAACGGTAACGAAAAGCTCACCCTGAAGATGACCCAGCAGGGTCGAAACATGTAGGAGTGTGTTACAATTGATGATAAAACTCTCTTTGTGCATTTGTTGGTGATCAGTGTTTTTGTATAATATAGTGCACGGACACGGAACACATTAAATTCGTGAGTTTAACAGTGAGTGGGAAGGAGACAATTTTTACTTTGGGGGTGGACTGTACCTCTGTAGCTGATGTGTTCTGGCGCAGTTAAACATGTGTCACACTGCGATCTGCGGAGGCATTTTGATACAAACACAAGGGTCGGATTGAAGGGCAAATGATGTATGCCGGATAACACCCTTACAGCACAGTTCCGCACCGAAAAGCAAGTTTGATCAACTTTCTGCAGTACCAAGTGGGAAAGAAATGAGTGAACTTTGGCGCATTGTGCCTCGAGAAAGTTTTCCTAACTTTAGAAACTTTGCACGGAAATATATATGTCGGTCTGCAAGTACGTACTTGTACCAACAAGCGCCTTAGTCGACGAAAGTAATAAAAAAAAAAGCAGAAATCACGATCAAAGAAAGAACGTTAGTCTGCTGAAACGTCTTCTTTTCGCAACAACTAACTTGACACCGGACATCAACAGCGCACCGGCAAACTGAGATGTGATGAGGCGAGAATTTTCTGGATGTTAACTACGGACTTTACCTACTGCCCCCGACCAGACAGCCCTTGGAGTGTGCCTGCTACCATTTTGTTGATGTATGCGTTTTCAGCCCATGACATTTGTAGCTATTAAAATTTAGTGTTTTTAAAAATTATTAACAAACAGTTTTCAGAAAAAAAGTCATAAAATGTAGAAAGAGAAACAGGAGGTCGGAGAGTGCAGAAATTGTATCGAAAAGAGGCGCAAATACATCAGTATTGCTTACTAAAGCCGATCCCAGTGGCCCGCGCGGCCTGAGGCGTGGGTCTGCGGCCGGTCGCTTGCTTGGACTGTGGGTTCGAACCCCGCCGGGGGCAAGGATGTCTGTCTCTTGTAAGTGTTGTGTGTTATCAGGTAGGGGTCTCTGCGACGGGCTGATCACTCGTCCAGAGAAGTCCTACCGAGTGTGGTGTGTCTGAGTGTGATGGTGAAGCCTGGACAAAGAGGGGGCTCTGGCCCACTGGGGCCTTTTGCGCCAAAAAAAAAAGTCGCTAACGAAGCTATACAGTTTATCGACATCTAAGACGAATACAAATAAAAAAACAATATCCGGTTTTTCAATATATTAACACTGTACTGTGTTTTAAAAACACTTTGTGGCACTTCGCCAAATGACGCGTGTCTGAGGGGCCCGGTTAACCCGTCTGTTGCCGAGTGGGGTAACTCAGTTACCCCAGTGGTCCAAATTTCCCGAGTTTGGTAACAATGCACATCCATATTAGCACAAGACTTTTTGTATTTGCTCATTAGCACTCACTATGGTAGAAAAACAAAGCTGTAGTGCAGGAGAATCAATTTTGAGTCGATTAAACACTAAGTTTGGCCGGTGGGGTAACTCAGTTACCCCACGCGGTAATGCGTGTAACAAGACAAGAGACAAGAGAATATTCTTGTGTGAGGCAAACAAATCGGTGGCCTCACAGAATATTTATGGAGCTAATTGACATTGGTGCACTCAATAACTATGTAATTTGGACGGAGAAATATCCCCAGTGGAATATTGAAAATTTGAGCAGGAGAAAACTTTTCCTAATTCAACTCGCAAAACATCTTGCTCTCCCCAACATGAAGATACGTTTGGCTCAAAACCTTCACAGAAACATTCTGAACAGCATCAGGCTTCATGCAGGGGCTTTATTGGAACCAGATGACTCTGTCAACACAGAAGATGCACCGACACAAAGCGGCCTGTCGTCAACACTGCCTACGGGGATGAGGTGCAGTTTTTGTAGTAGGAAAAGGGACAGAAAAACGAGATTGATGTGCTGCATTTGCAAAAAACCTGTGTGCAATGACCATCGCAGTAAGGAAACTATGGTGAAGTGTCTTGATTGCGACGAAAAAGGAGGACATTAAAATTTATTTTTGTACGATTCAGAAATTTTGTAAATTTTAAAAATTTAACCATTTTGTAATTTCAATTTATTCAATTATATTATGTACAAAGGATTTGACATTCATTCCATAAACTAAAACCCATTCACATTTGAATTTTATCGTTATTTTCCTTGTGTAACTCATAAAATCCCAATAAAAAGCGTGTGGCGTAACTCAGTTACCCCACTCGGTCAAGAGTGTTACAACGGGGGGTTCGGCAACAGACGGGTTAAGAAGCTCCGATTTGTTAAAGTGATAACTGTGTTCTCTTTCAGGTAGGAACCAGATGTTTAAATATTTTTTAGACAGTTAACCTTCCCAAGGTTACAATAAATTCCGTCCATCAGTTACAAAATAATTCCATGTGTTTGGAAGGGCCGTACTGCACGCTTTCAACGCTTGTTTCAATGACTAATGTTTATTTAGACGTAATTTCGAGCAATACCAAGTCTTTCGTTATCCCGGATATGCTGACTGATGTGCCCCATCACGTCACCACACGTCACACGTGATGGTGGCCCAGAACAAGCAGCAACACACTTCCGCTCTCCCCTTGAACTTCAGCCACCCTCTCTGCTTAGGTCTATACAGTTGACCAGAACTGACACAGCCTGCCGTTTTTCGAACATTTCACTTGTTGTGAAGCAGTCCCATTACAGGCCTGGACAGGCCCTTAGGGTTCCAGGAGGTCGAGGCTCCCAGATTTCTAGACAATCGGCGCTTGAAGGTGGTAAGGTTGTCAGCCCTACGCACCGGCCGCGTTTACCCCCCAGGAAATATTCCTGGTACTCATTTCTGTTAGAGGCTGAGTCGACCCCATGGCCATAGTGCGACCGACAGGATTATGCCAATGAAAAAAAATCCACTGACACCATCGGGAATCGAACCCGCGACCTGCCGGTTTGTAGCGCAGTGCCTCAACCAACTGCGCCACCGCGGCCCGCCACTTGTTGTGAGGTTTAAGATTCAAGTCTTCTGGGCTATTACGCCGTACCGACTGGTGAAGAATTACCGACGTTTCGGAGTGTACGAAGAGCGTAAAGTTTCCACCTTCACGGCCACGCAGGTCACTGCTGACCAGCCAGCCACTTGACCTGCCCTCGGAACCCGTGATCACGAAAACAGGACAATATTTTGAATAAAATATCCAACGTATTAATACCATACGAATACAGACAGACTGATGGCAATGTAACACCCAACCAGCATATAAACAAGACGTCACCCATCAACAGTCAGCACCTCTCGAACAGCGACGAAAGACGCCATATTTGTGCGTTAGTTCCACCGTCTCGTAATAGCATGGACATTATTCAGTCAACCACCGGATCAAAACAAGCAAATCACAAATAATTAAACGGACAAAATGAAATTAGAGTAGAAAAATAAAGGAAAGACAAGGGAATAAGAAAAATAGCCACGCAGTACAAAAAATCAACAGGGCTTTGCAAGACACATGTTTGCAAAACCCTATACTGCAGAGCCTCCTGCGACAATGGATACACGTGCACACACGTGCACAACACGAGTCCTTCGCAAGTAAAAAGTGACTGTTTTTAATACTTTAAGAATTGAAATGTGTTAATCCACATGTTAAATATTACAAAACAAATTCTGACACTGAGACATGTAGTGGTTTAATTTTAAAATTGAGATATCAGTTATTAACACCGTCTGATAAAACTGTATACAACAGCTGTATGGCTTTTAAAATGGTAAATGAGAAGGGTTAATTTATTTATATCACAATTTTCTTCACTGCCATCAATATCCTTTCTATGGTAGGGTAGAAGTGCCTTTACTTCTTTAAATGTTCCTTTGAGAATGAAACTCAACAAACATAGACGCTGGGCGTATATTTTTTGGGTTCAAACAGAATGTACGACAGACTTCTCATTTCCTAACAGCTACATGTAATGCTTGTAACTGTGCTAGTTACTGCGTTACTCAACGAACCCTTATCCAAAGCTTATGAAACAGAATCTGAGGCAAATTCTGCGCATGGCCGTGATTGCCTCCTTCCTACTTAACATTAACCCTTTAAAGACGAAGCGTATCTGTTTTATATAAGAACTCAGTACGTACCGCGCTGTAAACACTCTCCACTTCGGTTATAAAAACAAATCTCTTAATGTTTTATAAGGCAAAAGTTGCTGTTTGCTCTGAGATCCGTACAAAACACATAAACGCAATGTGGACACCACGTAGAATTTTTTTGATGTTAAACCTGGTCGTACGTAAAGTTACCGCTAGGCTTTAAAGGGTTAACACAAACACCCTTCCGTTCCATGCAGCTCGAAGAAGGTAGTTAAGAAAACGAAGAACCATGCGTCGATTTGACATCCACATGGGTACAAGATTTGAGGCTCTAATAGCGGTGTTGATGAAGAATCAAATTTTCTGGGATACGACGCCGTGTCTTTTGGAAAATAACTGCCAATGTTTTGAAAGACATCACTCTCCCTACAAGGCGTACGCAGTCCGATGAACTTCTCATACCCTGAAGATGGAGGTGGAAAACTATTCCGAAACGTCTGTAACTCTTTACTAATTCGTGTGGCATTATGTATCAAAATAATCAAGTCTGCATGTACATGGATGTTTACAATATCGTAACGCCCATGCGCTGATTCACACCCGTATGAAAGACAGACTCGCCCGGTTCCCGCCCGTGTCACGGGGCCTACACAACAACATGACTTAACAGTCTTCTAACCCCGCAGCCCAACAGCACTGGCGGACGATAGCAGTTTGTAGGAACGACAGCACCAGGTCACAGTCTCAAAGAAGACGCTACTGACCCTGAATACTGCGCAGCACTGACGTCACAAGTTTTCTCTCGATGATTTAAGGTTTCCATCTTTGCAAACGGCATCATCTGAGGAAGAAGACACACGCGCTTTGCAATACACGACCTAAAAGTTTCCACGTTTAATGTGTTCCGTGTCCGTGCACTGTATCATACAAAACACTAATCACCAGCAAATGCACAAAGAGAGTTTTATCATCAATCGTACCACACTGCTACATGTTTCGACCCTGCTTGGTCATCTTCAGGGAGAACTTTTTGTTATAATTACATTAAGGTTGCACTTTACAGTTGAGTGAGAATGTGCTGTTGACTGTGTACTGCGTTGTTTTTGGAGGCGTGAACTGTCTGCGGTCCGGGCCTGGGCACGGACCGCAGAGAGTTCACGCCTCCAGTACACAGTCAACAGCACATTCTCACTCAACTATAAAGTGCAATCTTAGTGTAAGGGTAACGAAAAGCTCTCCCTGAAGATTACCCAGCCGGGTCGAAACATGTAGGAGTGTGTTACGATTGATGATAAAACTCTCTTTGTGCATTTGTTGGTGATTAGTGTTTTTGTACGTTTCCATGTGCTCCTGTTTCATGCCAAATGTTATACAGAGGCCAGCTCCCTCTTACAAGAAATGCAGCACTGTCCCCCCAAATTCAGTTTCTAATATAAACACAACATGAAATTAAAACACGGCCAGTTCTGAAATGTTGCCAGTTCGTGGCAGGCTACAGTACTCTGCACTACACTCACCTGATAAAATCTACTGCAACCGTCCCGCACCGTCCGTTACAAACTTGTTTCCAAGCTCCACGCAACTGTGTTGGATCAAACAAAAGCGACTCAAATTCAGGTTACAGCGTGAAGGATGTCCCATTTCTAACAGACGAAAACTGCAGTTTTGTTTCATTCTAGCCGTGTACCACAGACATTCTTAGGGCCCGTCAAAAAGCGGATCTAACGATTCCAGAACTCTTTGGGTTTATTATTAATCAGCGTACAAACAGCACCCACAGGCCTACACAATTTAGAGACTAAGAGACGTCGTACTGCAGTTCAGCAACATAGCCACATCAAACATTCAGGAGCTCCTTCGAATTTCCAAATTCCCTTTGAATTTTTCCATTATTTTCTGGAACGTGTCTTAACTCCCTATAGGATCTGGAGCTATCGACTGCCGTCCACACGCTCGACATGACAGCTGTTTCTGAAGTCAACTGAATTACGTAATGCCTTGATTCCACTAACCCTCGGTTACTTCGAGCAATGCATTATTTAGACATCTAATCACGCCCTTCAAATGCCTCTTACACTGTGGTGGACTGTTTTCTTATTACAGAGATTTCCCAACACATATGTTGCCCGCTATTTGTGTAATTTCTTCCCACGTGTCATATTAATCTTTCAAGCACCCATGACTCTAATGTCACGGTCAAGCAATCTGCGTTCCCGGTTGCGTATGTTCTCTCTTCACAGAATGCAGTAACGTGTCGGTCTACACTGATCCGCGTGCAGAAGAGAACATACCAACTCAGCGCGATAAGGTTTCAAACAAAGCTTGGGGTGGCAACATGGCAGCAGTCACCAAGATGCAATGGCGACCCAGAAATGTTTACTGGAAGCATACATTACAGGTTGGTAGTTATCCGTGTTTATCGGACTTGATTTCATTGGTTAAGGAATCTTCTATATACTGTATCACACTAGCTGACACACTGGCTGCGGCAAGCGCGCCTGGCAGGAGAAAAGACGACCGTGCTATAGAAGTAGAGGTCCTCGGCCAGTCTACCATCTTTGAGTTATTTCGAAACTAAATTAAACCAGTACAGGTACAACAAAATTAATGCAGTGGAAATGAGTTTTTGGAGAAGATGCTGTGGACTGACACTGGAAGATCACGTAAGAAATGATAAAATTAGGGAGAATATGGAAACAGAAGTGACACTGACAGACACTGTAGAAGCTAAACAACTTACATGGTACGGACACATGAAACGCAAGGAAGAAGATAGACTGCCTAAGAAAATATAAGAATGGACTCCAATTCAAAGGAAAAAGAGAGGAAGACCGCGAAATACTTGGAAGAAGAAGGCAAAACACGCAATGGAACGAAGAAATCTACAGGAAGAAAACTACCCAGATAGAAATAGATGGCGACTAGGATGCGGCATACGGCCGCAAAGACTGTAACTACCAGCTTATATATATATATATATATATATATATATATATATATATATATAGTTCAGGTACAGACAGGTGAAGGCGAAGTCGACCCAGTGCACGCCATGCATGTGAGTGGTTACCTTCCCGCGTCACTTCGAGGGAAAGCGCTCCCGACAACCAATGAATACGGTGGTGGGCGGCACCAGAGCCGGTCTCGGCGTCTTCTGGAGAATTCCTTGCCCCTCACGGGAATCAATCAATCAAATAAACCCCAAAATTATAATTTAGCACTACTCAGCATTTGAACAGCGCTCATTGCTCAACGCCCCCAGAATACAAAAACAGGAAACGCAACGTTTCCCAAACCGAATCTGATGTCATCCTCACGTAAAAAGACGGAGAAGCCGCTTCGCAGTTTGCCCCATGTGATCGAGCTGTTCTCAAATGCTGGGATATTTATGCATATTCAACAAAATACCCGCACCCAATATACGATTACTACACAGGACACAATAGAATTCTTTTATAATTACTACCGTAAGGAGGGCCATGGAAACATAAAACTAAGACATAAAGGGAAGTCGAAATTAATACCATCAAACGAAACCAAGAATTTGACCACAAAACACTAACAGCAATGAACTACCGGGTTCGTCGGACTTATCCCCAATTCTGCCCATGCAGAAAGGAAACCACGGCCACAAACCGCTGGTAGCTGGCAGTAAGCAAAATGTGCGAAGTAACACCATTCACTGCACTTAGTTTCGGTCTTGCAGCAGCCACTACAGTTAATCCTTTAATGACGAAGCGTATCTGTTTTATATAAGGACTCAGCGCGTACCGCGCTGTAAACACTCTAAAACTTCGGTTATAAAAACCAATCTCTTAGTGTTTTATAAGGCAAAAGTTGCTGTTTGTTCTGAGATCCGTACAAAACACATAAACGCAATGTGGGCACCACGTAGAATTTTTTAATGTTAAACCTGGTGGTATGTAAAGTTACCGCTAGGCTTTAAAGGGTTAATGTACTCAAAATGTGCACCTACCTCATTCTCCAAGCAGCCACAAACAGGAACAGAATTTAAAGAGTCGGAAACATACCCGCATTTTTGCACTTACCTAGAACAAAAAGAGAACAGAATTGCAAAACCGAAGGTAAAAAATTAAACTGACTACATATTACACACAGTCATGGGCAGCCGTGCATTCACTCCTGCACTTACGGTGACAGGCTTCCAATACTAGAGTCGCTCGGGTTACAATTGCATTTGCAGGGACAGACCCAACACAAGAGACATTATTAGCAGATGTGGGTGTGATGAACAAAAGCCAGAGACGGCTGTTATGATGTTTACGGAGACCATGGAATGGGCAATTAAGAGCCACAAAAAAGAGGTTCTAACTACACAGAAATATCAAGATGGTGAACAACGATCTGAGAAACACGGGCGTTGCTGTCGGCTACTCTGAAGATGATGATGTCGGCACTGTTTTGAAAAAGACAACTGGTAGAGGTAAAGTTGGCCCCATGCAACATGAATTCAGACGAGGAAATGAGGCACAGTTCCACTGATTCTTAAACTCAAGAGTACCCAGAACTGAGTCGTCGGGTTCACGCCCGTCGTTTTACCGCCTGGGGAGGCTGTTAGGCCCCCACAATTGGTCTGCACACTCTGGAGAAGGAAAATAAAACCTGAAAAGAATTACGACGCACATCCACCCCAGAGCATTATTTATTCATCGTCCTTATTAACTGTCTTTTGTGCAATACAAAGCCATTTTTCAAGAAGTCGAAACTGCAGTACCATTCCGCTTCAGGTCACAGTACAATACAGCACGTCCAAAAGCGAATCATACAAATTCACGCCTTCACAATTTTCTTATTACATACGACGGAAACACGAATTAACTTCAGTGTTCCAAAAACATTCTTACGTCGACATTAACACAGCCAAGCTGTCTAACACAAGAATGACGCGAACCTGACAAAAATTCAAACGTTCCTAAGGAATGAATATGTACAATTCTTGTACGGGCACTCTTTATATGTTTTATACATAATAAATAAATAAATAAATAAATAAATAAATACCAACTACATGCACTATGTTTAACACGTGATGAGGCAGTTCGACGGATTCCTGAGGGCGCGGCAAGTACACATTCATTGCAGCAGTCTAACAGCAATATCACATAAATGTTACAAGACCCCGTACATGCAAACTAAATTGTACCTACCGCGTTCTAACGCTAATATATACATAACATCCGCCACCTATCAGCAGAGTATATTAGCAATACACTTGCGGAAGAACGTGACAAGAGACATTTCTGTGAATAGCCACACATCTACACCAGCTGCTGCACACCGAGCAGAGGTCAAGAGGCCAGTAATGCATCGCTTCCTCAATCAACAAAGAAGGCCACTGACCGAAATATGTGCATTCACACGTTTCTGTCTTATATTATACTGCCCCCGTACTTCCACGTGCAGTGCTAGTAGCAACTTTCCGGCGGCGCATGCGAACGCAGTGCGCAAAACAGTGCCTAACATCGAGGCGCGGATTCAAGACGCGTTGTGACGTAATGAACTACGAAAATCGAAATGTTCACAGGCCTGTAATCAGGAACTCGACGGCGCGTACAAGAAGTGTCCCGCTCTTTATGGAAAGTAAATAAAGGACAGTAAACAAGGCTAACATTAAAGGTTCAGACAAACGTAAAGCGAGACAAGGTTCTCATAACGGTGTTAATGAACATTCCAATCTTGTGGGATGTTGTACCGTGTCGACTGGCAAATAATTACAGACTTTTGCCTACGCATTGCAGATGGAGGCAGAAAATTCCTCCAAAACAGCGGTAACTTCACAACTCGTCACGGCGTCATATCCCACAAGATTCGGAATCTTTAATTAAAACAGTTGTAAAAACCTAAAACTGTTCTTCAGGACAGAAACTGAGATCAGATACCTTATCTGAAATTCTCTCCTCTCCCACAGAGAACACAGACAGACGAGAGATCCAACTTAACAAGTCCCATGTGTCAGAAACAGCGTGCAACAAAAAACGGCAGCAGTCTATCGATTGCATTCTGCAGCACGGGCAGCTACTCTAACAATCGGGTCGAACGAGCAAGCAGTCGGTGCTGCAACACGACAACGGACAGGCAGTAAGGCGAGCTGCTGCACGGCCGGATGCCAGCAGGTCAGGGCATCCTGGGTGTGGTCTGTTGCTGGACGAACAGAGTACTCATTCGAGCAGGTGCAACAGCACTTCAGAATAGCCAAGCGTCCGTTCGGCAGTACGCCATTCCCGTCCGGTTGTTTTTACAAAATTTACGGAGACGTGTACGTTCTGTGCGTTTACTGATGGCAACGTTCAAGACAGCGTGAGGTATACTCAAAACACGGATCGGGCCCCATAACCCAGTGTTTGCAGCCAGGTTTCCGCGATACAATGCGGAACAAATACATACAAATTTAGGAACACCGTGGAGAATTCCAAATATTTTTCTTACAATATGTGCTGACTTTCATACGTAGCAGCTCTCTACAGATATTTCAAATGTCAACAATTGAGCAGCACCGTAACTGCGGTCCCCGCCTTTTCTGGTCTCTCAAAAAACACAAAGATTAGGGTATACAGAACTACAATTTTACCTGTTGTTTTGTATGGGTGTGAAAATTGGTCTCTCACACTGAGGGAGGAATAAAGACTGAGAGTGTTCGAGAATAGGGTGCTGAGGAGGATATTTGGGCCTAAGAGGGACGAGGCGACAGGGGAGTGGAGAAGACTACATAACGAGGAACTTAATGACCTGTACTCATCACCAAATATTATTCGGGTTAATCAAATCGAGGAAGAGTGAGAAGGGCGGGGCATGTAGCACGTATGGGGGAAAAGAGAGGTGCATACAGGATTTTGGTGGGGAGACCTGAGGAAAGGCGACCACTTTGGGAAACCCAGGCGTAGATGGGAGGATAATATTAAAATGGATCAAGAAGTGGGATGGGGGCATGGAATGGATTGAGCTGGCTCAGGATAGGGACAGGTGGCGGGCTCTTGTGAATGCGGTAATGAACCTCCGGGTTCCATAAAATGCGGGGAATTTCTTGACTAGCTGAGAAACTGTTAGCTTCTCAAGAAGGCCTCTGCTCCATGGAGTGAGTTAGTTAGTGAGTGAGTTAGTTAGTTAGTTAGTTAGTTAGTTAGTTAGTTAGTTAGTCATTTTCACAGATGGGGGTTCCTCGGGATACAACAAATTATTTTAGGGGTTCCTCCATAGAGGAGAGGTTGAGAAACACTGCCATAACATTTCGCCCTCATCCCGAGCTACGTCCTTAACCCCACTAGTGCAGACGTCAAGCATTCCTACGGCTATACCTCATTTCTCCCATGATGCTTAATTAAGCACACAAACACGTCTTCCTTTTTATCTTAACTAAACCATCTACAATCAAAAGCTTCATTTTCTCGTATTTTTTTCAGCCAAACGTCCGACAGTCGTATGGGGATACCCGCGTATCGCTCCGAAAACCTCCAAATGAAAGCGACGGTATCATCCCTGTGCCACCAGAGGGTAGGTCGGTGCCATTAGCTATGATGGCTGTGCAGGACCCTTTTGCATGACATCCTAAGACAGTATTTACGTAAAATGTAAAACAGCAGACTAGGACTGCAAACGTCCTAAAGTTTTCGATTTGATAACAAGTTTATGCACTGCCGCTTACAGTACACGCAGTATGGTCAGGTGAGGGTAAAAAAAATTCACGTAAGTACGAAATATTTTTGTTTTCGCTGGGATAGGGATGAAACAGGACTGCGAATTCTATGAAAAATAGGACTGTTGTGACTACACATTTTCTTTAGTAGTTTAACGGCGCTCAGTCACAGTCACGACTCAAAGTAATGTCAACAGAACCGTAGCCCACAAAGTGACTGCTTGAACACAGATTTCTAGCGATAATTCTGCAGGCAAAATCCCAGTTAAGAAATTTGGGCCTTGTAAAGCTAAAGGTAACAAGTACACAGATAGGGAAAGAGAAAAATACGCACTAGGAAATATTTCGGTATTTATAAATGATAATGACTACTTTGCGTGGGGCTATCAGAGCAATTTGTATTTCAAACACAGAAACCACTTTCAAATCGGCTTCCAAAACCCTCCAAAACAAACCAAATTTTCAGCAGTAACCACGCATATTAACTTTAAGTAAATAGCGGAGATTAATGTAACAAGTAAGAATTTCAAAACCGCAGCTTAACAGCTGCCATGTAAAAAAAGCTGTTCGTTACAGAGACATAAAAGCTCCAACCTCTACCGCTGGTCGTTTCAGCTTCTCGGTGAAAACGTTCTGTACCGCACATTCCACAGTTTTGACGCGTGCCCATCGCATTCACGATCCACTTGTTTCCTATGCAGAATATCCCTTTTATCTTATCCTTCATCACTGCAGCTTTATTGCATACAAAGCCTGCATCCACTGGGCTATCCCGTCACCGCTGCCGTGCTCAGGGACGCCATAAAAGGGGCACTCTGCATTTCATTATTTTAACATCGTTCCCACCAATCTGATGCTACAGTAACTTTTAATGTACGAACATCTGTATCGTCCGTTATATGCAAGCTTGTGACTGTAACAGGTCAAGCGTATTTACGTTACTGCTATCATAAGTTAAATGTAAACTTAAAACGGTGTCTGTACACAGTTTATAGAAGCTTCCGAACGCAAAGTTAAAAAGATACGATATAAATCGACAGGCACTGATCAAATCTAGGCACAAGCGGTACAAACTTGGTGTTAAAAAATACAGCCTACTGACATATTTTCAAATCCAGGAGATCACTTAACTGCACTTGAAGTAACAAACAGGTGCTCTAAGCAGTCTCCCAAATGTACCTGCTTATAACAGGAAGCAACAAGACCGGCCGTTGCATTTATGGTGGAATTGTTACCAATTACATTAAACTGTATCAAGCACTGTATCAAGTACCAACTAAACGCGCTGTATTGAATTTATTACTATTTCGTTTCACATTACCCCGACATGTTTCGACGTTTGAACCGTCACCCTGATGGGGCTGCACCAAAGTCTTCTCTAATGCCGGTAGGACCGATGGGTCTAGTTAGAAGACAAACTATTTTACATGTAGGCACAATCAGCAGGCACATCTGCGACTACCTCAGGATCAGATTCATCCTGACTAAATCCAACAGTTTATTAGTCGGCGCCATTGAAGCCGAAAACGAAAGCAAATTTTGGTATGGCCGCCATTTTCTTATTACACATTCTACAAAAACCTTACCTTAATAAAACGTGCATACTTTTCGAAGATATATTGCCGCACATCCTTACAGGACAGTAAGACAAATGTCGTTTACGTTTCACAAGATCGGGCGTTCGCCATTTTGTTATCACTGACTGTAAAAAATTACAAAATTACGGCTTCCAGACGCGCGCCCCCCCCCCGTAGCCTAGCGTTCATATCAATTTTTACACAAATAGTCATCTGGTTCAAAAGTCGGAATGGAAAAACACTATACGTGCGCACATACACGCAGAACAGTTAGATCACATCACAAGCACGTATCTGCTTTCTTCTTAAGAAAGTAGGGAAAAACGCACACACGGAAAAACAAAGCAAGTACCATGGTTTCGTTTTTCATATTAGGACCTCCTCCTCCTCCTCCTCCTCATCATCATCATCATCCGTCACGAGTTATGCCTTAACCCTTTAAAGCCTAGCGGTAACATTACATACCATCGGGTTTAACATTAAAAAATTCCACGTGGTGCCCACATTGCGTTTATGTGTTTTGTACGGATCTCAGAACAAACAGCAACTTTTGCCTTATAAAACATTAAGAGACTGGTTTTTATAACCGAAGTGTAGAATGTTTACAGCGCGGTACGGACTCAGTTCTTATATAAAGCAGATACGCTTCGTCTTTAAAGGGTTAAGAGACCTGTTTCGGCCTCGTATTCTAAAACGTTCGCAGTAAAGAAATAAACATTACACATTAATGGCCGATCCCAGTGGCCGCGAGGTCTAAGGCGTGGGTCTGCGGCCGCTCGTTCGCTGGGATTGCGGGTTCGAATCCCACCGGGGGAAGGGATGTCTGCCTCTTATGAATTTTGTGTGCTGTCAGGTAGAGGTCTCTACGTCGGGCCGATCACTCGTCCAGAGAAGTCCTACCGAGTGCGGCGTGTCTTGAGTGTGATCGTGAAGCTTCGATAATGAGGAGGCCCTGGCCCATTAGGGGTTGTCGCACCATGGGGAGGATTTACCGTTAATGACCCGACACGACGTTTCCTTATCCAAATGCCACAAGGAGCTAATAGAACCGAAAATGACACTGTGGAAATCACCGGCTGCCGATTTACAATGCGCATGCCTAAGACGGTTATCTATGTATCGTTATGGCAAAGGTCGTTCAAGGTCGAGCGGACTGATTATATGAAGATGAAAGGGACGGACACGCGCTTTGGCATCTGAGTTCCAAAATATTCTGTGACGTAATCACAATCGCGTGACCAAATTTCAGGTGTGAACTCGGTGGCTGAAGCACTGATCGCGCGCCACTGCAAACCAACAAAACGTGCAGGGGGCATAAACAGAAACAGAATGAGTTTGTTTAGTGCGAGAACTAAAAAGCCTGGCTTGCGACGAAAGTCAGCCTAAACATGATAACGCAGCCACTTGCAGCGACACGTCATGTAGCCATGTTCACATAACATACCTCGAAATTCATCAAAAGCTTCATCACGTGCCACAGAAATGATACGAAAATTACATTCAAATGTTTCGGATATATGGTCAGGTAAAACTGGGTGAATTTATGCACAAAAAGCACAACACTTTGTGGTGCAGCAGCAACAACACTGCGTGACACTGATATTTCCGAGTCATGTTTCACACAGACAGACAGCGTGTTTCACTTCACGACGCTGGCACCTGCTGACACACTGCACAGCACTGGTGGTGGGTTAACGAAATACGGAGTAACGCGAATTACTGGAATGGTGCACAGAGAGAGAGAGAACTGAAGTAGCACTCCGAGTGTGACCTGTCCCAGTACCAATTTGTCCACCACAAGTTCCGCACAGACTGGCCTGGAATCAATCCCCAAGCCTCCGCGGCGAAAGGTCGGCGACAAACCACTTTGTAAGAAAATGCCAGAATATATATGGTTATTTCCGAAACTGCAGCTGGGACAGAGCAGTCGGTATTGTGACCAGGCTACAGCCAGTATGACCAAAGGATCGTACTTCGATTCCTGGCAGGTTTATGAAATTTTTTCCTTCTGAAAACCATTCCGACCGTACTGGGGTTCACCCAGCACAGTATTCAACGGCATGGCAGCTGAGGGCTCTTTCCCCGGGGGTAAAGCAGCCGAGGTGTGAAACTGGCCATATACCTCCATCTAATGCCGAGGTTAATGACAAGCAGGGCTCTACTTGCACTTTCCTAAACGACTTCATGGTGTTCACAGGGTCAAATTACCTCATGCTGTTCACAGGGTCAAATTACTTCGTGGTGTTCACAGGGTCAAATTACTTCGTGGTGTTCACAGGGTCAAATTACCTCGTGGTGTTCACAGGGTCAAATTACTTCATGGTGTTCACAGGGTCAAATTACCTCGTGATGTTCACAGGGTCAAATTACTTCACGGTGTTCACAGGGTCAAATTACCTCGTGGTGTTCACAGGGTCAAATTACCTCGTGGTGTTCACAGGGTCAAATTACCTCGTGGTGTTCACAGGGTCAAATTACTTCGTGTTCACAGGGTCAAATTACCTCGCGGTGTTCACAGGGTCAAATTACCTCGCGGTGTTCACAGGGTCAAATTACTTCGTGGTGTTCACAAGGTCAAATTACCTCGTCGTGTTCACAGGGACAAATTACCTCGTGGTGTTCACAGGAACAAATTACTTCGTGGTGTTCAAGGGACAAATTACTTCATGGTGTTCACAGGGACAAATTACTTTTTGTTAAAAACTGCTGCACTGAACAAGTTGGCACAAGCGGTAACGCTACTGACTTCTATTCGAGAGTTCCGCTCGAGGTAACACGCCCCGGTACCCACTAAACAAGTGGCTGGCGGGGACCCGGAATCAATCTCGACGCTTTGGGGAATATTACTCTCTTATACCTCCTGGGAATCGAACCACGATTCTTCGGCCCTCATGGCCGCAGCCTAGTCACTGTAACTATCCTGGCTCCCAGATCTACTGCAAGTTTATATAAGGTACATACATACAGTTCGCTGCAAACAGCAGGAATTTTTTCACATCACATCGCTTATTTTTCCGAGACAGTCCGGACACCAGCACAACAAACGTTAGTTCACACAGCCTCTGAATATGTGGCAAAGTTCAAATAGTGTATTCAGGCCTCACATCAAAACTGCATGCAACAATAAATTAAGGCAGAATGCTTGCGAAGATACAGTTCAGAACTCATGCCTCCTGCTAGGCTGACACGTGAAGATTTTGCCTGTTACAAATTCGAAATTGCCCACACCGTGTACGTATGAATTTTGTATTATTTGATCAACTCCTACACTAAGAAAACACAATATATCATGTTTCACATAATTCCCGACATGTTTCGGTGTAGACTACACCATCTTCAGCGGAAGCTACATTAGAACGCCTGAAACCACTGACGAAAACCAGTTTTACTTACCCACAAGTTTGTTAAAATCGCTGGTGTCCAGTTGACGTACCGTTGAATTCGCATATCTCCAAGTGGACAGCAGCGATTTTAACAAACTTGCGGGTAAGTAAAACTGGTTTTCGTCAGTGGTTTCAGGCGTTCTAATGTAGCTTCCCCTCAAGATGCAGTCTACACCGAAACGTGTCGGGAATTATGTGAAACCTGATATATTGTGTTTTCTTAGTGTACGAGTTGGTCCAAATAACACAAACTTTTGCCTGTTACTTTACATGGGTGTGAAACTTCATTTCTCACATTAAGGGAAGAACACAGAGGCTGCTCAGAAACAAGTCGCTCTGGGAAACATTTGAACCCGCGCGGACGTGAGAGGAAGCTGAAGAAAACTGCGTAATTAGGAGCTTCATAGTTTGTAACACTCGCCAGATATTAGAAGATAAAATCCAGGGCGATAGGTCGGACGGGGCATGCGGTACGCATTAGGAATAACAGCAATACATAAGCCACAGGGTTTTGGTGTTAAAATGTGACTACTTGGAACCGTAGGCGCTGACGGAAGGATAATATTAATATGGGCCTTGAAACGGGAGGTGTAGACTGGACTGTTGTAACGCACGTCAAGGACCAATCGCAGGCCCTTATGAACACGATAACGAACCTTTGGGTCCAACGAAATGCGAGGAATTTTCTTGACTAGCTGAGGACCTGTTGGCTTCTCAGAAAGGACTCTGCTCCATACACTCAACTAGCCCAGGAACAGCTGTTCTTAACTGACCTACACCAAATTCCGTATTATAAAGCACTGTTTTTCGCGGCAGTGTCTGTGTGTTTTAAATATCGAAGACCTAGCCACAGTTCCACTTAAAACAGCGGTCCCATAAGCACAGCACTATCACACAGCCGGGGGGGGGATTAAGCAGCACGCCAAGACCATTACTTCTCCTTACTTTTTTTTGGACGGATTCCAAACAACTATTTCTTTCGGCCTTGAAACTACTGGACAAAGGAAAACGCAAACAAAAGAAGAAGAAGAGTTTACCAAACAAAGCAGGCACACGAATAAAAGAAATCAGGTTTAACACATGTAATTCAGGCCAGTATGTGCACTCCATATGGCAACTACTTCCAATCTGTGTAACCTTTTAAAGCCTAGCGGTAACTTTACATACTGCAAGGTTTAACATTAAAAAATTCTACGTGGTGCCCACATTGCGTTTATGTGTTTTGTACGGATCTCAGAACAAACAGCGATTATTTCCCTATACGGCATTAACTGACTGGTTTTTGTAACCAAGACGGAGCGTGTTTACTGCGCGATGCGCGCTGGGTCCTTACATATAAAACAGACACGTTTCGTCTTTACAGGGTTAATACACCTATTAATGGATACCGCATTAGCTTCACATAAGCAACTGCTATAACGGGTGGATATGTAAATATGGCTGTGCACAACTGCATTAGAAATGTGTCCCCAAATTTATCACCTTCTTCTACGCCCCATGTTCAAGAAATGAACATTCACGTTGCAAAGAGACGTGAAAGTCAGATATTTGAAAGTACTTTCATGATCAAATTCAACTAAATTATCGGAATATCAAGAGTCTAAACACATTACACTGACATTAAACAATTACGATACAGTACGATAAACAACCAATAAATTATTTTCACTTTGTTTTCACCGTGCATTTTTATGTATCACAAGCAAAATCACCAACGAAATGCACTGTATGTGATAAAATCACTTTTATTCACTTATTCAATCTTACCCCAACATGTTTCGGCGCATCACGACACCATCTTCAGGGGGTTCGTGTATTTTAAGACCTTAATCACTCGAGAGAATGTTTACAGATAATACTAAAAGAAGTGGTTGCTAAAAACGGAACATATACACACACACAGTACCTTTGCAGTTTGTTAAAACTTGATAAAAACTGGTAAAATATTGTACATAACTATATGTACTACATTTTACCAGTTTTTACGACTATTTAACAGTGTGCCACGGCATGAACAGTAAATCGCGGTAATACCCTCGATCTTGACGTTGTGTACTACCATTTTACCCGTTTTTGTCGAGTTTTAACAAACTGCAAAGGTACTGTCTATGTGGATACGTTATGTTTTTAGCAACCACTTCTTTTAGTATTATCTGTAAACATTCTCCCGAGTGATTAAGGTCTTAAAATACACGAACCCCCTGAAGATGGTGTCATGATGCGCCGAAACATGTCGCGGTAAGATTGAATAAGTGAATAAAAGTGATTTTATCACGTACAGTGCATTTCGTTGGTGATTTTACTTGTGAACCAATAAATTAATTGATAAATCACCAAACTTTCGTTAGAAATATGTCAAATTAAGTTCAAGTAAGAATTCACAAAGCAACAACAAACCTGCCCTGTAGTTGCAACTGGAATTTAGTTTTTGAAAGCAGTCGGTAGGAATAAAATCGGAGGAAAAGCAAATGGGATTTCTCAGATCAGTTTCTGGAAACAACGTGAGGGAACATACGCCAAACGAAACAGAGAACCCGATGAAAGGAACACAGCAAAGGATACTGAGAAATACAGACACGAATGGGCAGTCGACGTGAAAACAACAGGGATAATAACAAGAGAACATAATATACTGATTTAATGTGTTCCATGTCCGTGCACTATATTATACCAAAAATATTAAACACCAACAAATGCACAAAGATTTTTTTCGTCTATTATAACACACTCCTACATGTTTCGACCCTGCTGGGTCATCTTCAGGGAGAAACTTTCCGTTGTCGTTACACTAGGTTGCACTATACAGTTAAGCGAGAATGTGCCGTTGACTGTGCACTGCGCCGTTACGGCGCAGTGCACAGTCAACGGAAAGTTTCTCCGTGAAGATGACCCAGCAGGGTCGAAACATGTAGGAGTGTGTTATAATTGACGAAAAAAACTCTTTGTGCATTCGTTGGTGTTTAAAGTTTTTCTATATAATAGAAGAGTCCGGGGGAGAAGGAACGTCGATGGACCTGACAGAAGGTTGCCGGATCAGCAGACGCTTAAACCCTGACCGGCACAGAAACGTTCACGTCGAAAATGAAGCCACAATACACCCTCCTCAAAGCCAGTGACTTCCAAACAAAGTCGCTGGCTTTCAAAGAACAATAATATCAAAATTACCTGCTGTGTCTAAATAACATCACATTTCTAACCGAAACTTCAACTCCAATCCAAAGAAGGGGAAATAATTTACGCAGGGATTTCAAAGAGTCTAGAATCTGCAAGACAGTTAGTCAAAAACTATACGCCATTTGGTCACTTCTAACGTCCCGCTAAAGGCACCAATCCAGTTACAAATTCTTGTTTTACGGGCTGTGACAGCCATCAACTCAGTTGGCTAGCAGCAATCCTAACTTTACTCTCGGCCAGCCATGAACACAACTTTACGGTGTGCCTTCCCTTTTGGTAAAATTTGTACTTGAACAAACCCCGCGGCTTCATATCACCAAATTAAACCTTCCATTCACTAGCGCCGGGTATTACGGCTAACGCATTTCGGCTCTACTGAGCCATCCCTTTGTCGTGGTACAAAAATTATTGAAAAATTCTTCCAGCATTAACAACACTACAACCGCCACAAAACGCGTATGTCGTACGATACGAAAGTAAACTGCTGTCCAGCTGCACGTACTGACAATGAGACAGCACAGCTCTAGTGGTCTTCGGGGGCAGCCAGAAATGTGCTTCGAGCACACAAACATTTCTGTGCGAAAGAATGGAAGTAAAAAAGAAGGCAGCCTCAAATGCAACCCGCTTCACGTGACCTTCACATTGTGACTGGTCAAGACGCGTTCAGACTTGAAAAGACAACAGCAAAAACTTTAAAATGCTGGACTGTTTGCGGCAGTACATCAGTCTACTCGCATTAGTGAAGAGACGGGAACATCCACCGTCTTGCCTTCAAAGTGTGTGCACGGTATAAATTATGTGTTCTTACGCAATTACTGTTATAAATATGAATGCCGAATGACTATGTTAAGACGCACAATTACATACACTGTAATCAGAAAGTTTAAGCTAATTAAGACTACTTACATACGCTGGAAGTCGGGATAGCTCAGTCGATATAGTGACTACGGACTAGACTGAGGAATCGTGGTTCGCTTCCCGTCAGAGGAAAGGATTCTATCTTCCCTAGAAAAAGTAGCCGGAACGTGAAGCTGACCATATCCATCCACTATCGCTGTTAGAAAGACTGCCACTACACATCCACTGCCCATTTGCCTCCATGGCGTACACAGGGACAACCGTATTTTCACGTACGTTGGAAATCGTTAATCAGCCAGGTGTAACTTGACATTAAGCCTGCCTTAGTAAGACGGGGGACACCCTAAGAGTATTTGCAAGAATGTGAGAAATATACGGCGTACATTCGGTTGCTTAGAAACAAGACCAGGCTGCATTCTAACGCCCTGCTGGTTTGATGTCAAAGGACTTCGAGGAAGACTCAACTTCAGCTTTTGTCCCATGACCATTTCCACAGAAAACGCTTAACACGTTGTAAGTGCCCACCTTCAACTGAGAGCTGCAGACTTGGGACTTTGCAGCCTGGCCAATGGCATGCCGTCCAAAAATACACCTGTGACGTACCTCCGTCCTTCCCCCCGCCGTAGCCGTTTTCTCTATTTCTTCACAAATTACTTCCATTCTAAAGACAAACGTAAGGTTGCGAGACCTGAGGTTCCCACAGGGTTGTTGTTAAGTTGTCCCTGTGCTTGACCAGGCACCACGGCCATGAAGCATAGAGTGGCATGGAGGTATAGCACTATACGTTATTTATTTCGGCTCTGGATGGAGGCAGTATTTACCTTTATACCCCACCCACTTCATCCCCAAAGAAAATGGCCCGGTTCTCACTAGCTGGGTCTCAGGATCGATCGCGACACGATGGAGAACAACCCAGCCCCTACTGCGAACAGAACAAACCTGCCCCTACTGCGAACAGAACAACCCAGCCCCTACTGCGAACAGAACAACCCTGCCCC